>CM028669.1:44627567-45227567 GCA_016760335.1 Gastrodia elata | reverse complement strand
TTTGAGAACAGTAACAGTGCCCATATTTAATCTCATTTTATATATTTATAGCCCATATTTAAACTCATTTTCAGTACTTCCTTGGCTCAAAAAGAAGTCCTCTGAGCTTACTTGAAGCCCTGAAAAATTCTAATTCTCCTCCAATAGCCATTACTCTTCCTTTGAACCTTGACATATTCAAGAGAGGAGCGCTGATGATCAAGCACCCCGATCAACCTGCTAAATCATTTGAAAGCTTCTTCGAACCCAAAAGAAGAGCTTTAGTAAATGCTTGCACCTCAGAATCCCTCAGACGAACCGACATTTTCATTCAACCGTCGGAGCAAGGTACTGCCTTTGAACATATTTGTTTAGCTCTCATTATACATTTTAGTCATTATATATCGTTTTCAAAGGTTGCAAATTATGTTGTGATACTGAATAATCTATACAAAAATATTATATTCATAATTAAGTCTTTTAAGTTTAGGAAAATGTGGGTGATTAGCATCCGAGTCAAAGTTACGCAGAACCCTTGCTTGGGTAACTTAAAACTCTTTAAAGATCCTAATCATACTCGGTCTTTATTTAGAGAGATAGTGCAATGATTGTTGAAACCTATCTAACTTTAGTTATTCCAATCAGTCTTCGATAACTTTGGTCAGCACAATGGCTCATGGAAGAGGCCAAACGAGCAAGACCCAATGGGTTCAGAACAATAAACATGGGCAATTTAGGTTAGATTAATGTGTTATAATGTCATGAAGGTGTAGATATTTAAGTCAAGGTTGGAAATGGTTTGTGCTTGAGAGAATTTTGAGTTTAAAATCACTAGGTCTTGGGTTTTGGTTAAACCCTAGAATTAGAGTGAAGTGATGAACCACAAGGATTGTTTGAGCTCACTAATAATCGAGCCTCGATGGAGTAGGGTCCCTATGGTCCGAGTGGCCAACCAAGAGCCTTATGGTACCCATGTGACCGCCTCCACACAAGGATTATTTTGGTTCCCAATTCAAGAGCTGAAGTGCTCTAGTTATGGATGGAGTAATTAACAGAGGAAGGAAATTTTGAAGATAAGGTGTATGAATAATCCTCCATGAAGGAGTTGAACTATAATGCCCCATTATTAGATTAAGTAATTTAACCCAATAACGAATATTACTGTAATACTTAATACTATATTAGTGAAACTAAACCCATTATTAAGTACTACTGGGAGTTATTGATCTCTAGAGGAGTAAAACTAGATACATAAATAGAGTATATAAACATTCGTATTGTTCCAACCATTCATATAATTAAATGATGTATCACATATTAGTAAAGTAGCATACAATATTTAATAATATTTTTACAAGCTTTTAATGAAGGGACACATGCCCTCTAGGATACATGAAATAAGAGACTAAATTTTAAGAAAGGTGCACAAGCTGCAACAACTGGACACGGTCCACCTTGAGTCCATGATCCTTATATAGCTCCTGAATCTACTATATTTAATTTTTATTACAGAAGCGCACATCTAATAAAAAGAAACAAATTGTTAGACTTTAAGAAGTCTAAGTTCGTTTTAAGGGCATATAAAACATTAATTTTATTAAGCGGATATCACATTAGCCATTTACAATTTATTTAAGCAGAGCAAGAGTGAACAGAAAAGAAAAATGATGTCAAAGACTGTAAAGTATGCAAGTAAGTTTGCTCATCATTTAACTGTTCAATCTTGCCTCAAATTGGTTAATAAGGCATATATATATATATGTACTTAAACAAGTAAGGGGAGCATGTATATGTCCAATAAATAAATAATTAAGTAACAGTAAAAAACAGTGTAGGAAAATATGTAAGTGGCAAGTAAGTAAGGCTACATTGTATAAACTGTATATATATAAAGCTGTAAAGTAAGGTGCTGTAATAAAGTAAGTAAATAATCTTAGTCTTAAGGACTGAATGTTTTGAAAATATAATCATAAGAGACTGTAAGTTATTTATGTATCTTATAATTTTGTTCTGTGGGCGCATAATAAGGGAGGAGTTAAATACGTTTGCTTAACTATAAGTAAGTGGGGTCAATTACAAATATACATATTCCCTCTCATAAAAATTATGTGGTGTCCTGATACTCTAATAGCTTGCTAGTCTTAATGATAGTTGTACTACAATCCATTAAGATAAACCCTCATAAGTATATTTAAAATGTTTATCTTTATGCAGAATGCTCAAAGAATAAATTCAAGATTTTGATCTCAATGCATTGCAGCATTTCAAATATTAACATATTATTTTAATTATCTATCCTAAAAATTTGGGCTAATTAAGCCCCAAATTAACATAAGTATCAAGGATCTCTAAGTTAAATAAAGTATAATAATACAATAATGTGATTTAGAAAATAGTATTTTTATTTAAGCTTTATAAGATAATAAAGTAATCTATAACATAAATATTGATTCATGAAATAAGAGCTGATTCTATTGAATACTAAGTTATCAAATAATCCAACCTCAAACGTTTAACATACGTTTACTAAGTTATCAAAATGCCTAGATTTTAGCATCATCAAATTTTGCTCTAGAATTCATTATAATATCATTACTATGAATGTGATATAGGTTCATTAATGCCCAACATATTATTAGGTTTTAGATCACACTAACCTTGACTCTAAAAGGGTTTTATAATCTCATAACTTAGTGTTTTAATAACTTAAATTCCATTTATGGAATGTATTATCTACACTAAAGTTTTTTAGTCAAACTCTTAAGTTTAACTTTAAGGATTTATTAAGTATTAAGCTTACATCAATATATAAGGTCTGAGTATTCATATATACTTAGGAACATTATATTTAGACTGTATGTTATGAGTTGCCAATGAAGTTTCAATAAGGTAAATATTTTACTAACATAAAATTCTAAATCTTAGTCTTTTATTGATTTCAAGATTAAAGCATATCATTGGGTTCTAATGATCAATGATAGTTGTTAACTATGTGTTTGTTAATATTAAAGTAATTGGGCCATTCTTACATATTAAGGGATGACATATCACACAAATTTCTATATTATTAGTATTATTATATGTGGTTCTAAGGAATCTAAATCATTGAATATAAGATACCTTATTCATATTTAATACATTAGGCTATCATTTAATAAATAGCATAAGTCATAAAAACTTAATCTTTATTCTTTATTTAACATAGTTTATTTTACTAGATCACTAATTAGAATAAAGCTATTCTTATTTAAAATCTAATGACTTTACTAATCTTATCATTTTAATTAGGCAAAACTTTTAGAGATAATCTTCCTTAGGATAAGGTCATCTTAATCTTTGATTAACTTAGCAATCTAAGCATAAAAGATTCTATTTTTCTTATAATTTAAAGCTCCAAGTTTTAATATTCAATATTAGACTCAATGGTTTTGAGCCTCATATATATTTATGAACTAAGTTTATAATATACCACTTAAGTCTTTATATTCGAATTTAAAGATTCTACTGATACTTAAAGGTACAATTATCACTAGTTATAAACTTTTATTTTCACTTTAAAGTACTTAATTATTATAATTTATTAGACTGAACCAACCATCTAATTTATACATCCAAAGGATTAACTGATTCTTGGGTGATCTAATGAGTAAGGATAATTAAACCTATCTTTAAATAAGGCTGTTGTTATTCTATAATTCATATGATGAATGATCTTTTCTACATTCACATGTGTGTGACTTTTCATTAAATTGTAGTTTTAAATGACAAGATCAATAATAATACTCAATGTCTTATGCTTGAGATGATACGTAAGGTTTTTCATCAATATTCAATTAGTGCTAATCATTGTACTTATCATGAAATGATAGTTTACTTTACATAAGGAAACTAGCTATATTTAACTTATCCAATGACATCGAAAGGATCTATTCACTAATCATGATAGAATTAGTGTAATACTTACATTAGGTAAGTCATTTAATAACTAAATTAATTAGATCTAAAAGGAGTAAATCACTAATTATGCTAGATTGAGTGTCCTAAAAATCTAATTATAATGGTTTCTCACTATGTAACAGCCCAAGGTTGTTACTCTAAGCAATTAGAACTAAACTTGGTCCTGCTGTTCATTCTAATAGTCTTAATAAGTCATTAGAAGCAAACCTTGAAGTTTTCATCCAAATTAGGAGTCAATCAAACCAAACCCTAATTTTGGAAAATATGGATAATCTGAAAATGACCTATTTAAATTGACCTCAAATCAAAAATTTGACTGTACAATAGTGCTCATCACCCCCAAGTTAGCTATGGTGATATTTTGGAAGTGTTTGAAAGTCATCAGATTTTCCCCAAATATTTTATTATAATTAAAATACCCAAAAAAATAGAATAAATAAATACTCGTCGAAATCAAAATCTGATTTTGTCATTACATTCTTGACCCTTCAATTAGCTATGGGTAAAATTTTCAAAATTTTCAGAGTCCATTTAATAGTCCAATTTTAAATATAAAATTGAAAAAAATTTGATTTAATAAATTATTAATTTAATTGGCGGGTGGGGCCGCCATTTATAATTCGAATCAGATCTGACCCATTAGGCTCCGAACAGCGCGATCTGTGCCATTTGATCGGGTCGTCTAATCGGATGGCCCGCAAGCCCTTCCCTTTGTGTGCAAGAACCCACGACTGTGCTTATCAATGGTAGAGGCACGCGACACCCTCTATCGATGCTGGTGGCAGCCGCCACCCTTAGGAACTCTGAGAGCTATTGTTTAGTTGCTTCTAGTCTTCTAAGCTAAATGAAGATCAATCGTGAGTGAATTGAAGGTTCGAATTAATTGATCCCGTGCTTTGGATTCCTGCGAGATCTAAACTCTCCGTCGAGGTACCATCTAATCTCCTCTTTCATTCATGCAAATTATAAAAGTTTGATTCGATTAATTATTCCACACGTAAAGTAACTGCTATATCGAGCTCGAACGGATGAATTTTAGAAGGAATCCACGTAAAGAGGTCAGTCTCCGAGAGCTCAGGATTTTAAATAAATAAAATAAAATTAATTATCAATGGTTTAATTAATTTAATTATTTGCAAAATCTTATACCTACATAACCTTAAATCCATAAATCCAAATATAGTCATATTCATCTCATTTTAACTAGAAAAATGCCATGATTATTATGGTGCTATTAGTTTTGTCGTTGGACTATTATTTTGCTTAATGATATTTAGGACATTTCTTTAATCTTCCATTAAACACTAGAAACTTCATGAGCTCACAACTTAGTCAATTAAGCTTCAAATTATGCAATCTATTATACCATTTTGATCAGGAGAATCCAAAAAATAGTAAAGTATAATAAATTTTTAGTTTTTGTAATTATGTTGCTTCATTAGCCCTAATCTCTTTAAAAATGAATTATTGAGTTTTAGCTTCATCAATTATCCAAATTTAGAAATTCAAGTTGCTGATAGCTCCTAGTGTAGAATAGAATACAGTGGTGAAGTTAATTTTTCAATTATATAATTAACTTTATTAATCACTCACTAATCACCATAAATCCTTATTAGGGCCTAAGTTAATCATTTGAGGTCCAAATTGAGCAAACTCACTATCATTATGATTAGTGTGCTATAGGAAAATCATAGCCACTGAGTTTACTCAATTTGGACACCAAATGGAGATGTTAGGTTTTTGGACCTACTCCTAAATGAACTAAATTGCATATTTAGAACCAAAACTTGATTTGACCATAACTTGATCAATTGACCTCAGAATTTTGTAATTTTAAATTCAATAGAATCCTTAGATAGAATAGAACCTAAGTATAGCAAAAAATTTAGATTTTCCTAAGTAAAATTATTAATTAACCCTTAAAGAGTTTATAATATAATTTGAGCTCATTAGCCTTAAGCTTTGGCCAAATTGGATGTTCTTAGTGTCTAACTTCATATTAGATAGTAAGAAACCAATTGGCATTAATAAAATTTAATTTGGGGTTCAAATTCTAAAAGTTGCATTTTTGACCTTTAAGTAGGGGTATTTTTGTCATTTTGCCCAAATTAGGTTTAAGCATTTTTAAGCCTTAAAAGCCAAGGGTATTCAGTAAAATTAGTAAAGTAAGTGATTAGGAATCAAGATTATATTATTTAGGCTCATTAGAACAATCTCAAAGCAAACCCTAGTTTCCTCTTATAATTTCTTAAGTAAAATAACAAGCTTCATCATAATGTCAAATTTGTCTCACATCATGCCTTCTCTAGGTTCACCAAATCCTTAAATAATTGTAGTTATCATTAAATGAAATCAAATGCTTAAATTATTGAACCTTTCCCTAAGTTATTTCCTTAGAGAATTCCTTAAGTAATTTTATTATCTTAAACTCTTAGGACCTTCCTCCTTAACCCTTAAGAATCCCTCCTTAAGAATTAGTAGTAGACTTAGGCTAGATTTTATTCTATAGGTAAATAAGTTACTCAATGAAATGAAGCCTTGGTTTTATATATTTCTCAATTTCATCTTTTAATTATGATTATTTTATCTCTTAACCTTAGTTTAAGATTAGAGATCCATCTTATTAAGTTTGATTATAGTTAATAAGATAGCCTTAACTCTTAGTCCATAAGAGTTTGGGATTAATCTTAGATCCTTAGTCTTTAGTACCTTTGGATTAAGAGGTTTAAACCTCAATATTTTGGAGTATAACTCTTAATCCCTCAATCTTGATTTGTCTTAATAAAAATTGGTTTGTGTTAATTAATTCATGAATTAAGATGATTGATTTATTATTTAACTTACATAGGCAATATTGATTAATTTAGATTATAACTTAATTAGTTCTAATTATTTAATATTTATCAGACCAAAGCTCTAAGTTTATACTGGATAGTAAAGTATTGAAGTTTAATTCAATCCCTTAATCTTCATTTATCTTAATCCAGATTGTATTGGGCTAACTAATTTATTAATTAGGACAATTAATTTATTATTAAACTTATATAAGTGTCATTGATTGAATTAAATTAGAATTTGATTAGTTCTAATTATCTTAAGCCATATAGGACCATAGTTCTGAGTTTATACTGAATAGTAAGATATTAGAGATCCTGAGCTTGTTTAATCTCAAATTAGTTAGAACAATTAAATTAGAAAATAAGTAATATCACATATTTTTGTGTAGTACTGAATTTGATTAGTTCTAATTATCTTAAGCCATATAGGACCATAGTTCTGAGTTTATACTGAATAGTAAGATATTAGAGATCCTGAGCTTGTTTAATCTCAAATTAGTTCGAACAATTAAATTAGAAAATAAGTAATATCACATATTTTTGTGTAGTACTACTTATTCATTATTTTGTATGCACTAGTTTCTTATTTTGAACATTTACTATTTTGGCATATTATATGAGACATAGGATATTTGATGAATGTTCTATGTTAGATTTAAAATTGCATAAGTCATGTACATAAATGAAATAGATAAGTTAGTATATCAGATAAATCAGTAAGTAAGATAATAGTCAGTGGAATGTGTCCTAGTTAGTCTACCTCTATAGTTTTGATATTAAGATACATTACATTATAGTTTAGTTCAATTCCTAGGCATTAGTGCCTTAGATTGTTATTTTGTTTATCTATTGATCTAGGCTTTAGTGTCCTTGATGCTTTAGTTTTGGATTCAGTGGCTAGTTTAGTTAGTTTCTATTATGGCATGACTAATCTAGGCACATGTCTAATTAAAATATTTCCAGTTCAATTTCATTTATTTTTAGTTCAATATTTTTAGTATTTTTCAATACTTTCAGCATTTACATCAATTCCAGTATTTCTGTGTTTTCAACATTTTTGATTTTATATGCAAGCATACTAGGATGCTAGATTTCAATGCAGTTTTGTTTTTATTATATTTTATTCAAAAAAGCAGCATAATTAATTTGATTATATTTGCTTAGGATCTTTATTATACTTAGTAGTTTTTATTAAAATCACTTAACAATTTTTATAGCATTGGATTGAGGTATGTATTTTTTGCTTCACACTTTATTTAAGTTATAAATATATGGTTTATAGCTTTAATCCTTTCATTTGATGCTTTGTAACTCCTAATTGATTAGGATGATTTGTGATATCATAAAATATAAGAAAAAAATTGGCCAAAATTGACTTAGACAATTGTCTAACCAGCTTTTCTCTTTTTTTGGCTAGGGCCTTGGTATTGTGAAATCAATCATGTTAGATTCTGAGTGATTTGTGGAGATAACACTAGGAGATGAGCAGATTCAGAAGGAGGATTGCCTTGTTACTAAGGATTCTTAGTTTGGTTGCTCTTTTATATTTTGTGAGGCTAAGTGTTTATATGCTTTCAGTAAACTTTAAATCAATGTTGCAATAATACAGGTTTCAAATTATATATTATTTTACTACACATTTTATTCTGAGTTAGATTTGTTTCTTTCAGCATTATGGTTGAATAGATGTTAGCTTTTATTTGCTTTTGCACTCTAAAATTCTTGTATGGTCATTTAGTAAAATTTCAGCTCAGTTTATGGCACATCCTTCCCGTATTTGTGGGTTACGGAGGAAACCTAAGCTAATGATAAATGAGGGATCTATTGTGGTGACCACCCCATTGTAATCATGTTAACATGCGTATTAACAGGACCACAATGGGGGTGGGGCACCATAATTGGTATCAGAGTATACCATAAGGTGTCAGATTGGAATTTCATTCCTATCTACCTCATAGATTATTCTTCAGTAATACAATCACTAAATGAATACTTGAAACATCCATATTACCATAATCACATATGCTCAGAATAAAAGGTATGAAATGAAAATACTTCTATAAGTAATATAAAATACTCAAGTATAAGACTCATGTAATAATAAAATTAAGAATAATAAATAGGTTAAATAACATAAGAAACTTTATAAAATATATAAGATCACAGACTTTGGAATGTCAGACTTTGAATATTACACTAACATATTCGAATCACTATGGGAAAATGACTACCAAATCAGTCAAAGATATGGAAGATTCATGGATGGAGTTTGAGAAAGTGGAATACTAGTACTTGTCAAACTTCTTCAGCACGTCATCTTTGGAGGACTCAACTTTCCTATTTTGGCTAAGGAGTAGCTAAAATGAGTAGAGTTCATTAATACAATGGAGTGTCCCAACCACATCTGTGTCTCACTAATGACCCTCCTTTTATAAGATGGATCAAAAATACTAGTGGAACACAAATTCTTGGGAACTCACCAAGAGGCTAAGGAGGGAACGTCGAGCGGTCACCTCGTTGATTTTTGTCTTGCCTTCACCACTAAATATATAGGATAAATTTTCAGTTATTTCTTCCATATTTCAAATTGTATCATCTTTATCAAAGTAATGTCACATTCTACTTTTCATGATTAATAAAAGTCAATGGCATGTTGAACTCTTTCTCAAAAATCTAAATAATGTTATTTTAACAGTAAGAGTGAATCATGGTCAATCATCTTCTACCCTTGCTGCATCCAGTAGCTCCTTTGGAGAAATCAGTGCACTGGTGGAAACTGTTATAATCTTAGTAGATACCCACTTAAGGCAGGAAGAACATATTTAGAAATTGATAGCTACTCAAGGAAACCAAAATCCCTCACCAGCATTTGTGGCTCCTATGCCATATTGTCCTCCTCAACCTCACTATCAGTCCACTGATGGATTACTGCACAAAATTATTCATATGAGAACCCCACATTCAGTGGAAACCTTTTAGTAATGGACACAGTTAGCTGGCTTAAGTTAGTGGAGAAGAACTTAACGAGCATCAAGTGCCCCGATGTAGAAGCCATTCGGCTTATAGTGCATATGTTCTAAGAAGAGGCTGAATATTGGTGGGACAATATAAGGAATACATGATTTGCAGACTTTGACATTGAATATATCCCATGGGAAGCATTCATAGAGGACTTCAAGGTGGAATTTATTTCTCCATCGGTGCTAAATATTCTGGAGGACACGCTCCTCAAGCTGAGGCAAGAAAATTGTCCAGTATCAGAGTACAAAATGAAATTTTGTCAATTGACTCAATTCACTCCTGAATTAGTAAGAATAGAAGCATCTTGTTGTCATCATTTCCAGGGCGGTCAGCGTGACTCAATAAAGGATCACGTAATACCACCAAGACTCTTGATATTTGCCGAGCTCATTGAAACTGCATGAGTAGTTGAACACCATCAATCCTAGAGGGACTCAAAATGAAGCTTTGGTTCATCATCTTTCAGAAATGTTAACTTCAAAAGAGCCATGATCCCGTCAGGAAAAGTTTATCAGATCAAGGTAGTTGCTACTACATCTGATTCATATAAGGGTTGCACGAAGCCTCATTCATACAAGAAATGCTATCACAGCAATCAAAGTTGCTATAACTGTGGAAGACTAGGTCACTTCTTCTATCAATGTACCTATGAGGAAATAGTGGATGGTGTACTTATCGATCACTCCAAGCACCATTAAGTATTCAACCCTAACCCAATCAACTGCAGAAGCTAATAGCTGGTGATAATGCCTCCTTCTCAGGAAGTAACCCAAGTTCAAGAAATAGAAGATCCCTCTACACCCCAAGCTGTTGCTGCAAAACCTCCTCAAAAGTAGGTGTACAATAATAAACTTACTAGTCCTGCTTGAGTATATGCCCTAACTCCTCTTGAAGCCACAAAGGACAATAATATGGTTTCAAGTACACCTGAAACTATCCTCTTTTGCAAAGTATATCTGTTTCTCACTCATTAATTTCTGCAAGTAGTTAACAAATGACATTATATAAATCATAAGAACCTTTTTGAACAATAAGAAATGTAGTGTGTTGTTCGATACAAGAGCTAGTCACCCTTTCGTATATGAGAGTTGGGCTAAAGCCCTTAACTTGCCCTTCTACTGTCTATCTAGCTCCTTAAGAGTAGGATTACCATCTTGAGCCAGTATGCTAGCCCTTTAGTTCTATAATGTAGGCATTCCCATCAGTAAGCATAATTGAAGCAAAACTCATTGTGCTTCTGATCGTGAACTTTGACATCATTCTCGGAATGAATTAGCTAAGTCAGCACAATGCCATAGTCAGCTGCCAAAAGAAGAAAGTCACCTTGGGCAGTGGAGGTCAAGCCAAGTCATTCGTTGGAAATTTTAGCACCCAAGCTTCCTTCCTTGATCAATGCTATGGAGGCTGAAAGGTTAGTCATGAAAGGCTGTGATGCTTACCTAGTGACAATGCTTGGTGAAAGGAAGGAGGATGTCTCCATCAGCAATAACCATATCATTTGTAAATTTCTTGATGTTTTATCTTAAGACATATCAGGTCTTTTGCCAATTAGAAAAGTGGAATTCACAATTGATTTTATTCTAGGAATGCAACCTATATTGAAGGTCCCATATCATATGGCACCAAAGGAGTTGCAAGAACTGAACAAGCAACTTCAAGAATTATTGGAGAAAGATCTTACTATGTGAAGTTCATCTCTTTGGGGAGCACCAGTTCTCTTTATCAAAAATAAGGATGGTTCTATATGCATGTGCATAGACTATTGAGAACTCAATAAGGTGATGATTAAGAATAAATACTCATTGCCTCGAATTGATGACCTGTTCGATCAACTAGCTAGAGCCAAGGTGTTCTCCAAAATTGACATGCAGTTTGATTACCACTAACTATAGATCAAGTATGAAGATATCAAGAAAACTGCATCCCAAACTCATTATGAATATTATGAGTTTCTCATGATTTCTTTCGGTCTAATAAATGCACCACCAATCCTTATGAAATTAATGTAGTGTGTGCTCAAGTCTTTCCTGGAAAAATTCATCATCATCTTCATCGATGATATTTTGATATATTTGAAGAATGAAATAGAGCATGAACACCACCTAAGAGCTGTGTTAGAGGAATTACGCAGACATTAATTATATGCTAAGTACTTCAAGTGTGAGTTTTGGCTCAACTCAGTGGAATTTTTGGGTCATGTCATTGATGCTCAAGGAATTAGAGTTGATCAGCAGAAGGCAATGTCATTCTCTTTGTCTAAAAGTAGGATGGCTCTATACCCATGTGCATAGACTATCGAAAACTTAATAAAGTGATGATTAAGAATAAATACCCATTGCCTTGAATTGATAACCTATTTGATCAACTAACTGGAGCCAATGTGTTCTCCAAAATTGACTTACGATTCAGTTACCATCAACTACGGATCAAGGATGAAGATATCCAAAAAATCGCATTCCAAAATTGATATGGACATTATGAGTTTTTCGTGATGTCTTTCAGTCTTACAAATGCACCATCGATCTTTATGGAATTAAAGCAGCGTGTGCTCAAGTATTTCCTGGACAAATTCATCATTGTCTTCATTGATGATGTTTTGATATATTTGAAGAGTGAAGTAGAGCATGAACACCACCTAAGAGCTGTGTTAGAGGAATTATGTAGAAATTAACTCTATGCTAAGTACTCCAAGTGTGAATTCTGGCTCGACTCAGTGCATTTTTGGGTCATGTCATCGATGCTCAAACCATTAGAGTTGATTAGCAGAAGGTCAGTGCCATTCAGGATTGGTCACAACCAAAAATTATTACTGATATTTGAAGCTTTCTGGGACTAGCTGGTTACTATAGGAAATTTGTTAAAGGCTTTTCTCAAATCGCCTCTCCCTTGACCAAACTAACCCAGAAGGCTGTACCTTTTATTTGGAGTTTCGAGTGCAAAAAAGGGTTTCAAGAACTAAGAGACGCACTCTCATCTGCCTCAGTACTTGTTCTACCAAAAGAAGGTTTAAACTATCAAGTCTTCATGGATGCATCTGGAGTTGGATTGGGTTGTGTGTTGATGCAAGAAGGTAAAGTAATTGCTTATGATTCTCGTCAGTTTAAGCCGCATGAAAAGAATTATCCAATGCATGATCTTGAACTTGCTGCAGTTGTTTTTGCCTTAAAGATTTGGTGTCACTATCTCTATAGTGTTCAATGTTCATTTTTCACCGATCATCAGAGTTTAAAGTATATATTTACTCAGCATGAGTTAAACTGTCAACAGAGAAGATGGTTAAAACTGATAAGTGATTATGATCTAGATATTCAGTACCATCTTGGTAAAATGAATGTTCTAGTAAATGCCCTTAGTCATCATGCTACCCTCAATGCCATGATTGCTGAAAGCCCAATTGAAGAAGAATTTTGTAAGTTAGGCATCATCCCTGTGCATAGAGATATGCTAAGTACAATTTTAACTTAGAGGATAGTGGAACCCACTTTTCACAAAGACGTCTCTATCTCTCAAACAAAAGATGAAGATTATATGAGACTTAAGTCTGAAATTGAGAGTGGTCGCTGCTTTCAACTGAAGTTGCGTAATAACATCATATATCAAGAAAACCACATTTGGATCCCCAAAGTATAAGCAACAAGAGATTCTCGTTGAGGGTCATAATACTAGGTATCATGCCCACCTAGGAAGCTCAAAGAAGTACCAAGATTTAAGGCAATATTTTGGGTGGCCTAGCATGAAAAAGAGTGTAGCTAAATTTGTTGTGAAATGCCATGCCTGCAATCTAGTTATGGCCAAACACCAAAGGCCTGGTGGACTTCTGCACCCATTGGAAATTCTTTAATGAAAATGGTTTGACATCTTGATGAACTTTATGATGGGATTGCCTCGCACAAAATTTGATGCATACGCAATTTGGGTCATCATGGATCATCTTACCAAATCAGCACTTCATTCCGATCCGTCAGACTGATTTCATCAAAAAGCTCGCAAAGCTTTATATCAAAGAAATAGTCAGCCTGCACGGTATTCTCAAGTCAATTGTATTTGATAGAGATAGCAGGTTTACTTATAAGATTTAGCAAGTAGTGCATCAGGATTTGGGTACCACTCTAGCTTTGAGCACGACCTTTCACCCTCAAATTAATGGCCAAACTGAAAGAGTAAATCAAATTCTTGAAGATCTATTCAGGCTTTATGTTCTAAATTTTGCTAGTTCTTGGGAGGATCATATCCCTCTTGTGGAGTTCACATACAACAATAATTTTTAATAAAGTATTAAAATGGCTCCATATGAAGCGTTGTATGGGAGGAAGTACTCTACTCCATTATCTTGGTCTGAAATTGGAGATGTCCAATTGTATGAGTCTGAATTAGTAGAAGAGACTAAAAAAAAAGGCCAAGCTCATTCAGCAGAGAATTCAGACAACTCAAGACTGACATAGTAAGTGTAGCACCCCGCCCCATCACTACGCACAAAAGAGATAATCAATCAGTGGCAGAGCAGTGCGCTACTCGGGAAGTGATTCCGCATCTCTCAGAATAATTGAAGGCTACTGAATCAACCTTAAGAAGGGTTGAGAGCTCATACTTAAGGTAAGAGTAGTATCAGTATCCTAAGTATCAAGATAATACATATATTGGATTATGAGTATAAGAAAGGGAAATCCAATGTATGTATAATCAGTATATCCAATATGCCTATCATATCACAATACTAAGTATAAGTGATATAAAGATAGAGTGCGGAAGCTAAGAGCAAGCATCTAGAAACATTCATCACAGAAGCTGAATAAATATTCATCTTAGAAAAGAAAATGAAAACACATCCAGAGTTATTACAAATAGTTTATTGAAATATAGAAATAGAGTCTAAATATTGAACTTAAAAATAATTAAGCAAAATTGTAAAGGCTGGAGAAGATTCCACTTGTGCTCCACGAACTCCTCCTGAATCTCTTGAGTATCCACCTGATCTGGCTCCACTAAATACTCTAGATCTATGCTTCCAACTTTTTTCTAAATCAACTAGAAAGACAATTTCTGAAGAAGGTTTGATTAACCCAAATACCCCAACTCACGGTGCACAAGTACTTGATTTTCTTTAAGGCAAGCTAGATACAAGCTCAATAGAAGTAATGATCCACTTTTATTCAAGTACTTCTTAAAGAATTTAGGAATCTAATGAGTTTCTGGTATTATGCTTTTGCTTAGAATCACCACTTGAGGTCTCGAGATGACTTGTTGAAACAATGAGTAAGATTTAAAGGTGATACAATTATAAGTTGCTTAAAATCTAAGTCTCTTCATGAACTTGACCTCTTGATATGACTATACAGATTTAGAAATGCTAAGAAGAAATAATGGATATAACATTGGTTCAATCACATTGTTAACCTAAATCAGGTTTACTCTTTTGATCAGGGGAATATCTTACTAATCTTTAAAAGTAGATTTATTGGATCACCAAATAACATTAAAGGGACAGATGTAAATACAATTTTTGTAAGTTTGTCTGCAGCCAAAAATACATATTCCATACTTGTCATTCTCCTTTTATATTATTAGCAATAGCATTATTCTAATGCATTTGATCAACTAATCTGAGAGTAGACAAATTCAAAATTTTTAATATCCTAGTATAATCTCATATCCAAGGTTTTAAGAGATCAGAGCATTAGAATTCATCGAGTCCTAACTTAAATCAAATAGTATCGACTAATGAAGTTCAGTGGTTGAATTAATTGATCAACCTAGTTTGCATTTCTATGACACCAACAAGATCTTAATATAATATTATCAATATTAGGAGTTGAGAAGTTTAAGATGTTAAACTTCAAGCATGGGGTTCAATCTTATTAACTTAAAGTTTCTTAACATCAAGAATCTGGAATTCATACTTGCTAATCTATATGAAAGACTAACACAATGGTTACCTTACTCTTAAATAATGAGGACTATTTTACTTCCTCCGGCATGTTTCTTATATGTTTCATATGTATAAGTCTTATGCTAGAGAAATTTTGGCGTTGAATTGAGCAATTAAATGGCTACCAGAAAAAGAAAAGCAAACTTAAAAAAAAGTAGAAAGATTCAAATTAAGTAAGGTACGATGAAATCTATTATCAGTTGCAGTTAGTGTTACTTGATATATGTCTTAAGTAACTTTATGAATAGAAGGAACTTGAGAAGACCTTAAACTAATGATGTTGAATTTCAACTAAACTATATACTAATTCTTTAAAGATACAAATATCATAAGGAGTGATAGTTAAGCTTGAAGGTATAATTCCTTAACTGATATATACGAGATACTGAATTTAGAATTGAAATCAAGTTTTAATTCAATAAAGAAGAAAGTAACAAGGGATGATTTCATAGTATATGAAGGAAGCTTTGATAAGACAGCTTAAGAAAAAAAGTTTAATTCAAGTTTGTTGTCTCTAATGATTGAATATATTATTTTAACTCTAGAATATTGTACTAATGCATATACTTTACTTTTCTGTGTCTGTTGATATGATTGAAAAAGTATTTAGTAATACATCTACATTTTCCTTTCTCTTGACCTTCTCTGACACTAACAATAACACCCAATTATTAGACTAAGTAATCTAACCCAATAATGAGTGTTATTGTAGTACTTAATGCTAGATTAGTGAAACTAAACCCAATATTAAGTGCTACTGAGAGCTATTGATCTCTAGAGAAGAAAAACTAGATGCATAAATATAGCAAGTAAACATTCATACTATTCCAGCCATTCATATAATAGAAAGATGCATCATATTAGTAAAGTAACATACAAGATTTAATAATTTTTATATAAGTTCTTAATAAATAGACACATATCTTCTAGGATACATGAAATAAGAAACTAGATGTTAAGAAATGTGCACAAGCTAAAATAACTGGACACAATCCACATTGAGTCCATGATTTTTATATAGTTCCTGAATCTACCATATTAAATTTTTAATACAGTATAGCACAACCAATAAAAAGAAACAAATAGTTACACTTTATGAAGTATAAGTATGTTTTAAGAGCATATAAAATATTAATTTTATTAATTGAATACCACATTAGCCATTTACAATTTATTTAAACTGAGAAAAATGCAAAGGAATAAACAAAAAAGAAAAATGGTATCAAATATTATAAAGTATGCAAGTAAGTTTGCTCATCATATAGCTGTTCAACCCTGCATCAAATGGGTTAATAAGATATATATACACTTAAACAAGTAAGGGGAGCATGTATGTCAGCCCAAACTCTTAAGCACCAAGGTATTATCCGCTTTGGCCTGAAATGCCTCACAGTTTTGCCCTCAAAAGATAATTTTTCAATAGGTCACCATAACTTCTCAGTAGGTCACCTATCCTGGGAGTGCTCCCACATGAGCACGCTTAACTTTGGAGTTCTTATTAGGAACTCCACCGTTATTTGAAAAGATATCTCGATATTTAAGAATTTCACTTATTACTACTAAAGTGGGTCTTCGCAATCTCCCCAACTTAAGTAACTGATGTCCTTGTCAGTATCCACACACAGATCCAAGAACCATCCATTGGGTAGATATGATTAGAGGTGACCCCTACAGGCTCAAGAGGTACCCACAACCATGTAGCACCTTAACCATCATGTGTTCAAGTGGCTACTCACATGAAGTGGTACTTTGCCTTATATGACACTTAGCTCCTATCTGACATCCTATGGTTTGCTCTGATACCATTTGTAACAACCCAAACTCTTACGTATCAAGGTATTGTCTGCTTTGTCCTGAAAGGACTCACAGTTTTGCCCTTAGAAGATAACTTCCCAGTAGGTCACCCATATGAGTATGCTTAACTTTGGAATTCTTATCAGGAACTCCACCATTATCTAAAAAGGTGACTTGATGTTTAAGAATTTCACTTATTACTACTTAAGTGGGGTCTTCACAATGTATATGTCCAATAAAGAAAATGCTAAGTTATAGTAAAAGACAATGTAGGAAAATATGTAAGTGGTAAGTAAGTAAGGCTACACTATACAAATTATATGTATATAAAGCTGTAAAGTAAGGTAATGTAAAAAAGTAAGTAAATAATCTCAGTCTCAAAGACTAAATATATTGAAAATATAATCATAAGAGATTGTAAAGTATTATTTATTTATCATATAATTCTATTTTATGGGCATAGATCAAGTGAAGAGTTAAGCATATCTGCTTAACTATAAGTTAGTGGGGTCAACTACAAATCCCCCACATAGGAATTATGTGGTCTTATAATACTCCAATAGCCTGCTCAGGCTTAATGGTAGTTGTACTATAATCCATCAAGATAAACCCTTTAGAAGTATAATTAAAATGTTTATTTTTATGCACAATATTCAATGAATGAATTTAAGATTTTGATCTCAATGCATTGCAGCATTTCAAGAATTATCAAATTATTGTAAACTATGTAATATCTATTATTTTTTATTTTTAATTATGTATCCTAAATATTGGGGCTAATTAAGCCCTTAATTAACTTGGGTATCAAAGATATCTAAGTTAATTGAAGTATAATTATATAAAAATGAGATTTGGAAAATAATATTTTAATTTAAGCTTTATAGGATAACAAAGTAATTTATAAGTATAAATATTGATTTGTGAGATAAGAGCTCATTTTACTAAATACTAAGTTATCTAATAATCTAACCTCAAATGTTCAATATATGATTACTAAGTTATCAATATGCCTGGGTTTCAGAATCATCAAATTTTGCTCTAGAAATCATTATAATATCATTACTATGAATTCTGATATGATATAGGTTCATTAATGCTCAAAATATTATTTTGTTTTAGATCACACTAACCTTAACTCCAAGGATTTCATAATCTCATAACTTAGTATTTTAATAACTTAAATTCCATTTATGGAATGTAATATCTACACTAAAACTTTCTAGTTAAACTCTTAGGTTTAACATAAGGATTTATTAAGTATTAAGTTTATATCAATATCTAAGGTCTGGGCATTCATATAAACTTAGGAACATTACAGTTAGACTGTATGTTATAATTTTCCAATAAAGTTTCAATAAAATAAAAGGCTTTACTAACATAAAATTCTAAGTCTTAGTTTTTTACTGATTTGGGGATTAAAGCTTATCATTGGGTTCTAATATTCAATGATAATTGTTAATTGTGTGTTTATTAATATTAAAGTAATTTTGTCATTCCACATATTAAGGGATGACATATTACATCGCATTCTATATTATTAGTAATATAACAAGTGGTTCTAAGGAAGCTAAATAATTCAATATAAGATACTCTATTCATATTTAATATGTTAGACTACCATTTAATAAATAACCTAAGTCATAATAACTTTTTCTTTTAATCTTTATTTAATATAGTTTACTTTACTAGGTCACTAAGTAGAATAAAGCTATTTTTATTTACAATCTAATGACATTACCAAGCTTATCATTTTAATTAGGCAAGACTTTAAGAGATAATCTTCCTTAGGATAAGGTCATCTTAATCTTTAATTAACTTAGCAATCTAAGTTTACAATATTCTATTTTTCTTATAATTTAAAGTTCCAAGTTCTAATATTTAATATTAGACTCTATGATTAAAATTATCATTTTAATTAAAATGTTCTGAGCCTCATATGTATTTATGAACTAAGTTTATAAATACCACTTACATCCTTATATTCAATTTAAAGATTCTACTGATACTTAAAGGTACAATTATCACTAGTTATAAACTTCATTTTCACTTTAATGTACCTAATTATTATAGTTTATTAATATAAACTAACCATCTGATTTATAACATTCAAAGGGTTAACTGGTTCTTGGGTGATCTAATGTGTAAGGCTAACTAAGCATATCTTTTAATAAGGTTGTTGTTATTCTATAATTCATATGATGAATGATCTTTTCTACATTCACATGTGTGTGATTTTTCACTAAGTTGTAGTTTTAAGCGATTAGATCTACTCAAGGTCTTAGGCTTAAGATGCTACTTAAGGGTTATCATCAATATTCAATTAGTGCAAATCATTCTACTTATCATGAAATGATAGTTTACATAAGAACTGTAGCATTAAGCGCAAATTGAATCACAATCGGGCTCGATCGAGCCCGACTGCAATTCAATAAATAATTTTATCCCACTGAATACTGTATCAAATGCAGTAGGGAGGAGTTTGAACATATTTAGAAGAAATAGGGAATACCGTTAGCCACTGTTCGGACCAATGATGCCGAGCTCAAATTAAGCTTGATTGAGCTCGATTGAAGCTAATTTTGGCCATTGTAATGTTACCAAGAGTACCTATAGACATTGAAATTAACTTAAATGATAACATCAAAGTTTCACATCACATAGAATGAGAAAGCAATATAAATTAATATTTTAGCTCAAATATTATAGTTTGGGATTAGATCTTGACTCAAATATGAGAGGATCTAAGTCAAAGTTGGATCCTAGTCAAATTTTATAAATTGATGTTCTAGAATGTGAATTAATTAGATTGACCAATTTATGCATAATTTTTCTATACTAAAAGGAGAGTGAATAACCATAGCTTTAGTATTAAAATATCAATATTTGGCATGAACTATGAAACAAAAATTTAACTAATTCAGAAAGGTTAAAATTCAAGATAATATCTTCAAACATTTAAGAATAAAAATTTGCCTAAATATCAAATTAGACTTAAAATTTAGTCTAAGATCAATTATCTTAGATTTAGTAACATCAGATAAAAAATTAGTAATCTTTTTCATAAGGCAAACACATTCAGTTTACCATGATTTAAATGCTAAAGCATTAGAACATATAAGTTAAATAAAATTTTAAGAAAATTCAATTGTTTAAAATAAGACAACAAATTTATATTTCGTTAACAACAAAAATCAATACAAATCAATAAGATTTATTAAACTCCCTTAATCAGGTTAAGACACTCAATTTGTGTCTTAACAACTTTTGAAATCAACATGAATAATAAAAATTCATTAATTAAATTCAATTATTGAATCAATATTTCATGTTTAGATAATCAGTTATGTCTTAATAATTTTGGATCACCTAGTTTGATCTTTTGTCTAAAAATGCAAATTAGGAAAAAGAATAACCTTGATTTCTAGATTTTTTATAAATACACAATCAAAAACTTAAAATAAGTTTCAATTATAAAGGATATAATAACTTAGAAAATTAACTACAATTAAAGCATTTAAAATTCTTATTACTACATCATTTTTTAGCCTAAAATTCTTGAACATACATAAGAACATTGCACATTAAATAATTAAATAGTAACATTCATATTTTAGTGGGTTCATGTAAGGCCCTGTCCTATAGCTATGTGCAACACAATATTGTTGGAGGCAGAATGGTGAGTTAATAGAATACTAAGGGTCTCCTCCTACTTAATACTCCAGGTTCAACACCAAGAATTAACCAGAACCATTAATCAAACGAGGTGATTGGAGCTAAGGAACTCCATCATTAATCAAGTTAAGTATTTCATTAACCTGATTAATAATGCAAGCCATCCAAACTAATGATCATAGTGAAATACATGTAGTATAGTATAACACAGAGAGCAGAAGCTAAAAAAGTATCCATCCATTCATTCATCTAGAAGCAGTAAGTAAAAAACGTACATCTCAAAAAAGAAGATAGAAAATATATCCATATAATATTACTTATTACAGCCTTTAACAAAACTACAGAAAATAACTATCATCTCATTAAAATAGAGGAACATCCAAGGATGAAGATCGCCACAACTACTCAGCAATATCGTGCTTCACGTCCTCGTTAGTCTCATGCATCTCCACGAACAAAGGTTCTTCAAAGCAACCTAAATCTGACATTGTCGATTTCCCAATGCTAGGGTCCCAGCCAAAAAAGAGAAAATCTTACTTAGTCAACAAGTCTAAGTATATTTTAGGCTCACTAAATTGCATTTATTTAAGTTACACTAAATAGTAAAGTCAACTAAAGTAGAAAGTAACTACTGTAATTACTAAAAACTACTAAAAACAAGTATCTGAACTAATACCATAATGCAACAACTAAACATATAGAATATGAGCTGAATCTACTAGTGAACTAAACAAAATTGAAATGTACTTCATAGTACATATGCAAAACTATTGTGTCGAACACACCCACAACACATACGAGCCCAACACTTCCGAATACGCATATACATATACACATACATAGATATATTCATATACTTGTGCCTAACGCACCCAAAAACAAGTGAGCCTAATGCTCTAAAAAAGAAATGAGCCCAATGCTATCGTAAATAAATGAGCCCAATGCTCCTGAAAATAAACGAGCCCAACACTTCCAAAAATATATTTATGTATATGTATCATGCATATCTGCTTTGTGCACAATGCCCCCAAAAACACATGTGAGCCCAACTCTCCTGAATTCAACAGAATTGTGCCCACTTGGCACAAGATCAACCATGGCATACCTATGCATGGTATGCCATCCTAAATATGCCCGAATCTCTTGACTAAATCACTTAGTATGAAATGAATGATGTACACAACTAAATGCAGAAATTATTGAAAATAATAACCATTTTTATTATCTATTAAATCTAAATTTGAATAGCTATTATTGATACTAAGACATCAATAAGTCTTAGCCTAACCATCGGGCTTAACAAATCTGATCAACTATGCATTAATTAATTCAATTAATAGATTAATCTTAACAATTCTAATTTGAATTATATTTAATCAAGCAATCTCAACAATTTTTCTAATTCATCTTAATGAATCGATCAATTATACAATCTTAACATCTTAAGCTTGTATCAGAGTTGATTTATCAAAAAATCAAATTTTAACTAAGTCCTTATTAATCTACTCTTAGAACTACCTTAAGGTTCTAAAGATTAACTATTGATTCAAACTTAAGACATAATCCATAAGTTAAAATTCTAGATTAAGTAAGGAACTAAGGTTTAAGGATACTAAAAGGCTCAAGGATTTTAAATATAGAATCCAAATAATCAAACTTAAGGTTTAGAGTTAAACCTTTACAAATCTACATTAAAGGCAAAGCTTAGAGAATTTTAACTAGAAAACTAAGCTTACTAGGAAGCTAAGCAAACTAAGTGAACATCAACACTTAATAAGGAAGGAAACCAAGGATAGGGTACCAACATTTAATTAAGTTGAATGTAACCTTAAAGGATTAAAGGTTAACTCCTAAGTCATAACATATGACTTAGCACTTAAGGATGCTAAGGCTAAATCATATGCTAGCTAAGGATCAAGGATCCTTATGGTTCTACACTTAAGTGACATTCATCACTTAAGGAAGCTTAGGCTAACTAGTTAAGTCACTATAAGACTTAACCAAGGCAAAAGGATAACTAACACTTCTAATTTAATGAATTATAATCCAGAGGCTTGGCATCAAAGAACTAAAGTTCTTTAACCACTTAAATAATAAGGATCTAAGCTAGATGACTAGCTAAAGCACCATTATTAGACTAAGTCTAATAATGAAATTAAGGGATCTGCTACTACGCTCTATACATGAAATTACACTTAAATGGCATCTCCATTTAACTATGTGCAATCTCACCCTAAGGAGGGATTAGAATGAACTAATAATATAATTAAATCATTCTAAGGCTTCTACCACTAAAGATATATTCATCTCTTGTTAAAGGATTCTCCTAAGATAACAAGGGTAAATACCAAATTTGAATACTTAACCTTAAAAGGCATGGGGAAAGCTAATGAATCAACTCACATAATGTGATTTAACAACAAAAGGTTCTAAAGATTACTAAAGACAACCCACACAAGCCAGAAACTATGACTTGATCTTGGTAAGGGGTTCACTTAATCTAAATGGATAAGTACTAGGAAGCTTAAGGAAATATTGAGGGTACAACCATAAGTCATGATTCATGACTTATTGCAAAAGTCTAAGGCTATAAATTACAGAAGTTTAAATCAAGTATTGGAAATAAATTCTTCATGTCGCAATGAGCAACTAAAGACTCTAAGTGAGACATTTTGACAAGGAAAATGTTGGAAATCAAGCCCGCATCGCCCCTTCCTCTCCATATTTAGCATCCTTATTTTACTTCCCTAAATTAGTACAACCTTTATTAAAATTGATTTAGGAGTAATTCTAGCAAGGTATTATAGTAACTTCCAAAATTTGTACAACCTTTATTATAATTGATTTAGGAGTAATTCTAGCAAGGTAACATATTTACTTCCTAAAATTAGTACAACCTTTATTATAATTGATTTAGGAGTAATTCTAGCAATGTAGTACATTGACTTTCTGTGTAAGGGAAATTCCATCCAGGGATAGTGCACCATTCTGAAATTGTCTCATATATGTAGGATATTTATTTATGCTTTCTTTCATTATAAAAGAAGAATAATTGAATGAATTGAGTCTATTTTTCTTCATATTTTAGTCTTCAAATATCTTCATGGTATTAGAAAAGGTTTAATCTTGTCTCGTTGTCTTCATATTCAGTCCGTTTTTTTTCTCCTACTCAATTCATTCTCCTAGTTTATGCCTAAATTCAGTCAAGCCTTTGGAATGGCTACAAACTCATCCTCCTCTGCTTCTGATATCATCATCTCACCGTCTTCATTTTCTCATAAGAGGGAAACCTCTCATCTTCCAATCACATCCCATAAACTGAATGGGCAAAATTATTTTCAAAGGTCTCAATCCATATTAATGTTTATATGGGGAAAGGAGAAAGATGACTACATCACCGGAGCTTTGGAAGCACTAGAAACCACATCATCAACCTACAAAAAGTGAATAGCAGAAAATAATATGGTCATGTTCTGGCTAGTCAACTCCATGACCACTGACATCGGTGAAAATGTTCTGCTATTTGATACTGCCAAAGAAATTTGGGACATGGTAAAAGAAACTTTTTGAGACAAAGAAAACACATCTGAAATTATCCATATTGAAGGCATCCTCCATGATTAGCGTCAAGGAAACCTTAGGATAACTGAATATTTCAATACTCTTACTCGTCTATGGCATCAACTTGATACGTTTGAGATTCATAACTGGAATTGTGTTACTAATGGTTTGCTGTATAAAAATATTATCGATGGAAATTTTGTTAGGCTTGAACAAAAATCTTGATGAAATCAGAGGAAGAATCATGGGACTAAAACCTTTACCTAGCTTTAGAGAGGCATTCTCTGAAGTCCATCACGAAGAAAGCCAAAAAAATCTCATGATGGGATCTCATTAGCAATTGAATATGGCAGAAAGCTCGGCTCTTAAGACTCAATTTGCTTCTTTTAACAATCAAAAAAAAAAAGAGGTAGACCTTGGTGTGATCATTGTAGAAAGCCGGGACACTCAAAAGAAACTTGCTGGAAGATTCATGGAAAACCAATAGATTGGAAGCCACGTTAACTACTTGAGAAAAAAGGATGAGAAAATCATGCGGCTACCAATGACTAATTGTCAGAACCTAAAACTAGCCCTTTAATAAGGAGAAAATGGAGATGCTTCAAAAACTACTATCTCCTCTTCTATCAGTATAGTCACAAACTGGCTCTTCTTCTAACTAGGCCATTGGTTCCGGAACCTTGGCTCACAAAAGTAATTTCTTGAGTGCCTACACCATTTGTAAGAAACGTAAAAAACCTTGGATCATGGACTCAAGAGCATCTAATCATATGACGGGAGATGGTACAATTTTTGATACATATAGCTCATGTCAAAATAAGTTGACAATCTGAATAGCATATGGTTTACTATCAAAGGTTGCCGGTAGGTTCAGTTTGCTATCAAGGGATCTTACTCTCAACTCTATTCTCCTTATTCCTAACTTGGACTGTAATCTATTATCAATTAGTAAACTCACTAAGCAAAAGAGGTGTATTACTAATTTTTCCTCCACTCACTTTGAATTTTAGGATTTGGATTCGGGGAAGATGATTGGCAATGTTGAAGAATGCTCTAAACTCTATATCCTTAAGGAGCACCATGATCCATAAGAACAATCTAAAATGGTAATTGATAGTAATTCTTTTTCAGTTTCATATCAAAAAAATGATAGTGCAATTATGTTGTGGCATTATCACTTAGGTCATCCCAATGTTACGTATCTTAAGCATTTATTTCATTAATTATTTAATAAAAAACTAATATCCTTTGAGTGTGAAATCTGTCAATTATCAAAACAAGTATGGTCTCATTTTCCCATCCAACCCTATAAAGAGTATAATCCATTCTCAATGATTCATAGCGATATCTGGGGTCCTTCAAGAATAAAAAATGTAACTGGTACTAGGTGGTTTGTCTCATTCATAGATGATCACACTAGATTAACTTCAGTATTTCTCATGAAAGCAAAATTTGAAACGAGTCAAATTTTCAAAAATTTTAAAAATATGATTCAAACCCAATTCTAGTCAAAAATATAAATTCTAAAGTCTAATAATGCTAGGGATTATTTCAACTCCATTTTAGGAGAATTTCTAGCACAAGAAGGGATAGTTCACTTAAGTTCATGTGTTAATGCCCCACAACAAAACAGAATCGCTGAAAGAAAAAATAGGCATTTGTTAGAGGTGTTTAGATCATTAATATTCTCTATAAATGTTCCAAAATTATTTTGGGGGGAAGCTGTCCTTACGGCAGGCAGCCTACCTCATTAATAGGATGCCGTTTAGGGTACTAAAATTCTAAAAACCTTGTCAAACACTTCTAAAATCCTTTCTGACTACTCGTCTCATCTCCACCGTCCCACCCAAAATTTTTGGGTGCTTTGTCTTTGTTCATATCAATCAAAAACATAGAAGTAAACTTGATCCTAGGTCACTCAAATGCATCTTTTTTGGGTATTCTTCAAATCAAAAAGGGTATAAGTGTTACTCTCTGGTCACAAGAAAATTCTACAATTCAATGGATGTCACCTTTTTTAAAACCCAGCCTTACTATCTCAAAAACAATATTCAAGGGAAGAATTCAACTTAGGAATATCATTTTTGGGATCTTGAGTCATTTAGAGAGTCACTCATCATCACTGAAAATCACAATCCTTCAGAATCATTTAATCAGCCCAAACCTATACCCATCACCACTAAAAATCACATTCCTCCTGATTTATTTAATCAGCCTGAACCCATTATTGACTTGTGGGATAAGAAGCACTTCCAAGAGGAAATGGAGGAAGGAGCACTTTCTCAATAAACCCATGAAGCTGAACAGGCTCCTAATCCAAGCAAACTTTCAGGTAATAATGCTCCTAATGGTACTGTTCATTCTGAGTTATAAAATGATATTCTTAATATGCCCATAGCTTGGAGTAAAGGAGTTAGATCGTGCACTCAACATCCCATTAGAAATTTTATTTCTTATGATAAACTATTACCTATGTTTCATACATTCACTTCTAGTATCACAGAGGTACAAGTTCCTCGAAATATTCAGGAAGCTTTCAAGCATCCTAAGTGGAAGGCGGCAGTTGATGAGGAAGTTCGAGCGCTAGAAAAGAATGGTACATGGAAAATTATAAACCTCCCAAGAGGTAAGAAACCAGTTGGGTGTAAGTGGATTTTCACAGTAAAATACAAGGAAGCTGGTAATGTGGACAGATGTAATGTTAGGTTGGTTGCCAAATGATTCACCCAATCCTATGGCATTTATTATCAAGAAACCTTTGCTCCAATAGCCAAGCTCAATACTAGTCGTGTACTTTTATCCTTGGCAGCTAATTTTGATTGGTTGCTTCACCAACTTGATGTCAAAAATTCCTTCCTCAATGGTGACTTAGTGGAGAAATTTTACATGAACATTCCTGCTGGACTTGAAATGACATCAAATTTCAACAAGGTTTGTAGACTCCAAAAATCCTTGTATGGTCTCAAACAATCTCCCAAGGCCTAGTTTGAACGATTCACTAAGGCGGTGAAAGGGTACGAATTTGTTCAATGTTAAACTGATCACACATTATTTGTGAAACACTTCCCAAAATGGAAGCTAGCAATTATCATTGTATATGTAGATGACATGAATTTGATAGGTGATCATGAAGAGAAAATTCACTTACATAAAAAATTATTAACAAAGGAATTTGAGATCAAGGATCTTGGAAACCTCAAGTACTTTCTTGAAATGGAGATTGCTAGGTCAAAAAAGGTATAGCAATCTCACAACACAAATATGTTCTGGACTTATTAAATGAAATAGGAATGCTAGATGCAAGCTGGCAGAAATACCTATGGATACAATTGTCAAATAGGAAAAAAGTGATGGAAGTGCACTAGTTGATAAAGGAAGATATCAATATATTGTGGGGAAACTCATCTATTTTTCTAATACAAGGCCAGACATTGGCTTCTCTATTAGTGTAGTAAGTCAATTCATGAATAATTCAATTGAAAAACACATGACCGCTGTGACCAGAATATTGAGGTACCTCAAGATGACACCGGAAATGGGTCTCTTCTTTTAAAGAACAGCAAAGAAAGAGATTGAGATTTTTTCAAATGCAGATTGGGCAGGTTCAGTGACTGATCAAAGATAAACTTCAGGCTATTGTTCATTTGTCTGGAGGAACTTGGCTACATGGTGAAGCTATAAATAGTCAGTGGTAGCTAGTATCAGTGCTCAGGCATAATTTCATGCCATGGCACAAGGTATCTACGGGGGAATCTAGTTAAGCAAACTATTAGAAGTATTACGGGTACTAATGAAGCATCCCATGGTGTTATAATGCGACAATCAAGCTACCATCAGTATTGCTAAGAATCCGGTTCATCATGATCGAACTAAGCACGTGGAGATAGATCGACACTTTATTAAGGAAAAGATTGAAGGAGTTTTCAAAGTCAGTTACACTCTGACAAACAATCAAAAGGCTGATATTCTCAGAAAAGCTCTTGCTCGTGTTAACTTCGAAGATCTGACAAAAAAACTTGGAATGATCAACATCTACAATGCGGCTTAAGGGGGAGTGTTGGAAATCAAGCCCACTTCTCCCCTTCCTCTCCATATTTAGCATCCTCATTTTACTTTCCAAAATTATTACAAAATTTATTATAATTGATTTATGAGTAATTTTAGTAAGATAGTATATTATTCACTTCCTAAATTAGTACATCCTTTATTATAATTGATTTGAGTAATTATAATAAGGCAGTATATTCACTTTCCATGTAAAGGAAATTCCATCCAGGGATAGTGCACCAATCCAAAATTATATCACATATGTATGCTATTTATTTATGCTTTCTTTTATTGTAAGAAAAGAATAATAGAATGAATTGAGTCTATGTTTCTTCATATTTTAGTCTTCAAATATCTTCAAAAAAGTTGCTGCCTAACATGCCAATTGGATAAGAGATGAATTTCATATTTAAAAATTACCACTATATTTACACAATGCATGATTTCATTATGACCAATTTTTATTTTAGTATATTTTTGTATTATTATGGTTATGGAGTCATTAAAATAAGAAAAATATGAAATTTGAGTAGAACTGGGCAGTTCTACGCATTACGGCGCGCTGTAGCACTTGCCTAGCTGAGAGACTGGCATTATGGCGCACTGTGGAGTGATTTTATGCTGAGGCGCACGGCAGTGCTTTCACGTGCTACGATAGATTTTGGCACTGCGCCACGCGCAACGCTTTCAGGTGCTATGGCGCTCTACGACGTATTTTGGTGCTGTGGCGCGCTGTAGAGCTTTTAGGCGCTCTGATGCGCTACTGAGCCAGACTTCCTGGGACGCTAGCGCTGCGGCACGCGGTAATGCTTTCAGGTGCTGTGCGGCACTACGGTCCTAGATTTTTCAAGGCACGGGCACTATGGCGAGCTGCAGTGCTTTCAGACGCTATGGTGAGCTACGACGCCGGATTTCCTGAGGCGCGGATGCTGCGACGCATTGTAGCTTTGCCTGGCTGAAAGCTATACGCTACGTTGCGCTTTAGCGCTCGACATACATTTAGCATGTGCGACAAATGGGACGTCTTCCATATTGCATCCAAATACGCTTGATTCAGGACACCTCAAGTGCTGTGCCATATACCGATGGAAAAGTCTTTCCGTGAACTTTCCATTGGTACCAAAATCAACACAAAAAGATTATTCTAATGCCGCAAACAATGATGCCCTAAGTGCTTATGCAAGTTTTCTCTCTACACAACACATTTCATCTTCTCTTTAAAATGGAATCGAATCGAGCTCTATTGAGCTCGATCACTCAAATGCAAGTTCTTGAGAAAAATATTAATTTTACACACAAAATGAAGTAGCCATTGGATCACCCAATAGGGAAAAGGGAGGGTACAAATGGAGTACTAGGGAAAGTACTTTGGCTTACAAAAATTGAGATTTTTTCATGGGATTCTTAGGAGCTTGAGAGCTTGAGAGTTCCTTCAGCAACTGAGCAAAAGAATGGAAAGAGAGCTAAGGGTTCTAGTTTTAAGTGAGATGGAGGAATGGCATCTGCATGAGCTCTCCCATTAGCAGCATGGAAAAGGGAGAGCTGAGGGACTATATAAAGGAGAAGAGAGGTGAGGCATGGGCTGGGAGAGGGGGCTCTTTGCGTGCGCCAGAAGAGGGGGAGAAGGCGTACACAAGAAATGGAGAAGAAGGGAGTGGGTCCCAATACATAAGAAAATAAAGGATTTAAATTTTTAAATAATTATTTTCTAATTTTAATTAACGCATTTCTTTAATTAAAATTAGATGATTAAACGAACTCCGACAAATCCTGAAAATTCACCCCTAGTTAATTCGAGGGTGAGGAACACAACAACAAAGTTGGATTTCGATTTTAACAACTATTTAATTATTTTATTTTTGGGGTATTTAAATACATTAAAATATTCAAGAAAATACGGCGACTTCCAAATACCTCCAAAACTTCTTCCCTAGCTAACTTGAGGGTGACGAGCGCAATGGGAAAGTCGGATTTTGATTTCAAGATCAAAATAATTATCCTATTTTCTTAATTATTTGATTAGCCAAAATATGCTTGGTCCAATTGATTCCCAATTCGATTCAAAATTTCAAGATTCGCTTCTAATGATGATTAAAGACTAATTAAAGTTATCGAAGACTAAGTAACAACCATGGGTTGTTGCAGTCTATTTGGGAGGAAAATTGTTATATAAACAAACTTGGCAATGGTAAGCTTTTGGGAGGAATAAAGAAATTGCACTCAATCATGAGGAGAAGGGTGTAGTTGTTACAGGGACCCTCACTTTTAGAAGGTTAGGCAAACATACTGAGCTCCTCATGTGTTCTATATTTTCTCATAAATAATACAACAAAATAAGATAATTACAATATGTTGCATTTGCATCCTGATTGACTATTTAGTTCAGTTCAATCGCACTTTAGTGATTGATTTACTTTTAGTTTGATCACATCTTAGTGACCGATTTACCTTTCAGTTTAGTCACATTGTAGTGATTAATATACTTTCAGTTTAGTCACATTATAGTGACTTATTACTTTCAGTTCACTCTCATCTTTACGATTTATTTACCTTTCAGTTTAGTCACATCTCACCGGCTATTTACTTTACAGTTTAGTCACATTTTTAGTTATTTATTTACTTTACAGTTACAGTTTATAGAGATTATTCAATTATTTCAATACAATTTTACTTTCAGTTATAGTTAGGGCTGACAATTTGACCTAAAATTTGAAATTTAAACTTGACTCGACTCGAACTCAAAACATATTGACTCGACTCGAAAATTTTCGAGTCGAGTTTGAGTCATATGTCTTGACTCGAACACTATTTAAAGTGACTTGAAATGACTCGAACTCAACTCAAATTCAAACTCAAATAAATTCACTTTGGCACCTAAAGTAGACGTCGGTGAACACCGAATCACATAAATCTTGCTATATACTTTTTTTCTTAGAATGGTTCTATGTTGTGTGAAGAGGAGTTAATCTCTTCATGGCATATATATATATATATATATATATATATATCTCAGCAAGGCCTTCTAGCTTCTCTTTTCTTGAGAAGTTTCACCTTCCTTTGGCTTGCTATATATTCTTCAAATTGCTCTCTTGTTAATTTCTTTTCTTCTGCTTGTGCAGTATACCTGTTTCTCCCAGGCTCACATGCTTTTTAGAGCAAAAAGAGAGAACAAAATCTCTGTTTCCTTTACAAAGCTTTTGGATTTATCTTTAGAACAGGTTTATGTCCCCAAAGCCTCGAGCGAAAAGGGCTTTTGGAACTGTTGCCAGCACTCTGCGTGAGCTTTTGCCTGCAGTTATTATCCAGCCAAATAAGAAAGGCCTGTCTTCCATTTCTTCTCTAAGAACTGTGAGAGACTTTGGCTACGTGCTTACTGAAATCAACTAGTTTGCTTAAACTTAATCCCCTTTTGTTAATTATATTTACACTTCTTCTTATTTGCAAAAGAAATCCTTTGCAAGATTGCTTCCAACAATCACATTCTCATAAGAATATACTATACATATTTTCCAGAAAAATATCTATCATTTCACATGACAACTTTATTATGCTCTCAGTATCTATCAAAAATAAAATAAAAATAAAATATTAATAATATTTACATAAATAAAACCAACTTTTTTGAAAATGCCTTTTTTTAATTTACTTTTTTGGATCGACGCAACTTTTTTATTCCCTTTAGAATAACGTTAAAATGTATTTGTCAATAAATATATATATATATATATATATATATTATTGTGTGGAAACAAATATAATAGGGCATACGAGTAGGCATCAAAATAGTTGAAGGTCATGTGTGTGTTCTCATAATTGAACCGTACTTTAAACCTTATCAAACGCACCTTTGCCCATATACAAATCCCAATTTATTGAGTTCAGATCTCATCGACCGCTTTGACGTGTAGAGAACATCGTAACTTGGATACTTCGTACAATCACATGAGCCCCGCACAAAGACCACGTAAATTTTATATGATTACCGCTTATAACCATCCTATAGGCACGCTCACAGGCACACGCCGATTATATCGAGCCTCGCTTCTGGGCGTGCCGCGCCGACGCCGGTCGCCCGACGACGACTTCGCTTCCTGTGTTATGTTATGCATAACTTTTTCAGGTGGATTTAAATGCGCTCACTACTTAGTCTCTTTCTTAAAGATGGGAGTTAAATAGCACCAACCATAATGACAATAAATAGTATGCTTAAAAAGCCAAAATGGCATTTACTAACTAATTATTAATCATTTAACCTCTCCATTATAGCAAGTACCCAAAGTAATAGTTTGGCTAGGTAGCTATTATAATTATTATTAATTACCATTAACAAATAAGAATAAAATAATAATAATTTGTATAGGTTTCTAGATCCTCCCCATGTTACGTTAGAAATGGGATTTGGCATGTTGCAGCAGAGAGTTCATCACCTTTACCTGCTTCCGAGACTGGCAATTAAGCTGAATGATCTATACGTGTCTTAATCACAGGGATTATAGATAACTAATCGTAATTAAGCGTGAAGCCATGCAGATTGTGAGCTGATTAATTTGGTGTTATGGAGAGGATTTGGAGGAGATGAAAGGGGGAGGACACGTGAGGCTATCTGCGAATTACTCCCTCTCCTATCGTCACATGCAACGGTCACGGGCGGGCTTCGATTGCTTCTTAATTTGTCCGCTCCAAAGCCGGAGGGGCAGCGAGGAGAGGACCCTCTCGAGACAAAGGGTAATCGATGGTGGGCTCACCACGTGCGTACGTGGCTCAGATGGCCCCATCTGCTCACCGCAAAAAATTTGCCTTTTTGTCATTCTCATTCTAAGTTTTTAATTTAGCCCTATAAAATGTGCTCACTGCTCTAACTAGATATTGTCTTTATTTTTATTAGATCTGTTTTCAAAAAAATTCATTTAATTTAATGAGTATTTTATTCATATTTATTTATTTATATTAAAATAATATAAAAATTATTTTTAAAGTTTATATTGAAATAATTTAGAATAAATTTTTTTGAGTATTACATCTTGCAAATTTTTTTTTTTATTCATTTTTTTTCTTAAGTTCGCATTTTGCTCTAAAAAAATATTAATGATTAAAATTTAGATTAAAAAATATATATTTTTTATAGGCACCCTCAATTTAATTCTTATTTTTTGAGAGTAAAAAAAATAAACTTTTTTTAGGGGCTATAGCATTTTATTTTTTGAGAGTTATAATTTTGAAAACTTTAGGGTTTGTGGAGTTATGGGGGTAAACTCACCAACAAGGATCATTAGACTGAGATCCCTTGTTGAATTTTAAGTTCTAGAAGACACAATTGCTAACAAGTTTTAAAAGTCTTACAAAGGATCCTATTGATCAGGTGGACCATTTTGATATGGTTATAGGCACTAAGACAAAGTGCAAACTACTAACCACAACATTGACGGATATGGGTTTGTTTTACTATTTTAACCAACTGGTAAAGCCATTAGTTAGCCAATTTGTAGTTGCACGATGTTAGGATCTTCAATAAAGCAAACAAAATTAATTGCAAGCCAAAACACAACTCAGAGCATGCAAATACAAGTCAAAGAAATCAGTAGAAATCACACAAACAATTCAAGCATAAAACACAGCATAATATAAGAATTTATGTTGTTCGGTGTCTACGCCCACGGGGAAAGAGGAGAAATTGCACTATACAGGAGGAAGAATACAAATTAGGGTATCACAAACCCTTCCCAAATCCTTGACAGTGGAGATCTCTTTCAAACTCCAGTCGTCACACACACAAGTAAGGATTTTCGGATGGATACCCTAAATACTGCTACAAATATATTTATAGTCCCCAAAAAGTGGGCCTGCAAAAACTTCGGGCGCTAGGGCGTGCCTAGGCGTCCGCCTCTCTATGTCGGGCGCTAGGGTACGCGTCTCACAGATGCCCATGCGCTGAGGAGCGTCTGCTTTTCGGCTGTTAGGCTCATCCAAATCAACAATTATCCATCTTATATCTCATGTGCGCCACATGAGAGATGACTCGTCAAGCTCTCAATCTTGAAACAAATGATATCACAATTGTTTTAAAGGAGAAGCATTTTGGTTCTTCTCCATGTTTACCAGATTCTTGCAATAAGTCAACTTCTTAACAGTAAGCACCTTGGTAAGCATATTCGTCGGATTATCATTTGTATGAATCTTCTTCAATAAAATCTCTCCATCTTCTATGATATCCCGTATGAAGTGATGTTGCACATCTATGTGTTTTGTGCAAGCATGATAGATAGGATTGGTAGCCAAAAATTAGCACTTTGGCTATCATAAAAGACTACCACCTTCTCTTGAATCACACCCAAATCTTCAAACAATCCTTTCATCCACATAACTTCTTTAAACGCCTCAGTAACCACCATGTATTCACCTTCCATGGTAGACAGAGTAACCATAGATTATAGAGTAGATCTCTTAAACAGACCTCCTGACATAGTGAATACATAACATATCGTTAATCGCCTTTGATCCAAATCTCCTGCATAGTCAAAATTTACGTAACTGACACAAAGATCTGCTATTAATAATTGCTTTTAGAAGAATAAACCAACATCCATTATACTCTTCAAATATCAAAATATCCCCATTATTGTTTGCTAATGATCCTTCCTTAAATTATGCATACATTTGCTCATCACCCCAACTGCTTGTGCCAAGTTTGGTCTAGTGCAAACTATGGCATATATCAAACTATCTATACTACTAGCAAATGACACCTTGTGCATTTCATCATTTTATAAATTTGTTTTAGAGCACAACTCAACAAACAACTGAAAGTAAGGTGCAAGAGGTATTCTCACATAATTTGTGAAGTCATCAATTTTGAATCTCTTCGGCACCTTTTCTAAATAACCCTTTTGGGTTAGCCAAACCTTCCATATCTTTTTGTCCATGCAGATATCCATTCCCATAATCTTCTTTGCCTCTCCCAAAAACTTTATTTCCAAGTTCTTTGATAGTTGTTCTTTAATATATTCCAACTCAAACTAATCTTAAGTTGCCACCAACATGTCGTCAACATATAGGAGAAGGTAAATGAAGTCACCTTGGAATAACTTCTTGAAATACACATAATGACTAAACAGATTTCTTATATATTTTTCCTTTTACATGAATTGGTCAAATTTATTGTACCATTTCCTTGGTGATTACCTTAGACCATAAAAAGGCTTGCCAAGTTTGCAAACCAAGTCCCCTTTTCGTGCCTCAATGAACTCCAGGGGTTACACCATATAGATCTCCTCCTCTAGTTTGTCATGTAAGAATGCCATTTTGACATCAAACTTTGCTACCAAGGTTAGAAGCACATGGATAGATGAATGTTTGACAACTAGGGAAAATACCTCATCATAGATTATCCCTTCCTTTTGTGCAAAGCCCTTTGTTATTAATCTTGCCTTGTATAGCACACCAGCTCCTTGAGATCCCTCCTTCATTAAAAATACTCATTTGCAGCCAATAGCTTTTCTTCCTTGAGGTATTTTCTTCAGCCTACAGACTTTGTTCTTATGAAGAGAATTCATCTCTTCATCTATGGCTTATCTCCACAGATCTTACTTTGGACTTGTAACTGCCTCCCTATTGTGAGATGGAACTTCATCCTCTTCTACTCACATTGTATGAGTAATGTAATCATTTAGCCAAGCCAGTGAGATGGAACTTCTCCCTCTTCTACTCACAATGCATGATTAATGTAATAATTTAGCCAAGCTAATCTTTGAATCTGTCATCGAGTTCTGTTTACTATAATCAACTCTTGAATAGGAGTCTCATCACTAGTATCAATTCTTTATTCTTCACTATCATCAAAGTGATTTTTAGCTGTATGAATAATTTCAGCACATATGTGATTATAGGAAGAATATTGTGGAATAAACTACGGTGTATCAAACCCCACTCTTTTTTTGCTAGATTAAGTTGCCATGCTGTCCTCCAACTTATGCAAACTTCTTTGTCTTATGAAGAACTCCTCATCAAATATCACGTCTCTACTGATGACAAACTTTTTTATCAATTGAATCATAAAGCATGTAGTCGTTCAGTTGAAAACTAATGAAAATTACTTTCCATGCTCTTGGCTCCAACTTTTCTTGATTCACATGATAATAAGTTGGGCACCCAAAAATCTTTAGCTAATTATAATCTCCAACAGTGAGAGTTTACCCGTCAAGTAAATTTTGCACCAACAAAAGTAGCCTTAAAAGACATCATATGACACTTGTTCCTCGGTGGATTAAGTGACTCCTTCTAGCATATCCTCACGCCTTTTAAGATATCTAAATTTGCTAAACTTGTGTAGAAGGAAAATTAATGGAAGCCCAAGAAATGCTATCATTTCAAAAATTTAATAGGCCAGGCATGCCTCATTCCATTCAACATAAGAAGTCTCACTTCTCGAGAAGTCAAGGTAAGCTTCACAATATTCAGGGAACACAAATCAAGGTTCCAAAAAAAGTTCCACCTGCAGATTTTGTGGCAATTTTCATTCTATAGCAGGTGTTTTTTTAATATGGGTCAATGTCATCATTGTGGAAGATGGAATCATAAAGCAAAATTCTACCGTGCTACATATACAGTGACTGGGCAACAGATTCTTATTAATGGTAAGAAAGTTGTTGAGGTTCAAATACACTCTCCATCCAAGGGATAACAAAATTTATCAAGATATGAAGAATCATTTCTAGTGGCCAAGGTTGAAGAAGGATATTGTCGAGATTCTGTCTAAGTGAGTAATGCCCCGTCCCGTCGCTACGCGCAACACAATATTGTTTGCGGAAAAATGGCGCGAGATAAGTTCAAGATTTATAATGAAATAAATGAATAAATACAAGCAAATTCATGTTATGATGGCCAGCTTTGATGGTTTTTTTTATGGTTTTCAGGCAAAATGACAAGCTAAGCAAAATCTGAAAGAAAATTAAAATTCTTGAAGAAAACTGTTGTAGCGCGCCCAAGCGCACCAAGGCGGATCAAACATAAGAACCTCACCGGTATCGTGCACCATAGTGGCATCTATAAACCAACTCAGCATATGAAGATTTAACAGAACCGCCACATCACGCCGCAGAGAATCCGATACGAAATTTTAGCCGCTACCGTGCGCCACAGCAGACTCAAAATGAAATGAAGATTTATTGATCTGCTACCGCACGCTGCAGCAAATCTGATACGAAAGTTCAACCACTATCACGCGCTATAGTGGGATTGGACTTAGCAGAACTCTTAAAATCTCTGCTACAGTGTGCTGCAACGATTTCAGTATGAAATTTTAGCCGCTACCGCACGCTACAGCGGGACAAGAGGGTTGAACAGATAAAAGAAATGAAATTTAATACATCCACCATAGCTTGCTCAAGCGGATTGCATACTAAAATTCATGCGCTACAGCGCACCGCAGCGCCTGCCGTTTATTCAGTTAGGTCCAAGCATTAATGTCAGCATAGGGAAGGCCACCTAGTTGCCTTCCCCAGCTGTTTGAAACTCCAACTCAATTAATTTCTTGCATTTTATTAAGATAATATCATAAATCAAGTAAAATAAGGGAGTTGGAAAGGTGGCAGATTTGAGTGCAAAGGGCTGAAGGCTGGCCTATTTAAGATGCTATTAAAGACTAAAAGGAGGTTCCTCTCTTTGACACTCTCAGATCTAAAATTAAAAGACTGCGATAAGAAAAGAATAAGAAGCCATCACTAAGGAAGAAGACAAACATTTCTGTAGAAAGAAAGGAAGAACATCGCCAAGGAGCTGGAAGGGAAGAAGAATGGAAGAAAGGAAGAACCCGAGAATGCCAACAAGGGCTGTTCCTAGTATTCTTCTTAACCACCTTTTGATTTATTTTTAGTAGAACCATGAAAGGGTTCTTGTTCTTGTATGTTTATTCCTCTGTTTCTATTGTAATGGAAGGTTAAACCCTCCTTGGAGAAGATTGGGCAGACATCATGTAAAATGTATGAGGGACTATTGGTGTTGTATGAACTTCTTTCAATGAATAAAATCTACTTCAATTTCTTATCTAGATTTGTTCTTGTTGCTTGCATGCTATGAATTGAATGTATATTTCTTATTTTTAAGAAATGGATTATAACGAAACACATTAAATCACCTCTACATTTCAAACTCAAAGGAAATGCACATAAAGGTTCTCACCGCGAACACATGTTCGCTGCGTGAGGATTCTCGGTGTAAAACACCTTGAGATTGAAAAGTAAAGGGGATATGATAACTCAAATTCTCCTATGCCCCATTGCTCACTAATTGGCGTGAGGCTAAGAATAAGTGCTTTAGTGCTCAGAGCCCAATCACAAGCTCTTGAGCCTAAATGCACTATTCTTTGAGCTTAGTTAAGAGGTCGATGCATGTGAGCCAAGAGCCATCAATCAAGCTCCGTGGCTCAGCATATGTCAAGGGAGGAAGAGGAATTGTTGAGAGCATAAGGATGATGTGACATAGTCCATGTAGTCCTACAATTCACTTCCTTAGCTAGAATGTGCATGCAGTATGTGACGCTAATTGCATGAAAATCAAGCTCATGTGATCGTTGAACTAAAAATTTATTTTGATAACTTAGTGTATGGAATCTTACTATTTCAAATCAATCACATGAGAGTCTAAGTGCTAAGATTGAACTCTTGCGTGTTCATCTTGTGCACTTGACTTGAAATAGTCTGAATTAGAGAACCAATCTAAGGAATCCTATATTCACTTAATTAATTAGCATGAAAAAAAGTTCATTAAAAGTTGCATTAATATGAGTATGACACCAATCTTTTACAACTTGCATGATGAAAACCCAACTCTCCCTTCTTTATCAAATAATATCATAAATTAAGATCTTTGAACTGCTACTTAGGAGCCACAAAAACTCAAAACATATTTTTCTAAAGATTATTCAAAGTAGATACACCTTAGTATCAAAACACACAGTTCCCTGAGAACGATAAATCTTAGAACTTACCTTCCCTTATTAATTCAGATCATGTACACTTGCGTGCAAGCGCAGACGTGTATTTACCGTCTGTCAATTTGTTGGCGCCGTTGCCAGGGAGTGTTATATGTTTTGTATTAAGGATAATCTATTAGTCAATAGTGATTTAGATTTATCTTCATTTGTATATAATTTTTATCTTTTTGTAATTATAATTATTATTAATTGTTAGTTTAGATTTGTTAATCTAGTTATTTTTAAATTCATTTGTTGAACTGCTAAAGTGCATTGCTATTATTATTCAATCTAACTGAGTTTTTTTAAACTGCATGAGTATGAGAGAAAACATAGACATTACTTTCGATACTGAAATTGAACGAACTTACTTAAGAGTTAGGAGAGAACAAAATTTGCTAAATAGAAATCAACATGCAATGGAAAATATAGAAGATGATCCAATTGGGGGAGGAGAAGAATAATTAGGGTGACTCTTGAGAGACTATGCCTTACCCACAGTTAGAGGAATCCCTTGGGCAATTATGAGACCAAACATAACCGCTAATAACTTTGAAATTAAGCCATCTACCCTTAGCATGGTGAAAAATAATCTGTTGGGGGTTAGCCATTGAAGACCCAAACTTATTTTTTTATTAGATCTGTTGACATGACATTCAAAAAAATTTATTCTATTTAATGAGTATTTTTTTAATGTTTAGCAAATTGGAGTAGCACGATGTTAGGATCTTCAATAAAGCAAAAAAATTAATTGCAAGCAAAAACACAACACAGAGCATGCAAATACAAGTCAAAGAAATCAGTAGAAAATACAAAAACAATTTAAGCATAAAACACAGCACAATATAAGAATTTATGTTGTTCGGTGTCTATGTCCACGGGGAAAGAGGAGGACAAATTGCACTATACAGGAGGAAGAATACAAATTAGGGTATCACAAACCCTTCCCAAATCCTTGACAATGGAGATCTCTTTCAAACTCCAGTCGTTACACACACAAGTAAGGATTTTTGGATGGATACCCTAAATAACGCTACAAATATATTTATAGTCCCCAAGAAGTGGGCCTACAAAAACTTGCGCCCGCCTAGGCATCCTACGCATCTCAAAGATGCCCATGCGTTGAGGAGCGTCTGCTTTTTGGCTGTTAGGCTCCTCAAGCTCTCAATCTTGAAATAAATGATATCACAATTGTTTCAAAGGAGAAGCATTTTGGTTCTTCTCCATGTTTACTAGATTCTTACCATAAGTCAACTTATGAACAATAAGCACCTTGGTAAGCATATCTGTTGGATTATCATTTGTATGAATCTTCTTTAATAAAATATCTCCATCTTCTATGATATCCTGTATCAAGTGATGTTGCACATCTATGTGTTTTGTGCAAGCATGATAGATAGGGTTGGTAGCCAAAAATTAGCACTTTGGCTATCATAAAAGACTACCACCTTCTCTTGATTCACACCTAAATCTTCCAGCAATCCTTTCATTCACATAACTTCTTTAAACGCCTCAGTAACCACCATGCATTCACCTTCCATGGTAGACAGAGTAACCATAGATTATAGAGTAGATCTCCTCTTAGACAGACCTCCTGACAAAGTGAACACATAACATATCGTTAATCGTCTTTGATCCAAATCTCCTGCATAGTCAAAATTTACGTAACTGACACAAAGATCTGCTATTAATAATTGATTTTAGAAGAGTAAACCAACATCTACTATACTCTTCAAATATCAAAATATCCCCATTATTGTTTGCTAATGATCCTTCCTTAAATTATACATATACTTGCTCATCACCCCAACTGCTTGTGCCAAGTTTGGTCTAGTGCATACTATTGCATATATCAAACTATCTACAGTACTAGCATATGACACCTTGTGTATTTCATCCTTTTATAAATTGTTTTAGAGCACAAATCAACAAACAACTGAAAGTAAGGTGCAAGAGGTATTCCCACATAATTTGTGAAGTCATCAATTCTGAATCTCTTCGGCACCTTTTCTAATTAACCCTTTTGGGTTAGCCAAACCTTCCATATCTTTCTGTCAATGCAGATATCCATTCCCATAATCTTCTTTGCCTCTCCCAAAAACTTTATTTCAAAGTTCTTTGATAGTTGTTCTTTAATATATTCCAACTCAGACTAATCTTAAGTTGCCACCAACATGTTGTCAACATACAGGAGAAGGTAAATGAAGTCACCTTGGAATAACTTCTTGAAATACACATAATGATCAAACTGACTTCTTATATATTTTTCCTTTTGCATGAATTGGTCAAATTTATTGTACCATTTCCTTGGTGATTACTTTAGACCATAAAAAGGCTTCCCAAGTTTGCAAACCAAGTCCCCTTTTCGTGCCTCAATGAATTCCGAGGGTTACACTATATAGATCTCCTCCTCTAGTTCTTCATGTAAGAATGTCATTTTGACATCAAACTCTGCTACCAAGGTTAGAAGCACATGGATAGATGAATGTTTGACAACTAGGGAATTTACCTCATCATAGATCATCCCTTCCTTTTGTGCAAAGCCCTTTGTTATTAATCTTTCCTTGTATAGCACATCAGCTCCTTAAGATCCCTCCTTCATTAAAAACACTCATTTGCAGCCAATAGTTTTCTTCCTTGAGGTAATTTCTTCAGCCTACAGACTTTGTTCTTATGAAGAGAATTCATCTCTTCATCTATGGCTTATCTCCACAGATCTTATTTTGGACTTGTCATTGCCTCCCTGTAGTGACATGGAACCTCGTCCCCTTCTACTCACATTGTATGAGTAATGTAATCATTTAGCCAAGCTAGTGAGATGGAACTTCTTCCTCTTCTACTCACAGTGCATGATTAATGTAATAATTTAGCCAAGCTAATCTTTGAATCTGTCATCGGGTTTTATTTATTGCAATCAACACTTGAACAGGAGTCTCATCACTAGTATCAATTCTTTCTTCTTCACTATTATCAAAGTGATTTTTAGCGGTATGGTTGACTTCAGCACAAGTGTCATTATAGGAAGAATCTTGTGGAATAAACTACGGTGTATCAAACCCCACTCTTGTTTTGCTAGAATAAGTTGCCATATTGTCCTCCAATTTATGCAAACTTCTTGGTCTTATGAAGAACTCCTCATCAAAAATCACGTCTCTACTGATGACATACTTTTTTATCAATTGAATCATTAAGCATGTAGTCATTCAGTTAAGAACTAATGAAAATTACTTTCCATGCTCTTGGCTCCAACTTTTCTTGATTCACATGATAATAGGTTGGGCACCCTAAAATATTTAGCTAATTATAATTTCCAACAGTGAGAGTTTACCCGTCAAGAAAATTTGCACTAGCAAAAGTAGCTTTAAAAGACATCATATGACACTTGTTCCTCAGTGGATTAAGTGACTCTTTCCAGCATATCCTCACACCTTTTAAGATATCTAAATTTGCGAAACTTGTGTAGAAGGAAAATTAATGGAAGCCCAAGAAACGCTATCATTTCAAAAATTTAAGAGGCCAGGCATGCCTCATTCCATTCAACATAAGAAGTCTCACTTCTCGAAAAGTCAAGGTAAGCTTCATAATATTCAGGGAAACACAAATCAAGGTTCCAAAAAAAGTTTTACCTGCAGATTTTGTGGCAAATTTCATTCTATAGCTGGTATTTTTTTAATATGGGTCAATGTCATCATTGTGGAAGATGGAATCATAAAGCAAAATTCTACCGTGCTACATAAATAGTGACTGGGCAACAGATTCCTATTAATGGTAATAAAGTTGCTGAGCTTTAAATACACTCTCCATCCAAGGAATAACAAAATTTATCAAGATATGAAGAATCATTTCGAGTGGCCAAGGTTGAAGAAGGATATTGTCGAGATTGTGTCTAAGTGAGTAATGTCCCGTCCCGTCGCTACGCGCAACACAATATTGTTAGCGAAAAAATGGCACGAGATAAGTTCAAGATTTATAATGAAATAAATGAATAAATACAAGCAAATTCATGTTATGATGGCCAACTTTGATGGTTTTTCTATGGTTTTCAGGCAAAATGACAAGCTAAGCAAAATCTGAAAGAAAATTGAAATTCTTGAAGAAAACCGTTGTAGCACGCCCAAGCGCGCCAAGGCGGATTGAACATATGAACCTCACCGGTATCGCGCACCATAGTGGCATATATAAACAAACTCAGCATATGAAGATTTAACAGAACTGCCACAGCGCGCCGCAGAGGATCCGGTACGAAAGTTTAGCCACTACCGTGCGCCACAGCAGACTGAAAATGAAATGAAGATTTATTGATCTGCTACCGCACGCTACAGCAGATCTGATACAAAAGTTCAACCACTATCATGCACTATAGCAGGATTGGACTTAGCAGAATTCTTAAAATCTCTGCTATAGTGTGTTGCAACGATTTCAGTATGAAATTTTAGCCGCTACCACACGCTACAGCGGGACAAGAGGGTAGAATTGATAAATGAAATGAAATTTAATACATCTGCCACACCTTGCCCAAGTGGATTGCATACTAAAAGCCAAGTGCTACAGCGAGCCGTAGCGCCTGCCATTTATTCAGCCAAGTCCAAGCATTAATGTCAGCATAGGGAAGGCCACCCAGTTGCCTTCCCCAGCTATTTGAAACTTTAACTCAATTAATTTCTTGTATTTTCTCAAGATAATATCATAAATCCATTAAAACAAGGGAGTTGGAAAGGTGGCAGATTTGAGTGCAAAGGGCTAAAGGCTGGCCTATTTAAGATGCTATGAAAGACTAAAAGGAGGTTGCTGTTCTAAAATTAAAAGACTGCTATAAGAAAGGAATAAGAAGCCATCCTTAAGGAAGGAAGAAGACAAACATTTCTGTAGAGAGAAAGGAAGAACATCGCCAAGGAGCTGGAAGGGAAGAAGAATTGAAGAATGGAAGAACCCGAGAATGCCAACAAGGGTTGTTCCTAGTATTCTTCTTAACCACCTTTTGATTTATTTTTAGTAGAACCATGAAAGGGTTCTTGTTCTTATATGTTTATTCCTCCATTTTTGTTGTAATGGAAGGCTAAACCCTCATTGGGCAAGGTTGGGCAGACATCATGTAAAATGTATGAAGGACTATTGGTATTGTATGAACTTCTTTCAATGAATAAAATCTACTTTAATTTCTTGTCTAGATTTGTTCTTGTTGCCTGTATGCTATGAACTGAATGTATATTTCTTATTTTATAAAAATGGTTTATAATGAAACACATTAAATCACCTCTACATTTCAAACTCAATGGAAATGCACATAAAGGTCCTCACTGCGAACACGTGTTCGCTGCACGAGGATTCTTGATGTAAAACACATTGAGATTGAAAAGTAAAGGGGATTTGATAACTCAGATTCTCTTATGCCCCATTGCTCACCAATTAGCATGAGGCTAAGAATAAGTGCTTTAGTGCTCAGAGCCCAATGACAAGCTCTTGAGCCTAAACATACTATTCTTTGAGCTCAGTCAAGAGGTCGATGCATGTGAGCCAAGAGCCATCAATCATGCTCAGTGGCTCAGCGTACGTCAAGGGAGGAAGAGGAATTGTTGAGAGCACAAAGATGATGTGACATAGTCCATGTAGTCCTACAATTCACTTCCTTAGCTAGAATGCGCATGCAGTATGTGACGCTAATTGCGTGGAAATCAAGCTCATGTGATTGCTGAACTAAAAAATTTATTTTGATAACTTAGTGTAAGGAATCTTACTACTTCAAATCAATCACATGAGAGTCTAAGTACTAAGATTGAACTCTTGTGTGTTCATCTTGTGCACTTAACTTGAAATAGTCTGAATTAGAAGACCAATCTAAGGAATACTATATTCACTTGATTAATTAGCATGAAAAAAAGTTCATTAAAAGTTGCATTAATATGAGTATGACACCAGTCCCTTACAACTTGTATGATGAAAACCCAACTCTTCCTTCTTTATCAAATAGTATCATAAATTATGATCTTTGAACTTCTAAGTTAGGAGCCACAAAAACTCAAAACATATTTTTCTAAATATTATTAAAAGTAGATACACCCTATTAACAAAATACACTGTTCCCTGAGAATGATAAATCTCAGAACTTACATTCCCTTATTAATTCAGACCACGTACAATTGCATGCAAGCGCAGACATGTATTTACCGTCTGTCAATTTTTTGGCGCCATTGTCGGGGAGGGTTATATGTTTTGTATTAAGGATAATCTATTAGTCAATAGTGATTTAGATTTATCTTCATTTGCATATAATTTTTATCTTTTTGTAATTATAATTATTGTTAATTGTTAGTTTAGATTTGTTAGTCTAGTTATTTTTAAATTCATTTGTTGAACTGCTAAAGTACATTACTATTATTATTCAATCTAACTGAGTTTTTTTAAACTGCATGAGTATGAGAGAAAATGTAGACATTACTTTCGATCCTGAAATTGAATGAACTTACTTAAGAGCTAGGGGATAACAAAATTTGCTAAATAGAAATCAACATGCAACGAAAAATATAGAAGATGATCCAATTGGGTGAGGAGAAGAGTAAGTAGAGCGACCCTTGTGAGATTATGCCTTACCCACTGTTAGAGGAATCCCTCGGGAAATTATGAGACCAAACATAACTGCTAATAACTTTGAAATTAAGCTATATGCCCTTAGCATGGTGCAAAATAATCTGTTGGGGGTTAGCCATTGAAGACCCAAACTCACATATTTCCAATTTTTTAGAAATATGTGATACATTTAAATATAATGGTGCCATTGATGATGCCATAATACTTAGGCTATTCCCTTTCTCCTTGCAAGATAGAGCTAAGAGTTAGCTCAGTTCCTTGCCCAGTTATTATATTCGCACTTGGGAAAATTTAGCTAGGAAGTTCCTAGCTAAATATTTCCCACCTGCAAAGTCCGCTAGGCTGAGAATTGAAATAATCAACTTTTGCCAAGCTGAGGGGGAAACTTTGTATGATAGCTGGGAATACTTCAAGGAGTTCCTTAGACATTGTCCACATCATGGGTTTCCACAGTGGATGCAGGTTCAAATATTTTATAATGGATTGAACACACCCACCCGGACACTCAAAGATGCAGCATCTAGAGGATCTCTAGCAGCAAAACCCAGCAAGAGGTCTACAATTTATTGGAAGAAATGACTGAGAATGCATATTAGTGGCCTACTATGAGGCTAAACCTTAGAAAAAAGGAAGAGGTTAGCATGGGTGAGGACAATCAAATTTTAGCCCTATAATATGAAATCAATGCACTAAATCAAAAGATAGGAAGTATGAATATGAATAATGCTCAAGAAGTTTTTTGTGATTTTTGTGGAGGAAAAATTAATAGTGAAAATTATGAGTCTAACAACCCCTTCTATCCTTCAAACACTGAGTAGGTATATTTCCTAAGAAATAATAATGCAAACCACAACATTGTGTAAGATAACCCATACTCTAATATATACAATTCAGGATGGAGAAATCATCCTAATTTTTTTTGGAGTAACAACAATACAATGGGAAATTTTAATGGAAACCAAGCAAAAAATAGCCAAGGAAAAAACTATAACAATAATCAGCAATCCCAAACCACTAGCATTGAGGGGGCATTTAATGCTTTTAAAGCAGAAACTATTCTGTTTATGAGGAGAACTAAATTGACCATGAATTTGCACGAAACCTCAATCAAAGTAATTGAGGTATCACTTAGGAATATAGAAGTCTAGTTGGGTAAATTTCACAGCAGCTATCTACTCGGCTGCAGGGGAAGCTCTCAAGCTCAACTGAAGTAAACCCGAGAGAAACGGTGATTGCGATTAACTCGGACAAAGCAAAATAGGTTGTAGAGAAAATGATTCAATTGAAGAGACTATAGAAAACAAAACTGGAGAATTCAACACTAAGAGCATTGAAACCAATAAAATAGTCATAAAAAAAGCAAGCCCCGGGAGGATGAATATACCGTGTGTCATTGGAGGTGAAGTCCTTTTAGATCCCTTGTGTGATCTTGGGGATTCCGTCAATGTCATGCCATTACACATATACTTTTTTCTTGGGGTGGGGGGAATGGAAGAAACCCCTATAATTCTTAAATTTGCTAATCTAACCTCCATGACCTCCTTAGGAGTAGTAAAGAATGCTCAGGTGGGAATATAAAGTTTCATGACTCCAACCAACTTCATTATTTGTGAATGGGATAGATGGAGTGAACACTCCTCTGTCATTTTTGGGAGACCCTTTCTAACTAGCTTAAGAGCTATAATTGATGTAAAATGGGGGCATTATGATGAAAAGAGTAAATGGGTTGGAAGTAAATTCAAATTTAATGCCCTCAGTCTCTAGATAAAAAACTATAAGAGCTGAATGGAAAAAGAAGAATTTTGCCAAAACCCTCAATTTAAAACTGGAACTTGATCTGGAGAATCTAACCTTGAGCGATAAGAAATCTGAAGGAAGCCTTAGCACCTCATCTGGAGGTAAGGCTAAGGAAAAGAATAAGAAAAAGAAAACTAGAAGGGGCAAGAGGAAGAAGAAGGGAGCCTTTTTACTGAATTCTGAAGTAGGGTAGAGGATAAAATAACTCATTAAATTATGAGTTTGAGCACAACTTTTGTTAGTGCTCACCCATTTATTTCTGAATTGTGGAGAAGGAAACTCCTGCTTAATGTAATCCCTTAAGGATCTTGAACTTATTGATCTGACAACATTAAACCAAGCACTCTTTGGGAGGCAACCCAAAAAATTTTGATTTATTTAGAATTAGTAGTTAAAAAAAAAATTATACAACCTGTTCACATCAGACAATTCTGGAAGATTACTCAAAGTTGTGGGAAAAATTTCCTTGAAAGGCGCTGCAGCGGATTTAGCCACTACAGCATGCCGCAGTTGTGGCGCCCCACCCCTTAATCCATAGGGTTAGACCCAAGGGGTGGTGTGCCACTCTGAAAAATCCCCCACTTATCATTGGATTAGGTAAGATCCACAATTCTCTAATAAGAAAAGGACGTGCACAGAATAAATATAAGAATCAGTCACTAAATCTAATATACATACAGACTGCGGAAGCAATATGAAGTAAATATTATATTCATTCACCATACATTAAGTAAGAGACAATAATAAAGCTCAGCAAATAATAATGTGTAGAAAGTAAATACAGTCACGAGTACCTGCATTATTATATTATTTAATTAAAGTTTAAGAGTAAAATAAAGCATCACTCATCCTCACAATGAAATAAAAGACAACTAAAGGTCTTCTGCTCCAAGCTGCTGCGCCTCCTCTATATAAGGCTTCTCCTCGGGCGCTGGATCCTCAAACTGCTCAAGATCTAACATTGTCGGTTTCACAATGCCAAGGCCCCAGCCAATAAAAGAAAAATTTTATTAGACAAAATGTCTAAGTACATTTTAGGCAAATAATTTATTAAGCATTTATTAATATCACAATTTTACTCTAAACAAGACCAAACATCTATCTAACATTGGAGTAGGTAAGCATACAAGGAAAACAAGATACGTTTTAAATGCAATATTTATAACTAAGAAGGAATTGAGGTAAAAGCACACCTCAGTAAAGTAAACAAGGAAGGGCATACATATATAATACGGTAAGTAAGAGTACTGAAAGTAAAGTCTAATCCTAAACATGCTAATGATTATATGACGTATGCTGATTAAAAATAGTAAGTCTGAACATGGTACATATAGTAAGCAATAACGTCTAGCATCCTATATATATATATAAGTAAGCAAGTAAAATAGAGAAATACAGCTGACTGAAATAATATGCATCAACAATATAGTAAACAAGTTGAAACTGAAAAAGAATGTATAATTACCATATCAGAAAGAATTAGCCAATCAAGCCCAGTAATATTCCCATAGCCTTTCTGGGCTAGGGCAGACATAACAGAATAGTAAAATTGAAGAGGCAGAATATACAATGCAAATATCTTTTAGTTATCCAGAAACTGCTGAGGAGTCAAGCACGTCTGCAAAACTAAATGGGTTCCAAGCTTAACACACACTCCTTAAAGAGTAATGTTAAGCATCCTTATTTCTCCTTACCCCTGTCCATTGAGGTAAATGTGCACCATAATCGACCATAGACTGAACCCAAATGCAAATGTTTTCCTAATATTCTAAGTTTTCATTTTTATGCAATAATATTTTCTTATATGACATGTTCAAAGAAAGTAATCACAAAGTCAAGGAATGCATAGCACAAAATCAAGTAGTAAGCAAAAGACTCTATTAAACATGGTAATATCATTTATTGTCTAATTAAACTATTATAAGTATTCCAAGTTACACAAGCTCAAGATTTCCAATTCATATTATCGAGTGTAACTTAGAAGCACGACCTTATAAGTTAAAAAGGGATTAAAACTGATCAAGTTCTAATCTAATTAAATTAAGTATGACTACATGTTTAAGAAATAAATTACAATGTCCTAATTTAATGAGTTCAGATATTCTATACTAAAATCTGATCAAAATCTATTAAACTAAGAATTATGATTTCAACACCACGAGATTGAAGTTAAGCACATAATCCAAAGATACAATCTAAGGATATTAGGGTTTCAATCTAAAGGTGATCTATTGATTAAGGCAAATCTTATTAAGTAAAAATCAAACTTAATAGGAGGATTCTCTTATTCTGAATCTAAGGTTGAAAGATAAAATTATCAAAATAAGTTGTAAAATCTAGAAACTAATAAAACCAAAGTTTCATTCATTAAATAACCTTGTTATTTAATGAATGAAATCTACTCTATAATATAGCACTAGTCTTAGGAATAGTCCTAATGTGAAGTGAAAGATCTTAAAAAAATGACTTAGAGAAATTTAGGGATTTTAATTAATTTGATTGAATTTCTTTATACTTGCTGATTCTATTTAATTATGGAAGTTAAGGATGGATTTTGGCTAAGTAAAACATATTAACCTTATGGATTTTTTTAAGCCTAAAATTGAGATGTTTTACAAATTATTCCAATTGAGGGATTTATGACTTAAATTGATCCTAAATCAATTTATTACCAATTTTAATGATTTAAAGGGTAATTTAAGGGTTAAGGATACTTAACCTAAATTTTGGGCAAAATGACCATTTTTCCCCAACTTAAAGGTCCAAAAAGCTACTTTTTGATTTAGGTCTCCAAATTAGTATTTCTTACTACTAAATTATTCATTACTATCTAATATGAAGATAGATAGTAAACACACCAAATTTGGATGAGAAATGGGTCCTATAAGTCCAAACTAAGCTTTTTAACCTAAGGGGTATTTTAGTAAATTGCACTGTATTAAATCTAAATTTTTAAGCATTTTACTATTGGTTGTTGTTCAAGAATTCCATAGAGTATAAGAATACTAAATTTTGAGGTGTAATGAATTAGTTATAGTCATTTCAATTTCTAAGAGTAATTTAGTAATTTTCTAAGTTAAGAGGAATCAAAAAGCTAGCATTTCTATTTGGTGTCCAAATTCAACAAACTCAATAACTATAGCTTCATTATATCATACAAAGTACTTTAACTGGGAGTAAACCCAAATTGGACTTCAATTGGTCAAATTATGAACTAATTAAGAATATGAGTGTTTTGGTCATTTTTTGATTTTTCTAGGGTTTTGAACCTAAATATTATTTTATATTATTGTTGGCATTGAAATTCTAAGCTATCTAGCACTTTAAATTTTCTGATTTGTAGTCCAAATGACCAAGTTATGATCATTTCAATATTTCTGAGCGCTATGACGCGCTGTAGCGGATTTTGGCGATGTAGCGCGCTATAGCGGACACAAATTTGAAACTCAAGTGTTATGACGTGCTATATCAGGCCCTAATATGAAACTCAGGTGCTGCAGTGCACTGAGCACCCGACGGTAATTTTGTCAGGGCGAGAACTGCAATGAGCCAACTTTCGGGCTCAATTACTCTCAACCTAGAGCACTTCACATGCGATGCCATATACCATTGGAAATCTCTTTCCAAGACCTTTCCATTGATACCCAAATCAGCACCTAAAAATTAACTTATCCATGCAAATAGTAGGGTTAAAGGACTGGGTATGTAGAAAGAAAAAAGAAAAGACAACTTCATCTTCCTAAAATCACAACTTTAATGAGCTCTAATGAACTCCATAACTTAAATACAAATTTCTAAGGATGCAAACTAAGCATAAAAGTGAAATGAAATAGCCATTGAATACATTCAATGGGGAAAGGAAGTACCTTGGCTTGACAATTGGCAGATTTCCTAAGGAGAGGCTTGAGAGCTTGAGAGGTCCTTTTTTCTTCTTCTTTAACTGCTAGCAAGAAGAGGAAGGGGCCGAGGTTTCTCCCTGCAGTAGGTACAGCAATGAAAGAAAGAGGGGAAGAGAGGAATGAGTTCAGCTAGGCAAAATGCTAAAGGAAGGGGCTGAGGTTTCCTTTAAGGGAGAGGAGGAGACAAGGCTCCATTATGAGCCTTCCCATCAGCACATATGGGAAGAAATTGACTGCAAATTTTCACTCAAGTTCTAGGATGGGGAGGAAGCTATTGGGAAGGGAGGGGGAGACAGCATAGGGATTAGCTTTGAAGAAAAGAAGAGTGAAAAAATGAAATATTTTGATTAATTTAAGTAATTAATTATAAAAAATAAAGAAAAATTTGGATTTTATAAATGTGCTCTGAAAAATTCCCAAATTTCACCCTTAGCTAATTTAAGGGTGAGGAACGTAACGACAAAGTCAAATTCTAATTCCAATATTTAATTTTCCTATTTTTTGGGGTATTAATATTATTAAAATATTCGTCAAAATTTCGACGACTTCCGATTGCCACCAAAACATCACCCTAACTAATTTGGGGGCAATGAGTGCAATGGCAAAGTCCAATTTTTGATCTGAAGTCAATTTAGATAGGTCAATTTCCAGGGTTTTTGGATTTTCCAAAAATCAGGATTAGGTCCATTCGATCCCAGATTTAGACTAGGTCTTTGTAGATGACTCCTAATAACTTAATTAACTCTTAGGATCAAGATTATAGTCTTAATTGATGAGAGTAACAACTTCGGTTGTTACAGCAGCAATTTTAGTCGCTATGGCGCACTGCAGCAGATTTCGCTATGACAACGCGTTGTAGCGGACTTAAGCACAAGGCAAAATTTCTACTAGTCCTTAGATGTTATAGCATGCCACAATGCGCCACAGCATTCCACAACACGAGACGCACAACTAGAGCAGCAATTAATTGCTTGGGATTCCCCAAGCAGTCAAAGCAGCTATAGTGTGCCTAGGGACTCAAAATATGAAATAAAGTGCTGAAAATCTATTTTTTCACCTAATAAAGCTGAATTTAAGTCACATTAATTGCATGACATTAAAACAATCTTTGAATGTCCTTCAATCATGCTTTGAATGATTTTAAGCACATAAATCTTCCAGAATTTCTTCTATAAAAGCTAAGGTATGGGAGCAAAAATTCTGCACTGCTTATTCTTGTCCCATTTCTACTCAATTCTTTCAAGACTCTTCACTACCCTTTCATTCCCAATATTTTCCCAAGAGAAGAGCATGGATAGTAAAGATGCAGGAGCCTCCACATCTGGGGGAGCTTTCAACAAAATGTGGTTCTCATCCGTTGAGGCTGAACAAAGGTTTAGCCAAGTAATTTCTAAGAGGAAGCTCATTTTGGAGAGTGGCTTCACGCACCTTTTCCCTGTGCCATATGATCAAGTTAGAAATTGATAATGGGACAAGCTAGTATGTTTGAGGACCGACTCTTACCCTTCCCTCGTCCAGGAGGTTTATGCCAATGCCATCAACACGGTGGGGCATAAAATTTTTATGAGAGAGAAAGGGGTGATATTCGGGCTCGAACAGATCGAGCAATTTTATGAGCTGAGGGAGGTAGTGGGCTATTCCTACCAGTCCCTCATTGGACATAGTTATGACCTAGCAGAAGTCTCAAGTGCCCTTACCCGTGATGATGCAGGCTAGAGAGGGAACTTAGCCAACATCCTTTGAGCCCATCTTACGGACTCGAGCATTGCATGGTATGTTCTCATCTCCAGCTTCATCATGCCATCTGGGCATCTTAGTAAGGTGACTCAATCACGGGCATTGATCATGTACGCCATTCAATGACCTGGAGAAATCCATATCTCTTGGGCCACTGATGAGCAGCTCTGGAACGCCATGACTGGGTTGTACGTTGCACTTACGTTTGGGTCTCTTATTTTAGGGATATGCCTGGCCTAGGGGGTTCGAGTTTACCCTCTGACATTGTTGTATCTCACCATGCTCATCTTTCTCGCATGAACATAAATGCCCACTCTCATGAAGGAAAGAGGATCAAGAAGAGAATGGGAGAGTGTAACAGCCCAAACTCTTAAGCACCAAAATATTATCTACTTTGGCCTGAAAGGCCTCACAATTTTGCTTTCAGAAGATAACTTCCCAACAAGTCACCCATCCTGGGAGTGCTCCCACCTAAGCATGCTTAACTTTGGAGTTTTTATCAAGAACTCCACCATTATCTGAAAAGGCGCCTTGATGGTTAAGAGTTTCACTTATTACTACTTAAGTGGGTCATCACAGAGAGGAATGAGAAGCTTCATCGTCCATCTGCCGAACTAATCTGGGAAAAGAATTGGTGCGGATACACGCCTATCAAGTAGCACTAGGAAAGTCCATGTCGACTGACATGCAGTTCTATAAATCTGAAATTGCCCGGCAACAATAATTCCAAATAGAATTCCATGCAGGTCTTGGAACCATGTTCCAAAATTAGAGCTTACAAGGAGGAATGGGCGATACTGTGCTGCTGCAACCCCCAGCAGGCGATCCTATTCCAAACACTCCTTGGCTGGAGGATGTAGAATTTGAAGACAGCGACGAAGAATATGAATATGAAGAGGACGATAATTGACAAGGTTGTATTAATTCTATTTCTTTTTTTTTCTGAATTCAATATTTTCTTTTGTTTTTCTTTTTATCTTTTTATTTATGCATCTTTTGATGAATTTTAGAGCTGTCTTCCCCCATAATATGCTAAGAAAAATTGGATTGCAAGAAAAAAAATATTCTGAAATTTTCACAATGCGATGGATTCAATGAGAATCAAATGTGAAATATTTTGTCATAAAATTTGCTTAAACAACATGGATTGAACTAAAATGTTAGTACTAACGTCTTCCAAACCAAGTAATATTCCTACGAGTACATCAAGTCCCCAAATATTTAAGAAAAGAATGATGCTAAAAATCTAAGTGTGGGGGTGGGGAATTTAAGGAACTTAATAAATGAACGGTAACAAACGGGTGAACCTAAGATTGTGCTAGGCTTCTGTAGAACTTTATGATCACAATGTACTGAGATATGGATGAAAAAAATATGTCTCTCCCTTTGAACTAAACAAGAAAAGAGAACAAAGATCAGAGATGAAAAATAATATCTCTCTCCTAAGTATAAAAACTCAAAAAAAATAGGATGATGAAGAGTATCTCTCATGAATTTTGAATTGTACATCGTGATTCATAAGAAGAATCATATAGATCACACCAATCAAATTCACCCTTTCAAGATTATCGTGCCTAAGAATTCCTATGAAACTTCCCCCCTAATTAAGAAACAATGTCATAAACAAAGAATTGGAGACAATAAAGGAAATTAAGGAGCTATGCTTGTGTTGGAATTCAAAAGAAGCTGAAATTCTATGGGGTCACATTAATTAAGCAAACAAGTTGATAAAACACTCACATTATATTCATAACTAAATTCTATAAATTGAAATTCAGAAAAGTCAATTTGAGCTTACTCGAGGACGAGCAAGAATCTAAGTGTGAGGGTGTGATAAGTCCAAGATTTATAACAATATAAATGAAGAAATACAAGCAAATTAATGTTAAGATGGCCAATTTTGATGGTTCTTTTTTATGGTTTTCGTGCAAAATATTAAGCTGAGCAAAATTTGGAATAAACTGAAATTCTGGAAGAAAATTGTTGTAACGCGCCCAAGCGCGCTACAGAGTGCCAAGGCGGATCAAACACAAGAACCTCACCGCAATCGCACACCACAGCGGCATCTATAAACCAGATTGATTATATTAAGATTTATTAGAACCGCCACAGCGCGCTGCAGCGGATCCGATACTATAGTTCAATGGCTATCGCACACCACAAAGGACTAAAAATGAAATGAAGATTCATTGATCTGTTATCGAGCGCTGCAGTGAATCTGATACGAAAACTCGGCCGCTATCGCGCGCTACAACAAGATTGGACTTGGCAAAATTCTTAATATCACCGCTACCACGCGCTACAGCAAATTCAGTATGAAAGTTCAGCTGCTACCGCGCGCTACAGCGGGACAAGAGGGTTGAATAGATAAATGAAATAAAATTTATTACTTTTTCCACAGCGCGCCCAAACGGATTGCATACAAAATGCTAGGCGCAACAGCGCGCCTAGGCGCGCTGCAGAGCACCGTAACGCTTGCCGTTGTTTCAGCCAAGTCCAAGCATTAATGTCAGCATATGGAAGGCCACCCATTTGCATACCCCGGCTATTTAAAACTCTAACTCAATTAATTTCTTGTATTTTCTCAAGAGAATATCATAATAATTATCATTGTAAGCCATTAAAATAAAGGAGTTGGAAAGGTAGCAGATTTGGTTGCTAAGGGCTGAAAGCTAGCCTATATAATATGTTATGCTTGACTAAGAGGAGGTTCCTCTCTTTGACACTCTCAGATCTGAAATTAAAAGCCTGCTATAAGAAAATAATAGGAGGCCCTCACCAAGGAAGGAAGAATACAACCATTGCTATAGAGAGAAAGTAAGAACATCGCCAAGGGGATGGAAGGGAAGAACATTGGAATAAAGGAAGAACCCGAGAATGCTAACAAGGGTTGTTCCTAGTATTCTTCTTAACCTCTTTTAATTTATTTTTAGTAGAACCATGAAATAGTTCTTGTTCTTGTATGTTTCTTCCTCTATTTCTGTTGTAATGGAAGGTTAAAACCTCTTTGGGGAGGGTTGGGCAGACATCGTGTAAAATATATGAGGGACTATTGGTGTTGTATGAACTTCTTTCATTGAATAAAATCTACTTCAATTTCTTATCTAGATATGATCTTGTTGCTTTCATGCTGTGGATTGAATGTATATTTTTTATTTTAAAAAAATGGTTTATAATGAAACACATTAAATCACCATTACATTTTAAACTCAGAGGGAATGCACATAAAGGTCCTCACCGCAAACACATGTTCGTTGTGCGAGGATTCTCGATGTAAAACACCTTGAGATTGAAAAGTAATGGGGATTTGATATCTCAAATTCTCCTATTGTAACAACCTAAGGTTGTTAATCACCATCTAATCATTCAATTAACTTCAAATCTCTAATATTAAGTTTTAATTAGTTTTTAAGACCAATTTCCAAAATCTGGGTCAAATTTGGAATTTAAATGAACAAAACCCTAATTTTGGGTAATTCCTAAAATCAAGAAATGAGGAAATTAATTTGACCTCGGATTAAAAATTAGACTTTGTCATTGCATTCCTCACACCCAAATTAGCTTGGGTAAAGTTTTGATGAGTTTTAGAGGTAGTCCAAATTTCTTGATTATTTTATTACATTTTCATTAATTTGATAAATGAAATAATTAAAATGACTTTCGATTAAATTTTTGATTTTATTTTTGAGTATGTTACCCTCAATTTTGTTAAAAAGCAAATTTTCAAGATTTTCATTAGAAACAAATAATCATATAATTCTAATAGAAATTCTAATTAAATAGAATTTAAAAAATAAGCAAATAATACAATATATATATATATATATATATATATATATAACTTCCTTATATCAGTTCTTTTTTTTTTTTTTTTGCAAACCCCAAATCCTAATTTCCCTTCGCACGCGACCGAATTTTCCCCGTCCCTATCCTCTTCGAGCGATCATCGACGCATGGCTTACACCGCCAGCGTTTGCCAATGGAAAGCGATGGAGATGGAATCGTAAGCTTTATCCTAAATCCCATGCCGCTCTCCTTCCTTATCATTACGCAACTTCACCCTTTCCGAAGGGAAGAAAAAAAGGGAGGAGTGAACTCTCGTAAGACTCAGAACCCTAACAACTTCTATACGATGATCTCTCAACATCTTGAAAGGTACTTCATACGATTCTCCTATCAAGTGTTGTTTACATAAGATCAATGTTAACTTAGGATTTAAAGTTGAGGAACCCATCAAGATTGAGTAAAAAATTTAATCGCGTTCGATAAAATCTGCTATTATATTTTATAAAGTTGTTCATGGTTGAGAGATTCAAGTTTGATTTTTTCTTACATTAATTAGAAGTGTTACTAATTTTATCAGACGTGATTAAATTTTTTTTTTTTTTTACAATTTATCAAGTATTTGATTACAACTTTTTATCATATGATCTCACAAACATTATATACTATGTATTGTTAAGGGTATTAAAACCTAATCTTGTTGTGTTGCTAATTAGCTATAATGCTTTAGAGTATGTTCAATTATCTATTTAAATGTTGTATGAGTAGTTTTTCTTGTTGTAAAGCTTGTAGGCCTACTACATTAGCTTTCTTATAATGTAGTTTGGACACTTGCAATTAATATATATATTGATGAAAACTTTAAAGCAGTATATGCTGAAACAATGTGTCTCATTAAACATTATTTGATCCAACTACACATTTAACAGAACATTTATCGAGTTATATGGGGTGTTAGAGGCATAAGGGAGGAGGATATGTGCTGTTATATTACTTGTACTAAGTATCTATGCAGACCCTAATGCTCTCTCTCTCTCTTCTACTATTATGCATAATTATTCATGGGACTCTAAAGTCGTAGCAAAATAAATGTCTATATGATTAAGTTGTTGCAAAATTTGTAGACCTATATTGGCTTTCTTATAATGTAGTTTGAATCTTTGTCAGTTGTGTTACTGTCTCAAAATCTAGATTTAATAGTATTAAGTATTTTACATTTAAAGCAGAATTTGCATTCACTGTATCTTGCGATGAAAATTGAAAAGTAGCATTTGTAGAAATAATGTGTTCTCCTGAAACATTATTTGATCAAAGTACACACTTAACATAGCATTTGTTGAGTCAAATGCGACTGTTTCTTTTCTTTATTAAAGGCAGCAACAACAACTATATTAAAAGTAAGGTCTAAATTCAAAAAAACATGATTATATTTATTACAGTATATGTTGGCACTCATCAGCTTTGCTTTGCATTAATTTTTACATCAGCACTCTTAAATTGTGGTGAAAATTTAAGAGATGTTTATGTTCTTTTCTGATTCTTGCGGATCTTCTAGTTTGGGTTTTATGGTTGTTGGGAATGCCTCATCTAATGCAATGATTAGTGTTTACAATATATCTGTTGTCTTTTAATTTAATCCCAGTTGCGCATATGGAATTCGATGACTAGATACATATCCATAAGATGGCTTACATGTGTATTCAATTTCTCTCTATTAGTATAACTGCATAAAGAGATTCATGCACGCGCAAGTTCATTTTTATCTCTTTAAAATCACAGTTATTGTCCTGGTGGATCATTTTATATTATTTGAATGTATATGTCTGCCTATATGGTGACTGTTGTTATGCTCAGTTATTTCATCATTATCATCAGCAGCTACATTTTTTTTATTTATAAATGCAACCAGAATTTTATATTTCATTTACATTGCTTAGCATGAGTACTGAGCATTATTTGTGTTATATAGTTGTTTGATATCTTTCAACTGCTAGCAAATGCTCATCAATTAAATATGAATGCAGAAAATAAGAGAATGCATGCACTTTAGGATTATAGTCTTTTATAACTAGTTTGGCGCATTAAATTGAAAGTTCTTGTATCAATCAAAGATATGTGTAATATTATACATGATTTTACAATTATATGATAATGCCATGTTGCTATTAAGTAAATTTTTATATTTATTGAACTTGAGCACCTTTATTATTTAATTTTCTGATTTCTTTTAGCTATCAACACGTAATTAACTGCTATACATGACGAACTTTCTTTGCACCTTATATTTTTGAACAAAATCATTTTTGTGCACTTTTAATATATAGAGAACGCCTTGTGTTTAGAATGCATTCATGTTCACATTAGTATTTCATAATATATTAACTCTGATGGCACCAAAGTAAAAGTGTTGTATTCTTGTATAAATAGAAAATTGAATTTCCATTTGATGAATGGTGCTATGGTATTACTAAACAAGACACTACTTGTTCTTTGCCCAAGCTCTTTTGGGAAGTTATTTTGCCAAATCCTTTCCTTGCCAACTACGTTACTTTATTATGCGAATATCATACATCATGATTATTTTAATGATTTATTGTTTCACTCATCTATTTTATTTGGTTATTCATATGTTTTATTCAAAGAGTTGTTTGATGCATTTTGTAGAAATAATGTAGTACTAATGGGTGATCTCAACAATTGAAAATAGATGCATGCGTTAAAAGATTGAGTTAAATATGTTGAAGATAGATAGCTTTGTAGAATAAATAATTTGTATTTATTTGATGCACAATTTCATTGGGTGCAATAATAGTTGCTTAAAAAGAAAATATGATCCTTGAACGCCAATTGTAATGGTTGGAGATAGTATTGTAAAGTCAAATAGTTTTGCGTGATGTTTTCAATTAAAGATGATTGCATACCATTATATCTAAATTTTAGAATGTTCTTATTCAGCACCAAGATTAATTGTTACTTAAAATATTGTTCATTGAAATAGATTTGTAGTTGTTTAATAGAAATTCGTTAAATATTAAATGTTTAAATAGTTCAGTTTTTGAGCTTTTTGTTAAACTATATTCTTAGTTAAATGTTAAAGATAAAATTGTATAATACTTGATAATATATGTAAATATGTTGAATCTAGTATACAGAAGAATGTTGATCTAGATGAAGAATAATTATGAATATTCAAGGTATCATTTTTGATAAACTAAAGAACTGTTAATCATTACTAAACTTATATTATTAACATTTAAATTTCTAGGATAATGTTACATAATAGTGCTGCTTGGATAGTAAGAGAATAAGAGTTGCCATGTATTTATAATCAAAAACACTGCCATTTACTTTATGAAATCAAAAATGTTGTCATCTACTTTATGAAATCAAAAATGCTGCCAATTACTTTATGAAATCAAAATGCTGCCATCTACTTTATGAAATCAAAATGCTGCCATCTACTTTATGAAATCAAAATGCTGCCATTTAATTTATGGGAATCAAATATTGTCACTTCTTTTATTAAAATCACACGAATCATGTGAAATCTAATACTGTCCTTTATATTGTTAGAATTTAATTAACTGTCATCGTTAAATGCATTATTAGAAGCCAATATTGTAATGATGATGCTATTCATATATGTATATAGTGCTTTTATACATGATCTTCTTTACTTGATAGTTTAATAAATCTTCTCTTATTCCATACATCTTTATCTTTACTGCATATGATGTTAAGAGTTAATTAGATCACTTGAGACTAATTTAGGAATTATCTCATTTATCTTTGCATATTTTGATATCTCATACAGCACTTAGTTCCTTCCATATACTAGAACTCAGTTTAAATGATTGTTGTTTTTATTATATATATAAATGCTAACTTCAATACTGTTATGCCTTGCAGGATGAGTTATAAATTAATATCAAATGAAATGTTGAACTAAATACTATTGCCTTTTTGCACATTAAGCCAAATGATGCTACCCTTTTTTAATATTAATTTAATTATTATACCTTTCATAAATGTATGATTTAAGAAACCATAGGTTAGTAAATTGCTTCATTAAATATTCTCACCTGAATTTATTAGAACTATAAATAGCCAATGGATTGACTTATAAATTGATATTCTTATTAGAACTAGAAATAGTCAATGGATTGACTTATAAATTGATATTCTTATTAGAACTGGAAATAGTCAATGGATTGACTTATAAATTAGAACTGGAAATAGTCAATGAATTGACTTATAAATTGATATTCTTATTAGAACTAGAAATAGTAAATAAATTGACTTATATATTGATATTGTAAATATTTATTTTGAGAAAATACAAAGGAAATTCTGCCAAAATTTTTAAGAATTTAAGAACTTAGAATTTTAGACTCATATACTATATGTTAAATATATATAGAAATTTCATACTTAGAAATGCAAGTACTTATAATCATATGCGTTGATTTTTTTTAAATTACACATTTCACATGTTAAACGCTTAGAATCTTCATATGTAGACTTACAAGAACTCATATAAATAGTTTTAATTTACATATTCTTACATATATCGCAAGATTAATTTTATTTCATTCACATATGCATACAATGTTTCATTATATTTCCTTTCATTCTTAACTTAAAACCCTCATCCAAAAAAAATCCTTGGTCAAATATAGTATTCTTTATTATTTCTTTAAATACTATATCACAATTCGGATGGCCTATAAATATGGGCAACCATTGTGAATATGAGATCATTACAATGAAAATCCATAGAAAATAATAGATATCACATGGTCTTACAAATACTTTGATTAAACCCTTGTGCTGCAAATGCATTGAGCTTAAATCATGATTCATACAAAAGATTTTATGTATATAATAAACTTTTTAAATAAAATTTTTAGAGGGGTCTAATGGAGGATTTAGCACAACTGTCATTTTCCTGGGCAAGGCTATTTATATATCTGGAGACCACATAATTCCTTTGAGGGGGAATATGTGTGTTTATTTTGACCCCACTTACAGATAAGTTGAGTAGACGTACTCAACTCCTCACTTGTTATGCGCCCACATAACAAAATTTCAAGATAAATAAATCATAATAAACTTTTTGTAAAATTTTTAGAGGGGTCTAAAGGAGGATTTAGTATAGCTATCATTTGCCTGAGCAAGACTATTGGTGTATCTAGAGACCACATAATTCCCTTGAGGGGGAATGCGCATGTTTATTTTGACCCCACTTACAGATAAGTTGAGTAAACGTACTCAACTCCTCACTTGTTCTGCGCCCACAGGACAAAATTTCAAGATAAATAAATTATAATTGCATTTCTCACAATCTTATTGATTGTGAATGATATATTCAGTCTTTTGACTGAAATGATTTTCTATGATTAAATCTTTCATAAATTTATATAGTACAGAATTTCCTACAGTTCTTTTTATTCTTACTTAGCATACAAACCCATTTAAACATATTCATGTTTTCCTTCAAATTGCAAATAATTCAAATACTACTAACATAATTATTGCAGGATTGACAAAATATACTCTAGCATTGTGAGTAAATTTTTCTTGCATACCTTCCTTACCATTTTCATGCTTATTGCACTGCTATTTCTTTAAATTGTAATGTGATATCCGCTTAATTAATGTTCAGTTATTTTTAAAATGTACTTAGACTTTTAAAGTCTAACAACTTTTTCTTTTTTTGGTTGTGCCATACCGTATTTAAAAACCAAAATACAGTAGATCAGGAGCAAGGAATAAGACCTGCAGTTAAGGAAGAAGCAGAGCAATAGTCAGACAAGAGAAATTTACTTTGTTTTATTTATGTGAGAATAAGTTTATGAACACTTTATAAATTATAAATATTTTGTGATGTTGTAAGCTATTCTTTCATGTTGTTTGAGTTTTCATATTATAAATAATGAATGTTTTAGTTAGAATAATTGAATGACCTTATTTTCCCCATAGATCCATATAATATAAGGTAGTATTAAATGTTGAGTTAGAATCTCCTAATTTAATATTAAATACTACCATAACACTCATTATTAGATTATTAAACTTTGATCTAATAATGAGGCACTACACATGTGTCCCATTGCTCACCAATTGGTATGAAGCTAAGAATAAGTACTTCAGTGCTCATAGCCTAGTGACAAGCTCTTGAGCCCTAGATGCACTATTTGAGCTCAGTTAAGAGGTCGATGCATGTGAGCCACCAATCGAGCTCCGTGGCTCAGCATACGTCAAGGGAGGAAGAGGAATTGTTGAGAGCACTAGGATAATATGACATAATCCATGTAGTCCTACAATTCACTTCCTTAGCTAGATTGCGAATGTAGCATGTGACGCTATTTGTGTCGAAATCAAGCTTGTGTGATCGCTAAACTAAAACGTTTATTTGGATAACTTAGATGTAGGGAATCTTAATAATTCAAATTGATCACTTGAGAGTCTAAGTGCTAAGATTGAACTCTTGTGTGTTCATCTTGTGCACTTGACTTGAAATAGTTAGAATTAGAGGACCAATCTATGGAACACTATATTCACTTGATTAATTAGCATGAAAATAAGTTCATTAAAAGTTGCATGAATGCGAGTATGACACCAGTTCCTTACAACTTGCATGATGAAAACCCAACTCTCCCGTTTTATTAAATAGTATCTTAAATTATGATCTTTGAACTGCTAAGTTAGGAGCCACAAAAACTCAAAACTTATTTTTCTAAATATTATTAAAAGTAGATGCACCTTAGAATCAATACACATTGTTCCTTGAGGACGATAAATTTCGAAACTTACCTTCCATTAGTAATTCAGACCATGTATACTTGCATGCAAGCGTAGATGTGTATTTACCATCTGTCAGTGTGTTAATATAAAGTAACAAGGGTCTCCTCCTACTTAATGCTATGGATTGAGCACCAACAATTAACCCAAACTATTAACCATAGGAGCTGATTGAAGCTAAGGAACTCTATCATCAATCAAGTTAAGTATTTCATTAACCTGATTAATAATGCGAGTTTGTTTAACTAATGATCATAGCGGAATACATGTATTATAGTATAACACAGAGAACAAAGTGCGGAAGCTAAAATAATATCCATTCATTTATTCATCCAGAAACAGTAAGTAAAAGACATACACCTCAGAAAAGAAGATAGAAAATATATCCAAATATGATTACTTATTACAAACTTTAATAAAACTATATAAAATAACTCTCATCTCATTAAAATAGAAGAGCACTCAAGGATGAAGATCGCAACATCTAGTCAGCAACACCGCGCTTCACGTCCTCGTTAATCTCCTGCAGCTCCACAAGCAAAGGTTCTTCAAAGCAACCTAAATCTGACATTGCCGGTTTCGCAATGTCAGGGCCCCAGCCAAAAAAGAGAAAATCTTTCTTTAACAATAAGCCTAAGTACATTTTAGGCTCACTAAATTGCATTTATTTAAGTTACATTTATATTTAACTTCAAGCAATAAATAAATAGTAAAGTCAACTAAAGCAAAATGTAACTACTGCAAGTACTGAAAAGTGCTGAAAATAAGTATCTGAACTAATATCATAATGCAACAACTAAACGTATAGAATCTAAACTGAACTTATAGGTGAATTGAACAGAATTGAAATGTACTTCATAGTACATATGCAAAACTATTGTGCCCAACACACCCACAACATATATGAGCTCAATGCTCCTGAATAAGCATATACATATACACATACATAGACATATTCATATACATGTGCCCAATGCTCCTGAAAAAAATTGAGCCCAACACTCCCATAAAATGAATGAGCCCAATGCTCCCGAAAATAAATGAGCCCAATGCTCTCAAAAATATATGTATGTATATGTAGATGCATATACGCTTTGTGCACAATGCATCCAAAAACACATGTGAGCCCAACACTCTCAAATTCAATAGAATTATGCCCACTTGGCACATGATCAACTATGGCATACTTATGCATGGTATGCGGTCCTAAATATTCCTGAATCTCATGACTGAATCACTAAGTATGAATTGAATGTTGTAAGCAACTAAATGCAAAAATTGTTGAAAATAATATCCCTTCTTATTGTCTATTTAGCCTGAATATGAATAGTCACTCCTGATACTAAGACATCAACAAGTCTTAGCCTAACCATCAGGCTTAACAAATCTGATCAACTATGCAATAATTTATTCAATTAACAAATTAATTCTTGATAATTATGATCTGAGTTATATTCAATCAAGTAATTTCAACAATTCTTCTAATTTATCTTAATGAACCGATCAATTATACAAGCTTAACATATTAAGCTTGTATTAGAACTAATTTATTGAGAAATTAAATCTTAACTAAGTCCTTATTAATCTACTCTTAGAACTACCTTAAGGTTCAAAGGATTAACTATTGATTCAAACTTAAGATCTAATCCACAAGTAAGGATTCTAAGCTAAGCAAAGAGCCAAGGTTTAAGGATACTAGAAGGCTTAAGGATTCTAAATATATAATCCAAATAATTAAACTTAAGTTTTAGGGCTAAACCATTATAATTCTACATTAAAGGCAAAGGTTAGAGAATTCTAACCAAAAAATTAAGCTTACTAAGAAGTTAACCAAACTAAGTGAACATCATCATTTAATAAGGAAGGCAACCAAGGAAATGGTACAAACATTCAACTAAGTTGAATGTAATCTTAAAGTATTAAAGATTAACTCTTAAGTCATAGCATATGACTTAGCACTTAAGGATGCTAATTCTAAAGCAAACTACTACTTAACTTATAATACCACATACTAAGCATAGGCTAGCTAAGGATCAAGGATCCTAACGGTTCTACAATTTAGTGACATTCATCACTTAAGGAAGCTTTGGCTAACTAGTTAAGTCACTATATGACTTAACCAAGGCTAAAGGATAACTAACATTGGCTACTACGCTCTATATATGAAATTACACTTAAATGTTATCTTCATTTAATTATGTATATTCTCACTATAAAGAGGGATTATAATGAACTAACAATAGAATTAATGCATTATAAGGCTTCTACCACTAAAGAGTTATTCATCTCTAGCTAAAGGATTCTCTTAAGGCAACAAGGGTAAATACCCAATTTAGATACTTAACCTTAAAAGGCAAGGGAAATACTAGAGCATCAAATCACATAATGTGATTTAACAACAAAAGGTTCTAAAGATTACTAAAGACTACCTACACAAACCATAAACTATGACTTGATCAAGGTAAGGGGTTCACTTAATTCAACTGGATAAGTACTAGGAAGCTTTAGGAAATATTGAGGCTACAAACATAAGTCATAATTCGAGACTTATGCTAAAAGTCTAAAGATATACTAAACTAATCAAATAAATTACAAAAATTTAAATCAAATATTGGAACTAAATTCTTCATGTCCTAATGAGTAATTAGAGGCTTTAAATGAGAAATTTAGATAAGTAAGAGCTTCTACCTAACATACCAATTGGATAAGAGATGAATTTCATATTTGAAAATCACCTCTATATTTATATAATGCATGATTTCACTATAACCTATTTTTATTTTAGTATATTTTTGCATTATTAAGCTTATGGAGTCATTAAAATACAAAAAATATGCAATTTGAGCAAAACTGGGCAGTTCTGCACATAGCAGCATGCTGTAGCACTCGTCTGGTCGAAAGCCATGCGCTACGGTGCGCTGTGGTGGGTTTTTAATCTACTGGACACTACATGAAGCTCTTTCATGCAATGCAGTGTGCTGTGGAGAATTTCTGCACTGCAGCACACTTTTGGGCACTACAATGCCCTTTCAGGCGCTGCGGCGCGCTACGGTGTGAAATATCCTGAGGCGCAACGGCGCGCAGCAGTGCCAAATATCTAGTGGCATGAGCACTGCAATGCACTGTAGTGATCCCTGGCTAAAAGCCAGGTGCTACGGTAAGCTACAGTGCCAAATTTCTCGAGAAGTGGGTGTCGCAACGTGTTGTAGTGCTTTTAGGCACTACTACACGTTGCAGCGCTCGACGATGATTTTTCCTAGGCGAAAAATGGGACGTCTTCCCTATTGCACCCAAACACTCTTGATTTAGGACACCTCAAGTGCGGTGCCATATACCAATGGAAAGGTCTCAAAAGGTCTTTTTGAGACCTTTCCATTGGTACCAAAATTGACATAAAAAGATTATTCTAACATTGCTTACGATGATGTCTTAGCTACCTCTGTAGGTTTCTCACTACACTGCTATTCATCTTCTCTCAAAAAAATGGATTCTGATCGAGCTCCATTGAGCTCCATCGCTCAAATGCAGGTTCTTAGAGATGTGTTAAGCATACACACAAAATGAAGTAGCCATTGGATCCACCAATGGGGGAAATGGAATGTATAATAGGAGTACCAGGGAAGTACCTTGGCTTGGAAAAAATGGAGATTTCTTCAAGGGATCCTTGAGAGCTTGAGAGCTTGTGAGTTCATTTAGCAGCTGAGCAAAATAATGGATAGAGAGCTGAGGGTTCTAGTTTTAAAGGAGATGGAGGAATAGCTTCAACATGAGCTATCCCATCAACAACATGGAAGAGAGGGAGACCTGAGGGACTAGATAAAGGAGAAGAGAGGTGAGGTATGGGTTGGGAGAGGGGGCTCCTTGCGTGCACCAGAAGGGGAGGAGAAGGCATAATCATGAAATGGAGAAAAGGGGAGTGGGTCCCAGCATAGAAGAAAATAAAGGATTTAAATTTTTAATTAATTATTTTCTAATTTTAATTATTATATTTCTTTAATTAAACTAGATGAATAAACGGGCTCCAAAAAAATCCCAAAAATTCACTTCTAGCTAATTCAAGGGTGAGGAATGCAACGATTAAGTCGAATTTCAATTTTGACAACTATTTAATTATTTTATTTTTTGAGGATTTAAATACATTAAAATATTCAAGAAAATATGATGACTTCCAAATGCCTCCAAAACATCACTTATAGCTAACTTGGGGGTGACTAGCGCAATGGCAAAATCGAATTTTAATTTTGAGATTAGAATAATTATCCTAATTTTCTTGATTATTTAGTTAGCCAAATTATGGTTTGGTTTGATTGATTCCCAAATCGAATCAAAACTTCAGGGTTCGCTTCTAATGATGATTAAAGACTAATGAAAGTGATATAAGAGTGTTTAGGCTAAGTTTAGCATAAGTAACAACCATGGATTGTTACAAAGTGGGACTCTTATAATCTTGTCAAGGTTGAACATCAGAAGTTGGGAAGATTATTTCAACCCTTAGCTATTCCTCAATAGAAATGGGAAGATATATTTATGAATTTCATTATTAGTTTTCCTTGTTCTCAATCAAGTAGTGATTTATTATGGGTTATTATGGAAAGACTCACAAAATATGCTAACTTTCTACCCATTCAATAGGTAGATCTAGTGGTTAAGTTAGCCAAACTCTATCTCAAGGAAATAGTTAGATTGCATGGAGTTATAAGAACAATCGTATCTGATATCAATAGTCACTTCACCTCAAGATTTTGGTGAATGGTCCAGCAAGACCTTGGCACAACTTTGTTTGAGCGCGACCTTTCACCCACAAATCGACGGGCATATTGAAAGGGTGAATTATACATTAGAAGATTTTCATCTATGTGTACTAGATTTTAGAGGGAGTTGGGATGAACACTTACCATTGATTGAATTCACATACAATAATAATTTTCAACCAAGCATCAGAGTGGCTTCACATGAAGCCTTATACAGGAGAAGATGTATCACCTTGCTATCTTAGAACGACATTAGTGAGGACAAATTATTGGGCATAGTTCTTGTGATTCAAGCTACCGAGAAGATAAAAGTAGTGCAGCATAGAATGAAAGCAGCCCAAGAAAGGAAAAAACAATAGTTTGACTCTAGTCATTGGCATGTCTAATTTTTTGTGGGGGACCTCATATATCTTAAATTCAGCCCGTATAGAGGAGTTTCAAGATTTGGACTTTTAGAGAAATTAACTCCAAGGTATATTGGCCCATTCTAATCTTGAAATGAGTTGGGCTAGTTTTTTATCAACTCAAATTACCTTCACACCTAAGTTTGATACATGATGTCTTCTATATCTCAACTTTAATAAAGTGCTTACCAGAACCAACTACATGTATAGAAGTGGAAAAAATATATCTACAACTAAACCTCAATTTCATTATGGAACATGAATAAATTTATATTCATCATTCACTTTTTTATTATTGGGGTTACTATCATTTTAATTGAACTGAGAATACACAAGTTTAGGATGATCCTACTATTCAGTGTAAACTCAACTGTACGATCTTATAAAAGTCATAGCATTAGAACTCATCAAGCTCTAACTTAAATCAATTAGTGATGCCTAATAAAGTTAAATGGTTTAAATCAATCATCCTTTTGTTACACTACAAGCCAACCTTGATATAATTTAAGATTAGGAGTCAAAAGATCAAATTTCAAATATGATGTTTAGGTCTCTTAACTTAGGTTTCTAATTACATAAGGACTAAATTTTAATCTATTATCTTAAATAGAAAATAAGCTAGCTATCACATTTATAATAGAATCTACCTAGTTACAATGGCATCTTCTTACAGCTCTACTTGAGTGGAAGATTAACAAGACATCTATTTAACTTTTAATTAAGGAACTTACCAAAATCCTAATGCTCCACAACAAAGAATAAGATTGCAAAAATCTAAAATATGAATGAATGAAAAATTTAATAAATTAAATATGCAAAATACATGATACAACTTCATTGCCTTCATTGGTGATAATGGGAATGAGAGCATAAACCCTTGGCAGTGCAACAAGTGGATTGCTTACTTTTCCTTTCTGATTACTCCTTAGAGTAGGAGTTAATTATGCCAAAAAGGAGGCATGATTGCAAGAACTAGAGCTAGACATCTTGTAGGAACTGGGTTTCAGACTGATGGAGGATGGTTGATTTTTAACTGGTCCACAATCCAACAGGCACGGCAATTCCAATACTTATCACTTGGCCTGCACAAGTATAGCACTTCCTTCCTTTATGGTAACACTTACCATATGGATGAGGTCTTGAGCACTTGGGTGTTTGCTATACCTATTGATATGGTTGCTGAGTCATTTGGTAAGCTTGTAATGGTTGGGTTATATCCTTCTGGACTTCTTTAGAATTTCCTAATGAAGATAGAGATCTCTTCCTTAGCAGCCCTTTCTGCACTTAATGGTGTTCTATCAACTTTGCACCTTCCAACATCTTTGAGAAACTGTTATAGTGCCAGGATACAAGATGATTATTAATCGAGTCTCTTAAACATTTGAGAAAATGACTGCATCTAGCTTCTTCAGTCCACACAGAATCATGAGCAAATCTAGATAGCTTCCTGAATTCCATCTCATAGGGTAGGACTATTTTATCATCGTGATTCAATTGGATCAACTCATATTCTATTATTGACTGCACAAAGGGAGGAATGAACTCTTCTCTGAAGACTGATTCAAATTTATCCCAAGGAATCTCTTTAATTGCTACTCATTATCCCACTAATATTTGGCTTCCTCGAAAAACAAGTGAGTGGGCGGGCAGATAACTTTGTCGTAAGGCACTTGATGCTTGAAATGTCCTTTTCAATTATCTTCAACCAATTGTCTCTTCAATGGGGGAAGTAGATATATTGAAGGTTGGAGGATTGAGTCGAAGAAAGGCATGAAGGAATCCATCCACAACTAAACTTGATGCTGCTTGAGGATGGCATGGATGATCTGGGGACTAGTTGGATTAATTTCTCTTTGAGCTGCTCAAGTTTGCAATTCCACCAAATTCTTCACCATCTCCATCAAAGTCTTGATCTCTACTGAAGTTGAAGAAGTATTGGAGTTTGTTGTCTTCTTGATAGAAGAGGTGGGAGTATTTTGTTCAGTATCCATCTTACTAGAAAGAATTGACAAAATTTGAGTGAGAATAGATAAGGAAATTAAATAGAACGATCTAGAGCAATTGATCTAACTACAAAGCACTACTAAATGACATTAGACTATTTAACTCATTACTAAAGTGTGTCTGCTATCCTAAGTTATTAATGCATATTCTTTTTATTTATGTGTTTATCTATTTGATTGGAATGATATTTGCTCATGCTTCTAATTTTTTCTTTCTTCAGATCTGCTCTAGTACAAACTGTAATGACCCTAATATTATATTTGGAACCCAATTCAACATAAGGTGTTACTGTAGTTTTAATATTGGGTTAGTGAGTCTTAACCCATAATTAAGCACTAAGTGGAGCCAAGAATCTCTAAAGATGAAAACATTAGATGCATAATACTAAGTAAATGTAAGCCATTCCAACCATCCAAAAATAAAGAAAAATACATCACATAATAGTAAAGTAAGACATCTATAATTAATTAAGGTTATACAAACATTAGATGTAATGATACTCATCTTCATGGGATGAAAAAGTAAAGAAAAGAAAGTGGAAATAAAGATCTTCAATCAGTAGTTACTGGATCCATCCTACCTCAGATTCTAGATGCACTCCAAGCTTCTTATCTATTGTATTTAGTAATTAATATAGTATAGTATAACCAATAAGAGAAAAGTAAGTGATTAGACTTAAAAAGTATAAGTACATTTTAGGGTAACTAATATATTTTAAGTTAAGTGAATATCACATTAGCTATTTATAATTATTATTTAAGCGGAGCTCAATGCAGTAAAAGGAAAAGTAAGTGAGTGTAGTAATTGATTGTAAGCAATAATCTAAAAGGTAAAAGTAGTAAAAAGAGAAAAGTTGATGACAACCTGTATCAAATATGTAAGCAAGGAAAAGAAGGTATAGCTATACTAATAAGTGTACAATAAAAATAGTAAGAGATATGTGCAAATGGACATATGCTAAGTAATATAAGAGGACGCAGTATAAAGCCTAAATGAAGGTGATAATAACATACACTACAAATAAATAGGTAAAATAATTGTAAATACTGGTGAACCTGTAACATGAGCAAGTAAAGAAAGTCTCAATTATAAAGGACTGAATGTACAATTAAAGCAGTCATAAAGAACTGAATAAGCATAGTCATAAAACTATGATAAATCATCGACAATCACAAAGATTGTGGAAAAAATAAGAACAATCATTAAGGACTGTAATATGTAAGTTATTTATCTTGTATCTTATTCTGTGGACGTAGAAACAAGTGATGAGTCAAGCACATCTACTTAACCAAGTAAGGTGGTTTCCCATAACACACACATTCCTCCTTTAAGATATGTGAGGTCTCCTTATTACACCATTTCTTGCCCTAGTATAGTCCACCATATGAAACCCAAAAGTAAATGTTATAAGTTTAATTTATGCACAATATCTTTATGAATGTATTCAAGGTTTTAATCTCAATGTGTTATAATATTCAAGGATGTTCAATGCTAATTGTAAACCATGTGATATCCGTTATTATATACTTTAGTTATCTATCTAATGATTGGAGCTAATTAACTCTTTAATTGACTTAGACATTAAACAATTGATACAATAATAATACACTATTTAAAATGAGGTTTGAAAATAATGATTTAGTTAAGGTCTTATTCATGTGATAAAATAATTTATAGATATAGTTGAATTGTTACAAACAAGCATCCTATCCTATTACTAACACTACAATTTTCTAAGTTATCCAATAAAACTTCTACTCTAATGAAACATTCTAAGTACATACTAAAGGTTTCATTACTACACTTATTAGATTACTAACTTCCTATAACTTAGGACACTTAAAGGTCTAGCTGAAGGATTATTTAACTACCAAACTTAATGTCTCCTTAGACTTAAAGTAAAAGGTTTTGTTGACTAATACTATTCATTTCCATCTATACATGTAATTCTAGTGAGTAAAGTATCAAGTGAAGGTACTAGGAATCCTAGAAGTCAGCTAAGGGATTCTAGGTTCACATCAAGGATTTTATGATACTCTAAGTTTATGATATCAAGGTTTTCTGGATAGTTTCACAAATTTGCGATTGAATCGAGCTCGTTTGAGCTTGATCGATTATTGAATTATTTCACAAGCATGAATAATAAGTAATCAAACTCAATTAAAAGGGAAAATAAGGTAAATGGGGGTACCTAGGCTTTTCGCAATGGAAAGCCTTCTCTGCTTAGGAAGAAGCTTCTGGATCACTGTCAAAATGAGAGCAAGATTGATTCTGATTACATCCAAATAAAAGGAGAAGAGAGGTATGGGCTTGAACAGTGGATAAGTGGATGAGAAGCCCCTTATTCATTCACATGTACAGTAGTCAAGGCCATGCCACGCACGCGGCTCTTTGCGTGGGGAAGACGGCTCCTGGCCCGTCTGATCAGAATGGGCTCGATTGAATAGCCTTGATTAAGCCATCTGATTGAACAGTATGACTCAATTAAGGATAGTGGGCCCATTGTAACAACCCTAGTTGTTACTTCAACTAAACCAAGCCTTAATTATGATTCTATTAGACTCAATGGGTCATTTAAACCTAGCCCTAGAAGTTTGAAATCAATTGGAGCCCATTTGAGCATTTTAGTATTTTTGCCTATTTTAAAATCCTAAAAAATAGCTAAATTAAATTGATCTCTAAATTGAAAGTTGATTTCAGTTTTGAATTTCTCATGCCCTAACTAGCTAAGGGTGAAATTTTGGGAATTTTTGGAGCTCATTTGGTCCTAAATTGGATTTGAAATTTATTAGAAATTTATTTAATTAATTAAATGAATTATACTAATTAAATTAATTACATATTGAAACATTATATTATGGGATTTGCTATCGGGACAGCGGCAGATGCGCTGCGGGGTCCCGACAGCGGAGTACAAACTCTTTCCATTGGATGTGCTAGCACATATCTTAGTGTGGTTCATCTGATGGCGTTATCTATTTCGTGCTGTGATCTAATTCTAGCCGCTCGATCAACATTACTCATTCAACGATACCCCGTTCCCCATCTTAAATAAACTCGATCACTAATTGGATCCTTATAATCCAATCCGACGGACAATCTGACCCTGCGCTTGGTCATTACTGGTCAAATGATCTGAGCCGCTCCATTCCAACATAAGATCCATCGAACGACTGCGCCCCTACCCGTTGCTGTTCAACTTCATCTTCATTTTTTGGATGAAGCCTGACAACTCGCCCCGCTCCTACTACTATGGCAGTACGGGAGAGATTTTGTCCCCCACTCCTTCCTGAATCGCAATGGTTTAGGGAGTGAACTCCTGGGTCTACCCCCTCGCGAGTCAAGGCCCAATGTCTATTCCTTTGGGTTGGCCATTAGAGGCTAGCCCAAAGCTCCCCCTCTGCAGCTCTGGCTATAAATATTGTGACCAAGGTATAACTTCTGACCTCCTCTCTATCGAGCTAGTTTTAGTTTGATTTGCACTTTCCATACCCTAGATGTTGTGCTAGGATTGCAATTTAGTGTTCTAGTAGTATCTATTGCCTTGATAGAGACTGGTAGTGAACCAAATGGTGCAATCTCTGTCTGAGAGTGCACTAGCAGTCGACCATTAGACCAGTGAATTACAGCTATCCCTCAAGCTTTTGAGTCCCTAATCATTACCCAATTCCCTCCTTGAGTGATTGCAGATTTGTAGTAATCACTAGGTTCAACTTGATCGATCGATTCAACTGGAATTTATCGACTCAGGTGCAACTCATGTCTGTGAAAATATTGCAAGTAGCACTCTAGTAATCCACCCATCCCCTGAACTCACCGAATTGTCCAATCACTCCCCCTTCAATCACTGAGCGTGTAGGTTAACACTTTAGCTCATGGCATTATTGCGGTGAGTAGAATTCTCTCCTCATAAGCTTTCTCCAGGAGCCGTCTTGGTTGAGTAGCACTCAACTGATCCAGCGCATCCCAGATGGGGGTTCTTAGCTCAATTGATGCACCTTGAGCCACTAATGGTGTAAACATCACGATCCAGGCACGTCGTGGTTTGTGCGCGGAGAATTGGACGATGGAAGCTAACCCTAGTTTTTCCCTATGTCAGGTATCCCTCGTGCAGAAGATGCACAGTGGTGGGTTGGGTTTCTCCTGACCTGCGTGTTTCTGATGATGGACCAAGAATTATTAAGAGATTTTCTGAATTAATTTCCTTAAGGAAATTAATTCAGAATATCCAATCATATGGTTTGAATTAATTAAAATCATTCAAGATAGATTAATTTAATAACTTAATCAATACTTGTTCAAATGGTATGATCATATATACCATTTTAATTAGAAAAATGCAAGGAATAACAATATGAAATAAAATCTAAGATCCAATTGTTATATTTTATTTAATTGCCTAATCTTTCTCTGAGCTTATTTAATCCATAATTAATTCAATTAATGTTCAAAAATGGTAATTAATGTCTCTGATTGCTCATGAGACTGTGGAGAACCTATGTAAGCCATTAAAAATAATTTAGGAGTTCAAATTTGCTAGTCACCTCCTAATTACCCTAAAAGCTTGATTAGTGAATTAAACCTTAACTAATCCTTTGATTTTGGTAATTTAGGTATCATTCATCTTCTTAAATGCATCAGAGCTTATAACTGTGTTTGGATTATCTTAATATACCCTAATTTGTTTAATCACCTTATTCGGTCTTAAAATGTGATTAGTACTAATTAGGCCATTTATGATATCAAATTTTGAGTTGAGGGTTTCATTCACCTCACTAGTCAATATTAAATTCATTACAACTGATTTGAATCAATATTATTGTTTAAATCTTAAATTTTTAATTTTAGCCTTAAGAAGGGTATTTTTGTCATTTTGATCAAAATATTGTTTAACACCCTTAAACCCTATAATTTCAGTAATGTGCTTCTAATTAATGCATTAGCATATTTTCTGTATCTCTAAGTTTAATGAATTTGGTCTAGGTTATTCAAGTCTTAAATTTTCCTAATTAGACCTTAAGATCTTAATAAGAATTTAAGACTCCTTATTAAAGAATAACTTAATTAATCCTAGCATTTAAATACTAGTTTAACTGACTACTAGGATCATCCATGAGCTATAACTTTAAAAGAAGTGTTATGTAAATCCTAAGTCTACATTTCAATTAAGTGATCAAACCATAGATCTTAGAGCTTAGACTCTTAATCATTTTGATCTAATTACATGATATCATCTTGGAAATCCTTAATTGATTTATTATCTTAAATCCCTTCAAACCTCCTTATGGGTGTAGGATTGATTTAATCTTTAAGATAATGTGAATATTCTAGAGATTGTATGTAGATCTTAGATTCATATGTTCTTAATTGATTATTTTGCCTTTTAATAATATGTTAACCTTTCACTAAGATCTTAGCTTCCTAATATTTTAACTCATAAGATCTTCCATCTTTAGATTATGGTTGGGTGTGTGCAGACTGTAAATATACGTCTGCGCTTGCACGCAAGTGTACGTGATCTGAAGTAATAAGTGGAAAGTGTGACTTTCTGGGAATTTATCCAACCACAGAGAATTGGTTGATTTAGCACTAAAGTATATCTATTCTCACTAATGTTTAAGCTATAGTATGTATTGGTTGGTTAGTCTAAAATTAGCACAAATATTCACTAAGTAAAATAGCAAGATTAAAGAAAGAGGAGAGTTGGGCCCATCCCACATGCAATGATATAATACATGTGTAGATTTGTTTCTCAAGCTTTATCATTTAGTTTAATTGAAATTAAGTGCACATTGTTGTCCTTTAGTCTAGCTCAAAGGCTTACAAGTTCAAATCTCGTGCACAAAATGAACTCACATTCGGTTCTATTTTAGCACAAAGATTCTTGAGAATTAAAGTTAATCCATTTTCTCCTTATTTAAGGAGAGTTTAAATTTTCTTAAATCTCAAGATCTTACAAGCATTGATTTTCCACTACGAGCATCACTTCACATCTCATATAGTTGAGATGAGAGAATCACATATTGGGCTCAATGACTATGTCACTTAGTTCATGAGCACTCAACACTTCATTTCTCAATCATGCTTGAGAGAAAATATTCACACAATAATATTACATCATGCAAAATGGGACTTCATCCCAACCCTCCCCAAGGGAAGTTTAGCTACTCATTTCACAAGAAAATAAGAAAAACACATACATAGCAAAAGACCCGTTCTTGGTCACTAAAAAGAAAATACAAGATTGAGTTTAGAAGATTCTATGAACGCTCCGTAGAAGTTCCCCGGAATTCTTCTTCTCCTTCTAATTACCTTCTCCTTAGATTGCTAGTGCTGCCTTCTTCCTCTTCTCCCTTTGCAAAAGCTTGCCTTGCCACCCTTGGAGAGTTCTCTATTCCTTTGGCTCTCCTCCTTACTTAGGGAATTTTTGCTAAAATTGTGAACCCTCCTCTAGTTAAGAGGAGGGGTATTTATAGGAGGGGGCTGCATGCTCCTCCCCTTCATAAGCAACCAGAATTTCCATAAAAAATGCTGAATTCATCATTGCACTAATTTTTAATTTAGGGTGAGATGACAATAATCTCATTTCCTTAGCCACAACATCACCTCAAAGCTTACAAAAATGGCTACTGCAGGAAATGATGGCTGGGGATAATATTCAGGATAAAGGTCATGTCTCCAGCTGCATTAAATGCATTGTCTGGGAAAAAATTCGGCGGGCCGCTGGAGCGTGCTATAGTGTGTTGCGGCGTGCTTTAGCATACTCAGGTCCCTAGCAAGTTAGCCAAGTCCTCCGCTGTAGACCGCTGCAGCGCGCGACCGTGCGCTGTAGCAGGGATTTCCGGGAAAAATAATGTTCAATTAGTTCTTTTTCCAATTTTTATAGAGAGAAATATTTCCGCGGCAGACCGCTACAGCGCGCGACTGCGCGCTGTAGCTGTCAATTCTGCAAAAAACACTGTTCAATTAGTTGGGCGGCCTGATTTATATAGCCAAGTTCTTCGCGATAAACCGTTGCAGCGTGCGACCGCGCGCTTGTAGCGGTGAATTCCGTGAAAAACAATATTCAATTAGTTGGGCGGCCGGATTTATATAGCCAAATCCTACGCGATAAACCGCTGCAGCGCGCGACCGCGCGCTGTAGCTGTAAATTCTGCGAAAAACACTATTCAATTAGTTAGACGGCCTGATTTATAAAGTCAAGTATTTTTGCGGTAAACCGCTGCAGCGCGCGACCGCGCACTGGAGCGGTGAATTTCACAAAAATCATAATTCAATTAGTTGAGCCCCCTTTTAATAATCATAAGTATTTTCGCGGTAAACCGCTGCAGCGCGCGACCGCGCGCTGTAGCGGTGAATTTCGCAAAAATCACTATTCAATTAGTGGGGAGCCTGTTTAATATAGTTTAGATATTTTTGCTGCAGCGCGCGACCGCACGCTACAGCGCACTATAATGGAATTCTTTGTTTATATTTTTAGAAGAATTGCAGAAATGCCCTAGAGCTCCTTTGGATTCTATTTCCTAAAAAAGATAGAAAGATTTGGTTTAGGAGCAGCAAAAATATCTTAAATAAATGAATTTTTCTCTTCATTTTAGATATAATTTATGGATTCATCAGTGTGAACCTTGAACCCTTAGTAGCTTTAGTACCTTGGATTCAAGATTTGAACCCCAATTTTGGAGTTTAAGTCCTAAATCCTTAATCTTGATTTGTATAATCAGGATTTGGGTTGAGAAAGTAAAACATATTAATTAAGTCATTTATTTATTTACTTTAATCTTTTATAGTCATCAGTGGATTATGAATTAGAACTTGTTAAACTCTAATGTTAATATTAAGGTCATAAATTTGGGATTATACTCGATAGCTGGATATTGGAGATCCTAAACTTGTATCTTCTCGGAATAGTTCAAACAAGTTAAATTAAGACAACAACAAATATCACACAAGTCTAGTTAAGTCTCTTGCTTACTTTAACTATTATTGCTATGCACACCTTCTATATTGACCTTTTTCCTTGGACATAATAGGTGAACTCGTGATATTGATGATGTATCCTAAGTTAGTGATTGAAATGCATAGACATTCATTTAGTTCATTCAGTGTATTCAGTTCAGTAAAGTGTGTCCTAGCTTAGTCTGCCTCATCAGTTCCAATTTTGTTATAGAATAGACTCGGACCTAGCTCTGTGCTTGGCTAGGATGGATACATGTCTTATTTTATAAGTTCAACTCAGACCTAGCTCTGATGATGTATAGGATGGATAAAAGTTAAACTTTCTGTTTAGAGGTCCTGTATGGCCTAATTCTATTATGGCAGTACTATGTTTAGGCATGCATTTACTTCAATTTAGTTCTAGTACTTTGGCTTGCTTTGTCACATGCTTCAGTGGCCTTACTTTACTTTTCAGTACTTTAGCTTGCTTTACCACATGCTTCTGTGGCTTTTACTTATTAGTTTTGCATACTTGTATATTTATTTCAGTTCAGTATTTATTAAATATTGGCATGTTTAGGATGCTAGTTTTGTATACTCAGTTCAGTATATTCTAGTTCAGCTTTCTTTTATAAAATCAGCATGTATCCATATGATCATAAGCATGTTAAGATGATCTTACTTTCAGTACCTTTCAATTATTTATACATTTTAGCCTTTCCTTGTTCAGCTTCATGTTTAGTATGTATTTTGCAAACTTTGTTGTTTAGTTATAAATATGTTATTTATAACTATCTTGTTCCTTGTAGCTTATTACACCTTAAACTACTTGCATGCCTAAAGTAATAATGTGATATATTTAATTGTATAGTTCACTTAATGAGCCTAATATATACTTAGATAATTATCTAACTGTAACAATTTTCTTTTGTTGACTGAGGCCCTGACATTTGTGATACCGACAAATATCAAATTTGGAGCTGTTCGTTGGTGGTTCTTCTGGAGAGGAGATTGGACATGAGGAGGATATTCATGTTGCTGCTTAGTTAGATTTTATTTTCTACTGTGAGGATGAGAGCTCTTTTCTTTTAAATATTTAGTTTGTAATAATTCTTAAATCTGGATATCTTGTACTTTTTGCACTTTGAGCTGAGTTACTGTTGTATTTACCTTTCTATACTTTGCTGTGATGTGGATGTTATATTATACTATTTTTTGATTCCACTACTTTGATATGTTGATGTATGTTCTCAGTTTCAGGTGACAAATCTTCTGCTTAAAGCGGGTTGGGTTATACATGACTCTGCTTATGTTGGGGATTTGACATGGTTGGAGCACCGTACTCCTCGTGATTATGTCAATATCAGTATTAGCATGCCGCAGAGAGTACAGGGGGGACCACACCCACCCTCTTAATTAGTTAATTATTTAAATATTAAATTTAATACATTTTAGTAATTAAAATTGGGCTATAAAATGAGCTCCAAAAGTCTCAAACATTCACCATAACTAATTTGGGAGTGAGAAATTTAAAAATAAATTTTGATTTTTAATGAGAGGTTAATTTAATTATCTTAATTTTTTGAGTATTCAAAATATATTAAAATACTCGAGAAAATTTGACGACTTCCAAAAATTCTTGAATTTTAACCCTTAGCTAATTTGTAGGTGAGAAGTTTAATGGTGAACTCCATTTTAGATTTAGAAATCAAATTAATTATCATAATTTTCTAATTAGATAATAATATTAAAATAATCAGCATATTCAATTGATCTCTAATTCGCTCTAAATTTTTAAGGTTTGCTCTAAACACCCTTTGGAGATAATTGGTGATGATTACAAGCTAATTGACTGATAAATATGGTTCAACCACTTTTAGGTTGTTATAGTTGGTATTAGCACCAAACCATCTAAATCTCTCATCTTGTGCTGTGATTATGTTTCATGTGAGTTTTCTTTATTATATTTTGATTTGCTCAATATTTATAAGCTTTTATTTTGCATTGTTTGTAACCTTATCACCCATATAGATCCTAATAAGTGGTATCAGAGAGATGTTTCCATATTTGTGCTTGAGTGTTAGGGTTTGTTATGAGCTATGAGTTGTTTGTGATTAAGCTTTGTAAAGCAAAGTAAAAATTTGGGAGATAGAGTAGAAGATGTGGTTGGAACTTCATCATCATTGGCAATGGAGAGGTCTCTCCACCAAGTTGTCACACATCCAGTAAAGATCAATGTGATCAAGTTTGACTGAAAGAACAACTCCGGCATGTGGCAGTGCGAGGTGACAGATGCACTATGTGTACAAAATTTGGAAGATGTTCTTGATGGCAAAGAAAAATTGGAAGAAATTTCAGAGAGATATTGAATCAAAATGAACCGTAGTGCATGTGGTTTGATCCAAAATTACTTAACCAAGGCGATTAAGTGTGCAGTGATGATGGAGACGTCAGCATGGAAACTATAGAAATTTTTAGATGGCAAGTATCTGATGAAAAGTGTGGAAAATCGACTCCACGTGAAAATGCGGCACTAAGAGTTCCAAATAAGAATTCCAAATAAGAATGGATCCATATATGAGCACCTAATTGAGTTCACAAAGTGTGGTGCCCCGCCCCCTAATCCATAGGATTAGATCAAGTAGAGGTGTGCCACTCTGGCAAATCCCTCGCTTATCATTAGATTAAGGTGAAATTCTGAATCCACTAATAAGGGAAGGATGTGCCCTAAATAATGCAGTGGAATCATTCACTAAGTATATACAATCCAATAGAGTACAGAAGCAAGAAAATAGTAAAGTATTACATTCAGTTCCACCATAACACATATATAAATGAAAAACATGCAGCTCGGAATAAAGCAGTGCAGCAAAAAGAAAATACATAGGGTACCTACATTATTATATAAATTTAATATAAGTTTAAATGAAAGAACTATCACTGAACCTCACTAATGCAAAAAGGCAAGCTATATTAAAGCTCCGCAGCTCCTAACTGATTATCCTCTTGGAATGGCTCCTCTTCAGGTACTAGATCCTTAAATTGCTCAAAACCTGACATTGTCAATTTCACAATGCTTGGGCCCCAGATAAGAAAATAAAATCTTGTTAGATATATTGTCTAAGTATAATTTATGCTGATTATTTCATGAATATAAGGATATCACGACACCTTAAACAAACCTAAGAAAATTTACTCATACTTGTTTCATAAATAAAATACAGAAAGAATAAAATGGAAATAAGTCTAGCGTCCTAACATGCTTATATATAGATGAATCAAGAACTGCTAAAACATATAAAGTGAATGCAAAAATACAGAAATTTTAGAAGTGGTGCATAAACACTGAAGAAAATACCAAACTAAAAGTATAAAAATGCTGCTTAAACATGTAGTATAAATGTGAAATACAGTATTTATAAAGAAAATGCTACGTAAAATACTAGAGCAATACAGGAATAAAGTGTAAATATGCTGTATCATATGGGCATGTGTCTTCTTAACTCTGCCATTATAGAAAATACAGTCCAAAATTTTTTGAAGCATCTAGGAGACATTTCTCAGGTCAATAGGTATACAGAATATAAGTCATCTAGAAGACATTCCCTATATTATCAAAAATACAGAATATAAGTTATCTACGATATATTCCCTAGATTATCAGGAATACAAAATATAAGTCATCTATGAGATATTCCCTAAATTATCAGGAATACTGAATATAGTCATCTAGGAGGTATTCCCTAGATTATCAGGAATACTGAATATAAGTCATCTAGGAGACATTTCCTAGATTATCAGGAATACAAAGTTTAAGTCATCTAGGAGACATTCCTTAGATTATCAGGAATACAGAATTTAAGCATCAACACTATGGTGCCAGCTTAAGTAAGACACATCCCACAAAAAATTACGATAATTCATTTAGTTCATTGCACATTGTTTACTTATGGACATGCAAATTTTAATCTAATAAGGAACATTTCATAAACTTTCTACATCAACTAAAGTGGCAAAGTAAATAAAGTCATCCTACATTATCTAATGTGGTAAAGTAAATAAAATTCAAAAATTAAGGTAGCAAAGTATACAAAACATGGTATAAATAACTCTACACAAATTTTGTGATATTATTTATTTTCTAATTTAATCCATTTTAGCTATCTAAAATTATACAAGCTCAGGATCTCCAACATCCTACTATCCAGTATAACCTCGGCACTACAGTTCTATAAGAAAAAAAAAACAAATTAAATCAGTGTCACCTACTTATGTTAAATAAGTAAATCAATCATCCTAATTAATGAATTTAGATGGTCCAAACTAGAATTTAAATGCAAACTAACTATGATAAAGGGTGAAATCTAAAAACTAATAAAACCAAGACTTCATTTATTGAATAACCCATTTACTCAACAAATGAAATATAACCTAGTATCTATTCCTAATCTTAAGGAAAAAATTCTAAGGTGAAGTGCAAATCCTAGGGAAACTCCTAATGGATGACTTATGAAGTTTATGAATTGATGATAATTAGCACAATCTATCTTTACTTTTGACATGATTAACTAAAGGAAGATAGAAAGTGAGTTAAGAACTAAATAAGAGAGGTATTAGTTTTACTTATGAATTTTCAAGCCTCAAATTGGGATTTTTCTCAATTAATTCAATTAATGAGTCTAAAAGTTCTAAATTGATTCCAAATCAATTTTATTACTGATTTTAATGTTTCAATTGAAATTCTAAAGGTTAAGGGCACTTTACCTAAACTTTGGACAAGATGATCGTTTTGCCCCTACTTAAGGGTCTAAAATGCTACTTTTTGATTAAGAGATACAAATTAGATTTTATTTATGCCAAATGATTCCTTCCTATTTAACATAAAGATAGACAGTATGTACTTCCAATTTGGATGTGTATTAAGTCCTATAGGTCCAATTTAAGGATTTCATCATATAAGGGCAATTTGGTAATTTTACCCAGTGAAGTCTAAAATTTAGTCAGTTTATTGTTGTTTACTATCTAAGAATTCCATATAACCTAAACTTACTGAATTTTGATATGTATTGATCAAGTTATGGCCAAAAATGTTTTAGGGTCCAAAAGTTGAAGGGAATATCCTAAGGAAACTAGAAAATCTAATTTAAGAGAAGAGGTAGATTTCAGATTAAAAATTACCTCTAAAATTACACAATGCTTAATTTTAGCATATTTTGGCCCATTAAGGTCCTAGAGTCATTAAAATGCAAAAAAAGTGAAATTTAGGCCATTACGGACAGTTTTGGGCAATTCTGGACAGTCATGGGCGCTACGGCGCGCTGTGGCGCGCTACTGCGTAGCCAACCCAAGACGCAGGAGCTATGGCGTAGCCAACCTGAGATGTAAGTGCTACAACGTGCTGCAGTTCTTTCAAGTGCTACGGTGGATTTCAGCGCTGTGGCGCGTCGCAGCGCTTTTAGGCACTGCAGCGCGCTACAGCGCCATATTTCCCGAGAGCTGGATGATTTTGCCTGTGCAAAAATCGAAATGTGTCTCCTTTGACACCTAAATACTCTTGATTTAGGGCACCTCATGAGCAGTTCCATATAGCAATGGAAAGTTCTTTCCAATACCTTTCCATTGATACCAAAATTGATATAAAACGATCATTTTAACAATGTAAACAATGAAGCTAAAGGTTCAGGTATACAAAAATCATATTTGTAGAATGGATTTTTTTCCCTAAAACTTAATATCTTAATGATTTCTAATGGATTCCATATCCCAACCATAAATTCTTAAGGATGTGGATAAGAATAGGAACAAAATAGAGTAGCCATTGGATTAAACCAATGGGGAAAAAGGAGGTACCTTAGACTTGCAAAAAAGAAAATCTCTCTAAAGGTTCCTTGGGTACTTGAGATCTTGAGAGTTCCTTCAACAACTCGAGCAGCAAATGAAGAGAAGAGGAGAAGGAGCTTCAGCTGAGCAAATGGAGAGGGAGGAGGGATGGGGATTGCCTTTATGGAAGAGAGGGGGATTGCTCCATTAATGAGCCTTCCCATCAGCATGGAGGGGAAGGAGAGGGAAAGGAGAGGGGCAGTAGCCCTGCACTGGGTATGGGGAAGAAGGTGCAGGGAAGGGAGGAAAAGAAAGAGTAGGTCCTAACTTAGGAAAAGAAGAAGGAAAAATATATTTTTGATAATTTTTATTTAATTTATCTAATTAATTAATGCTTTAAAAATCAAATTTTATAAATGTGTTCCAAAAAATTCCAAAAATTCACCGCTAGCTAATTTGCGGGTGAGGAGCTCAACGGCGAAGTCGGATTTCGATTTAGACCAGTATTTAATTTTCCTATTTCTTGGAGTATTTAAATGCATTAAAATATTTGCAAAAATCCGACGACTTCCAAAGACGTCCAAAACATCACCCCTAGCTAATTTGAGAGTGACGATTATAATTGCTTAGTCATATTTTGATTTTGAGGTCAAATTAAATATCTCAATTTTCAAGGATTGGTTCTAACAATTAAATGAATATAATGAAATAATAATTATGCTGCAATTAAGCTAAAATTAGACTAAGTAACAACTTAGGTTATTACACAAAGTTACTGGCATATTTGCTAAATCTGGATGAAATTATGGAGGATGGAGACAAGGCTCTGCTTATGTTAAACTCATTGACAGGTGAGCTTAAGCACTTTAACATGATATTGATTCATGGGAATGATGATTTAAAGTATTATGAAGTGATAACATCCCTTGTGAACCATGAGCTCAAGAGAAGGGATAAATAGTTCACCAAATTTAATATGATTGAGGCTCTTACACTCCAAAGAGGAAGGCCAAAAATGAAAATGCTATAACCAAAGAAGAATGCTGACTTCCAAAAAAGAAGAAAATTCAGTGGTCGGAGCATTGGGCATAATCAGTGTGCATTTTATTTGGAGAATGGACATTGGAAGAAAGATTGTCCAATGTTGAAAGAAAAGCAGTGGGAAAATGAATCTTCCAAGGCAAAGGCTAATGTGATTCCAAATGTGATGGAGAGTTCATACTAAGAGGTATCTCTTGTTATTATTTCATTAGGTTTAGTAGCTCATAGCTCCAGTTGGATTATGGATACGGGTGCAGCGTATCACATATGTTCCCATAAGGATTGCAAGATTCATCGGTGATGGAGAGGTCTCTCCACCAAGTTGTGACACATCCAGTGAAGATCGATGTTATCAATTTTAATGGGAAGAGCAACTCCGGCATGTGGCAGTGCGAGGTGATGTGGAAGAACAAATTCATAATAATAATGTGACTCCAGTTTAGGAGTCGTTTCAAAAAATAGACCCATGGGAATGTAACTCAATAACCAGTCTGGTTTAGAGGTTATGTCTTATATGTATTGTGTGTATTGGAAGATAAGGTTCCATATCATTATAGAGAAGTGATGATGGGCTCAGAAAAAAATTTATGGAAGTATGCAATGGATGAAGAGATTAATTCTATTCATAAAAATGAGACATGGAGGTTGGAGAAGCTCCCTCCAGGTACAAAAGCTATTGGTTGAAAGTGGGTGTATGCAAAGAAAGAAGGATCTTATGAAGCTGATATCTGCTACAAAGCTAGATTAGTGGCCAAGGGCTTTGCTTAGAAGGAAGTGATCTATTATGATAGTGTTCTCCCTAATTGTCAAACCCTCATTGATTCACGTATTTTTAGATTTTGTGGCATAGTTTGATTTGCTGCTTGAGCAGCTTAATGTAAGAACAACATTCTAACACTAAGAACTAGAAGAGGGGATCATTTTGACATAGCCCCTAGGGTACATTGAGCTAGGAAAATGATACTTGGTGTACAAACTAGAAAAGCCTCTTTATGGGTTAAATCAATCGCCAATAAAATGATACAAGAAGTTTGATCAGTTCATGCAAAAAGAGAAGTACCAAAGAAGCTAGTTTGATCACTGCGTGTATTTCAAAAGTTTGCCTCAAGGTAACTTCATTTACCAACTTTTGTATGTCGACGATATGTTGGTGGTGACTTCTAATCAGTCTGAGATGGATCACATGAAATAACAGCTGTCGAGGAACTTTGAAATTAAGAACTTGGGATAAGCAAAAAAGATATTGGGAATGAAAATCTATAGGGACAGAAAGATAGGAAAAATTTGGCTTACCCAAAAGGGGTATTTGAAAAATATGCTGAAAATATTTAGATTTGATGACTCTACAAAGTCTGTAAGTATACCTCTAGCACCTCACTCTTACTTATCTGTAAAACTATGCTCGAAAATAGATTTTGAAAGATAATAAATGCACTCAATGCCTTATGCTTGGGCAATTGGAAGGTTGATGTATGCCATGGTTTGCACTAGACCATACTTGGCTCAAGCAGTTAGAGTCGTGAGCTAGTATATGCACAATCTAAGGAAGGATCACTTGCAAGCAGCGATGGAAATATTCAGTACTTGAAAGGTACTATTGGGGTTGATTTACAATTTCAAAAACAATCCTTAATATTTGATTTATATGTTGGATACGTAGCTTCTGACTATGCCAGAGATTTGGATCAAAGAAGATCAATGACTGAGTATGTATTCAGTTTAGCAGGAAGTCCAATAAAGTGGAGATCAACTCTATAGTCTACAACTGCTCTATCTATGACAAAAGCTAAATATATGGAAGTTACTAAAGCATTCAAGGAAGCTATTTGGATGAAAGGCTTGCTGGAAGATTTGGGTGTGAAGCAAAATGAGGTAATTCATTATGATAGCCAAAGCGCTATATTCTTAGCTACTAATATGGTTTGTCATGCTTGCACAAAGCTCATTGATGTTCGACACCATTCTATTCGAGATGTCATTGAAAAGGGTGAGATCTTACTATAAAAGATTGACACTAAAGACAATTTTGTGGATATGTTGATAAAAGTACTTACAGTTCAGAAATTCACCCATTGCAAAGATTTGATGAATTTGGAGAAGCATCTATAGGCTTCTCATTTGTTAGAACTACGAACAACTTAATTCCTTTGGGAGGGGGATACATAGGCAACAACATTGTTGCATCTACAGTGATAGAGAGCATAGTGGATTTAGCTCTCATGTGGAGCCCAAGAGATCTGAGGTGGAGATTGTTAATGAGGAGCAAGTTTGGAAGTGCACCGCAGCGCAGATCGCCAGCGAGGTGGGCGTCATAGCACGCCACAGTGAGCCATAGCTCTCTGTAGTGCCCAGTCTCCCGAGAGGCGGGTGCTATAATGCATCGTAGCACCTGGTCATCTGAGCGGCGAGCGTTATAGCGCACCATAGTGCCTGTTTTTTTTTTTTTTTGCATGGAATTTTATAATTTTATTAAGCATTTTAATTTCCCAAACAAATAGAATGCTAAACAATATTTATATCATGCTAAGCAATTTATGTTAGAAATTGCTATAAATGAAGTTATTGTAAATTATTTAGATGTAAATTTCGTTTTGATTTTATATTGGCTTATTTATAATCATATTTGATAAACATGATTAGATCATCTTTATTTATTTTTTTTTCACTACAAAAAATCATATGATATGTGTTTCAATGCTCAATAATAATCATATTGAATTTGTAGTGTTTAGATTTAGAGTTTATTGTTTAGTGGCAAACAATTTGCAATAAATAGCTTTATAGAAAGCAATTCATCACAATTAAATAGCTATAAAGTATCATATCTATATGATTTTGTTTTAAATTAGATGAATAATAAATTTTAAGTCTCAATTATTAGACTAAATTAAAAATTCTATATATTAAATTTTTTTTTTTATAAAGCACTATAGAAGATATTATTTAATGAATGTGCTTTCTTTAAGGTGCTTTTCACTTTCTATAAACCTATAGTTATAGAAAGCTATTTTCTTAAAGTCATATTTTTGTTTTTTTAATTCTTGCATAAGTTTGTAAATTTCTTTCTATAAACTATATAAAGAGAGCGATCTTCAAAAAAATTGCTTTTGATAAACTACTTTTAAACTTGTATGAAACTATATTATGAATGATATTGTAATTTAATAGTTAAAGTTCATATATTATTATCATATGTTTTGTTTAAATCTTATGGTTCACATATTTCTATCATATCTGAAGCTCAATTGATTTCAAATAAGACAATGGTACAAATAAGAGAATTTTCTTTGTCCAAACAAGTGAAGAAGATAAGTACAAATTCAATTTAGAAAGAAAAATAGTATATTTCTCCTAAATTTATCACTAATGTGCTTAATAGCTTGTAAGTATTGTGTTGAGGAAATAGAAAGATTAATAGGATAAAGTATATTTCTCCTATTTGTTCCCAATCTCACAAATACTCTTATAACTTGTATCTAGAAAGTTAGTTAGGGTTTTAAGTGATATCTCTCTTCTTTTACTTTTAACCATTTTAAGACATTCAAGATATTTTTTAATTCTAATTTAAGAAAATATTATGATGTTACTAGATATATTTATCAAATTTTTCAAAACAATAGAAGTTGAAAAAAAAATCATTATAGAATATGATGTTATGTTTATTTTAGTAGTTAGATGACCCTTTTAAAAACCGACAGCAATATCAAACACAAAATAATCATTAGCAATATTAATTTTTAAATCATTATTGACTCTTTTAAATTCATCTAATTTAATTCAAATAAGTTAAACAATATATTAATATTTTCCTATTATAATTTTGTGCTCTCCATGTAATACATTTTGAAGAAAAATTCATGCAAGTTGGATTCTTTCACACTTAAATCGTAGAATAAGGTGATGAGCATGCTACCTTTCCCACCCTTGATTCATCAGTGAAACGATTCTTAAAAGCATAGCCGTAGCGGCTCCAATGGAAAATCACTGACATAGATGTAGATGAAGAAATATAATGACGAAAGTGGTGCATCAGAGGTGGAGCATGAGCAAGTGTGGATCTTGTCGAAAGCCTGGGCAATGGTCTGCGATGCGTGCACTGGTATTTGGCTGTGATGAACCCCTGCAATGGTGTGGCGGATGATGCAACGAGAGACACAGGTAGAGCCCTGCACCTAAAAATTTAACTCATGCAAAAAATCACTCTCATATTCTTGATTACCTCAAAAGTTACGTACACCAAACATTATAAATTTATTGTATAGCCAAAATCCCTGCTACCGAATAATCGCTCTATTATTTCTTAAAATTTATATTGATCTCTATCAAAATAATAAACAAATAGTTTGGATATCATAGCAAAACATCAGGAAAGAGCCTTCATAGCTTACCCAAAAATCATGAATCATGAGCCAAGAACTGTCTACCTCTGTCATTTTTACTGCAAGCACCAAAAAGAAGCCCACATGTGCACTATTTATGGTTGCATTGAGCCTGTTATCGACCCATTACAATAATGGATTGAACAAATGCCAAAATAAGGGATTCCTAAAACGCACATCGAAATTAGTGTTTGTATGAAAGATTTGTGTGGTTGTCCCATCATCTACTTCTAATATTTTAAAGGTACACTCCTCAAAGAGTTGGCAATTATTAGAAGGTCAATAAATAACTCACACATGCACTCAAAAAAGAATATAACATAAACATCTACAAAGGAAGAAATATGTAGTGGCAAACTTTTTAGCATAATTGTAGCAAAGTATTGAGAAGAAGAAAGTGTTAGAATTTGAAGTAGAATGTGCATTGATAAAGATTGAAAGAGGAAGATGTCATATGAAGTTCAGTGAGATCACCTATGTCCACGGAGCAGAGACCTTGGATTATGCCTGTCCATCCTCAATGCAATAAGTAGTCATCTTAGAAGCATAAATGGCCAATGCCAAACTTTTTATTGTAGGCAAGGACAAATTTGCTAATGAATATTTTCCAATAATGCAATTCCTTACCAGATTAATACAACATCAAATTAATACATCATCTGCTTTCATTGTAGATTTATCAAGCATCTAGGTTTGTATATTAAGCAAAGCAAGTTATAATATCCTTATATCAACAAATGTATGTAATTCTTGATTAACACAACATCAGCTTATCAAATTTTGCCTCAATTTATACCCACAGCTGTACATCAATATGTAAACACAACAGTAGCATGCCATAGACTCTAACACACCATCAAATCAAAGGGTAGGCAAAACCAAGACAAACCTTAACAAGAAGTAGCATCAAAGAAAAAGAGGATTGATCCAAAAGACCCCCACCGACCCAAGAATCCATAGCATAGAATTTCAATCATTATGGTCCAATAGAAAGAGTTGCAAGGTTCACAATATCCTTGTAGTATCTAAGAGTACATAAATGGCTAAGAACGAGTTGGGTTTGCCGTCTAACTTCTGCATACAACGGTTGCTCATCAGCCATCTCTGAGGGATGATCCAATACCCTTAGACAAATTGTAAAGCCATAGAATTTCTTTTTCAAAAGTGATACAACATTTGTATGTGTTGAAAGACTCGCCTGTTTCGTTCCCTCCATGTACAATAAAGTGTCACACTAATAAGCATAAGATTATTGGCCTTTTGCATTTTTATAACAATACCAAGCTTCCAACAATTGAGCCAATATTCGTGGGAAAGAAAAAACCCAACAATATATATATATATATATATATATATATATATATATATATATATATATAATATGTTGGGTTCCCCTATTGCCCAAAATTGGGACATTTTGACAAATCAAAAACAATAGAATTTTTTTATATTATTTATATACGAGGTCCCTTTTATATAAAAGTGCTACCTCATCAATAATCATTTTAAACTATAATTACTTTTGCATAGTAGAACTCCATTTTTAATAAATAAAATTAAAAAGAAAATAGTAAGAAGTACTCAAAATATTTTTGATGCTTAAACCACAATAGTAATAGCTACTTCCAAGTACCTATCTTCATCCACATGCACTCTTGGATAACAACAATCATTATATTCAGAATCAATATAAGTTAATGCATAATATTTCTTGTTTTTTTATTTTTCAAAGACCTCTTATTAATTGGAAGGAAGACTCCTATAAAATTATTGTCAAGTAAACCTTCTACCAATTATTAAAATTTAAAAATCCTTACATGTCCTACCTAATAATGTAGTGAATGATAAACTTGAACCCAAGATAATTGTATTTATTAGATATATGCAAGGAGTTAAAAATTTCAAATAATATGATATATAGAATAAAAAAATTATGATAAACAAAAATATAATTTTTGATGAGTGATGTAAAATTCTAAGATTTTAAGCTAATTAAATTTTTATTTACCACTTATTTTAATTTGAGTAGACACTTGATTATTTTTGTAAGAATAAAATTACTAATATGTTAAGATTAGTTTAATATAAGTTTGAGAAATTTAAGAAAAAAATTCCATGAGTGGATTTTCCCAAACTATTTTATGATGATTTTAAATTAAAATAATTATATAAAACTATTTTGGTATGAGAATTGATAAATTTTTGATATTTTTGAATTCGGGACATCCAAATTAGCTAATGGAGAATTTTGCATAATTTTTAGAGCTAATTTGGAGAAAATTTTAAATCTAAAAAAAATAAAAATATTTTGTCGTTAACTACGGCGGCGGAGGTCGTTAAACAACGTTTGACACCGTCTATCGTAAGAGGCGGATCCAACAGATCACGGCATTTACCACTGAAATAAATGACGCAAATCGAGCCAGTGATCTGTCTGTGTCAACAGTGAAAGTGACTAGTGTAACAACATTAATGGCGACATTAACGATGTCGGTGAACTCGAAATTGGCCAACTTCCAGAGCCAAATTCGGCTCAACCACTTGGTCAAATTGGACAATTTTGATATGAATGAATTCCTCTCAGTGTGACCTACATTTTGAACCTTTCAATCTGTAATTTTGTAATATATTTTTGTTAAATTTTGGAAAATACAAAAATTTCTTTTTTAGCCAAATTAGGCCCAATTATATCATAAATTTTAGAGCTTTCACTTATAAGCTACATAATTAAGTGCATACTTTAGGTTTTTATAGAAATTTGCCCCATTTTAGGAGAAGTTTTTGTCAAGTGAGTTTGAACCACCCAAATTCTCCCTTGATCAAACCATCACCATTAGATTAATCCTATAATTTCACTCATAAATATTCTAACCCTAATTTTAAACCTGAAATTCTGCCACCACTTTCATTTCACTCAATTCAATAGTAATTGCCAAATCTCCTCCCCTCCTCTCTCTTCCAAACCTTAGATCTCTCTACTTTCAAAGCTAAGGTAAAGGCAAGAAAGAGATTTTGGGAGCTTCAAATATCTAGGAAAATGTGCTTACAAGCTGTACTTTCTCTCAAGAATATTCTATCAAGTCATATCTTAAGGTATTAGTCTCATTTGCTCTCTATCTCTCTTGCTTTCTTTTCATTATTGCTTGCTTTTAAAATGGATGTTTAGATGGAGATTTATGTGATTAATCACTCTTAACACATGCAAATAGTATTTATCCTAAGATTCAAAGTTTGTATGACAATTTTTAATAGAAATCTATGAATTTTTTCATTTGATAATTTTCTCAAATTATTTATCCTCAAATTTTATTTTTTACTTCAGCTTTGTACACTCAAAACTTTTATTGCATTCACTTTTGGATCCTGAAATTTTGCACACATATTCTCATATGTGTTATTAGGAAATCACTAGTAGACTCCCCACCTTAACTATACCTTTAAGGTGTTCAAACATCGCTCCAAAGTTAAGGAAAATCTTTATTTTTAATTTAAAAAATTTCTAGAAATGTTTTGATTTATTGTCAACTTTGGATAGTCATATCTTTTTAATTACCTAGATCTGGAAGCTGAACTTTTGCACATTAATTATTCTATGTTTTGTAAGCAACTTCACAAAAGACTTATTAAGTCCATTTAGACTTTCATTTAAGCACTCAAACTTCAGCAAACACCTCATTTAAATTTTGAAAATAGTTATTGACAAATTTTAAAAAATTTCATGCCATGTTGGTGAAGTCATAACTTTCAATCTGGTTGTTGGATTTAGCTGAAATTTTGCATGCTTACTCTTTGTTATACTAGGAACAATTTTACTATTTAACACAAAACTTAGTTCTATCATTTTTATCCACATATGCATGTCCAATTTTAAGAAAATAATATTTCTATTATTTAGAAAATTTCAAAAATAATCAACATTTTTTTTAAATTTTGCACATGCATAACTTTTAAAATACTTATAACTAATGGCAAAACCTTGGCATGCTCAAACTCCTAATAATCAGGAATAACTTTCTTTTAGACATCAGTAATAGGAAATATTAATTGGATCATCACTTAGGAATCTAAAGTCCATAAATATATTAGTCACCTCAACTAGTCAATTTTAGAACTTTCACTAAAATTCACAATTTTGACATCAAACATATAAATATCATTTATTAGGTATTTGAATAGTAGATTAATGTATAATAATTAATTTTTTAATAGATTTATATTAGAAAGCTGTTATGTGATAGATGAATGGATTAGGTAATTAAAGTTAGTCTAATTGTGTTATTTTTAACATCATTTGAGCTTACTTCCTTTTGAAATATAAACAACCATAGCATATATGTAACGACTCGAAGACCTGGGTTGGGAGTTTTCAGTAATTATTCAAAAATAAACATATATCTCAAAATATTAATAAAAGATAGCATTTATTTATCTCAGAGCCAAAAATATAAATTTAAGTTCTACAAATTATTCTGAATTATAATGACAACATAAAAAAAATGCAAAATATAATATAGTGAATCTCCATCTCACTAGATAATTTAATTCCCGTTAGCTCCTGAAATCAATATAAATCTTCACCTTTAATTCTCACAACATGTAATATTTGTCAATAATTGTCAATCAGATAGGAGTACGTAGAGCATCTAAAAGTATTAAATTCAAATGCATCAAAATTTGAAGGAGATAGCATCAATACAAATTAAAGGATATGCCAATTTTAACAATTAATTATTTGCATTTTTTGTAAAGGATAGTTCCACTGTATTGCTCAAATAATCTCAAAGAAATAATATAAAATGAAATTAATGGAAAAATTAGCATAAACTATTATGTGATATAAATGTCATTTATTATCTAGGACCCCCAAGTTTCACTAGGAGACCTAAATATTAGGATTAAAATTATTCTATGAATTTGTACAATTACTTATTTTTATTTTATTTTATTTTGGTGAGTCTTCCTTCTAGATCTACTGCCCTTTCTACATGACTATATCCTTCCTTATTTCTCCATGGGTTGCTAGCTATGATGACCCACCGCTGGTTTAGCATAGCTAATCTAGCGTTGGGTGCTCACTTCCAATAATCATATTAGAATTTAGTATAACAGTGTATTTAGGTACATATAAAATACACACTTCTACATTCGCTGTAATATTCATAAATATTAGGATAATAAAGGAAATATATTCATAACATATATAATAATTATTTTACAAAATGTTTTGCACACTAAGCAAAAATAGAAAAATAAGCATTTAAGTTTGTATTAAGTTGCTTCATCCTGCATCAGCTTCTCTTCAAATATTTGATCAAGAGATTTCTCTTGCTCTATCACACACACACACACACACACACACACACACACACACACACACACACACACACACACACATATATATATATATATATATATATATATATATATATATATGTATATATGTATGTATGTATGTATATATGTATATGTATATGATAATGTGAACCAAGAAAAAAAAAATTTGACACTGAGGTCTAAGTAAGGTTTGTATGATTTTAAAATTTGCACATAATATTAGGCGACATGATTTCACAGGTGAAGCATATACAAATAAAATAATATGCAATATTTAAGTAAGATATGCTTACAAAAGTATCATGATTATAAATGTAATATACATATTTAAGATATGTGCTTATTCTGAAAAAAAATACAGTAATATATAATATTTATTATATTGGACAAAGTTACAGAATAATCGATGAATTAGATACGTCTATCTAACTATCCGAGATGTGAGTTCCTAACTAACTACAAATTCTCCCTCAAAGACTATGTGCAATCTCATTATTTCTCAAGATATTAGCTTGTCCTAGTTTAACATATTATCTGTATAGACTTGAGGTCAGCCGAAATGAACCCATAATATTGATTTTTAATCATTTATTTCTAGTTCTGAGCACAAAATCTTATATAAATATATCAAAGTTGGTTAAAGTTTAATAATGAAGCAAAAATTGCAAGTGAAATAATTAATTGGAAAGAATGATATACTTCGTTTTAATTTAGTAAAAATATCAATATTAATATTATATTATCTACTTATTTGTATATATTAAAAATAATAAATTTTATTATTATAAGTAGTAATATATATATATATATATATATATATTAAAAGAAAGAAAAATAATTAAATTGAAATGACTAAAATAAAAGTTGTAGAAATTAGGATATATATATATATATATATATATATATATATATATATATGCATATATACATATATATAAAGAAACAAAAGAATTAAAATAAAAGTTACGAAAATTAGGAATATATATAGAAAGAAACAAATGACTAAAATTGAAGTTACAAAAATAAATAAATAAATATATATATATATATATAAAGAAAAAATGATATTAAATTTGTAAGAATAAAGAAATATAAATACAGAAAGAAAGAAAATTATTGAAATGAAAGTTGCTAAAATTATGAAATATATACATGAAAAATGACTAAAATAAAAATTACAAAAATTAGGAAATATATATATATATATAAAGAAAATGACTTAAATAAAAGTTGTTAAAATTAGAAAATATATATATATATATATATAAATTAAGAAAATTGCATAAATGAAAATAATAATAATAATAATAATAATAACATTATTATTAATAATAAAAGAAGAAGAAACGAAAAGAAATTTTCAACTCTTTCTTATTTCTTACTCTCTTAGTGTTGATGAGACTTTACTAGAGATTGGTGAGGAAAACTAGTGGTGGCCGAGAAAGAATAGAGGGAAGTTGATGGGAGAAGGCGAGGTGGGAGGGGAGGGGATGTGGGGGAGAAGAAGGGAATGGGGGAGGGTTAGAGGTTCTTATAAAAATTTCATTTTCTCTCTCCTTTTTTGTCTCTTCCATTAATCTTCCAACATGAGTAATTTGACTCTCTTACTCCTATTAAATTCTTTTTTGTTTTTCTTTTCCTCTCTTTCTTCTTTCTCGCTCCTTTTTCTCTATCATTTTTCTCTTTCTTCTTTCTCTCCTCTTACTTCACTCTTAAGTTAACTTAAATATTCACTCTTAAGTTTACTTAAATATTAAGTAACTTAAGATAACATATTTTGAATGAATAATACATTTATTAATAATAGAATAATTTATTTTGAATAAATGAGCAGTAATTTTAATTAATACTTGATTTTTGCGCATTTTTTCATTATTTCCAAAAATAACAAAACTTGATACGGAGATGTATCTTGATGAGACGAACACACTCACGCCAAAATTTCTCAATTTGGAGCAATATTTTATTTTATTTTATATTAATTTCTGAAGATAAAAACTTCAAAAATTAATTTTGGTGATTACGGAGCTCCAAGTTCAACAAAACTTTTTCTGCATCCTTTTTATAATATTCTTAATCCAACGACACTAAAATTGTTGAATTTGGATTTGTATTTAATTTTCCAAATTTACTGAATTTATATAATTCAGAAATTAATTCAGAAGTATTAGTTTTCCAAATTGCTTTCAAACTTGGGTATTATGATCACAAAAATATACTCTATCCAACAATATTTTTGGTTAGCCCTAATTTTGAAGTCATTTGAGATCCAGATTTTTGAGTCGGATTTAGTTATAATTATCCTAATTACGAGTACACTAACAAACATTATATGTACAGATTCAATTTTGTTCGACCTCTAAAGACTCACCACATATATTTATCATAAGCATTTATGAAAATGATAAATGTAATTTAACTAGCATACAAATGTGGTACATTGCAACGACCCCCTTAAGTAGTATTATGCTGAATTCTTAAACATCGAGGTATCTTTTCAAATAATGGTGAAGTTGATGATAAGAATTCCAAAGTTAAGCATGCTCAAGTGGGAGCACTCCTAGGATGGGTGATATCCTATAAAATTATCTTCTAATGGCAAAATTATGAGGCCTATCAGGCCAAAAAGGATATTACTTTAATGCTTAAGAATTTGGAGCGTTACAAATAGTATCAGAGCAAGTAATATGATGTCTGATTAGTTAAATATCATACAATACAAAGTACTGCTTCATGTGAGCAATCTCTTAAAACCACAATAGTTAAATTGCTACACAGTTGTAAACATCTCTTCAACCTATAAGGCCACCTCTAGTCCTATAATAATCTCATAAGCTAAATTCTTAAACATTGAGACGTATTTTCAAATAACAGTAAAATTCATAATAATAACTCCAAAGTTATGCATGCTCAAATGGGAGCACTCCCAAGATGGGTGACATTCTTAAAAGTTACATTTTAAGGACAAAATTGTCAGACCTATCAAGCCAAAACGTACAATAACTTTTTGCTTAAGAATTCAAGCTGTTACAAGTAATTTTTTTAAGGTTTAAGAACTCAAAAGCAGGTGGAGTGTCCTAGCCATTGAAAATTTGCAAAAGCTAAGAATTTCATTTGCTCCACAATCTCCTACTTCTTTAGAGCCTATTACTAAACAAGCTAATGCAAATAATTGAGGAGTTGATACTGAGAAGATGATAGCATGAGAGACTCCAATACAAATCTATAGCTATCAATAGAACCAATAAGGTGAATCTCTGAATTTAAAATTATTTTTTGTAATCTTATTTTTTAAACAGATTGTATTAAACTAATATTTAAGGCTCTTAATTAATTATTTCATGATAAAACTCAATTATCACTAATCACATATTTAGTTCTTTCAAAGAAAGAGATTAACAATAATCTAATAATGCACGTGATCTGAAATGGGTACAGCCGAGCTTCAATGAAAGAAATTTCTTCCAATTTAAATGAAATATCATTTTCACTCTTCAATCCCTTCCAAAAAATTTCTCCTTTCCAACTGCTCGTGTTACACATATAATGTGCAAGTTATAAAATCAAATAAATAAGATAATCAGATGCTTTTACTCAAAATCCAAAGATATATAATAAAAATATTGATGTTTCAAGCCATCCATACTAAATCATTCACTAAATATTATTGGCATATCCCCAGACATGCATATTCTTTGACAGTCAAGTTCCTCTCTAAAACAAATTGGATCACTAATAAGACAGCATCAAATAAATAAGAAAAAAATATATATTAATTCATGCCATGAAATGAATTGGGATGCCTCCAAAGAAATAGCAATCATATCATCTGAATGACCACTGGATCTCCTCAAGGGTTCTTTCCTTTGTCTCTGGAACCCAATTGGCCACAAACACTACGGTGAATGCGGTCATTACGGCATAAAGCGCAAAGGTTCCTGTCAAAGCAGCAGACAAGACAGGGCTATTATTAGTTAGCAGCTGAAGCAGATGAGAAAAAAAAAAAAAAAGGCCAAACAAAACGAAGGCCGCTCTAAAAGAGGCTTAAAGGTATGGAAGAGGGAAATCAACCTCCAGTGCTCCAGTTCAACAGCAAGGTGGCGGTCATTGTGACCAGCCACGATGTCAGCCAGTTTGCTAATGTAGCCACGCTGCCGGCAAGGCTTTTGATGTTGACCGGAAGAATCTGCAATTCGAGAACATGGAGATTATCACAAATTTAAGAAGTTCACTGTCACAATTAATGTTTTTAACCAATCCCCATTTTATATTTAGCAATCCTTACTTTTGAGAGTTTTAATGGAGGAATTGACGCACTACAGCAGTGCTCGTAAAGAAAAATGGTATTGTACCCCCCCGAAACATCCTACTCACAAGAAACAGCTTCTTAGGGCATCTTGATGGCACCGAACCGGTACCGGACCGATTCATCGAGGATTTGGACGCTTCACCCTAACCCTCAATACAGCAAGTGATTGCTCATTGATCAAAATCTCACTGCTGCCATCTTCTCCGTTACCTTGCCGTCGATCCTCCCCCACATCAGCAATCCAGAGTAATGCTCAGACATCTGGAGCACACTCGACTGCCGTTTTCAGTCCACCAATCACTCAAGAATTCTCCAACTCAGTATTAATTGCTCAATCTCACAATGCATGGCAAAAACAATGTCTCAATATTTGACAGAAATCAAGACTAAAGTGGATCTAATTTACTGCTTCTGGCACTCATCTTGATTCAAAAGCCGTAATATTCTACACTCTACATTGGCTACCATCTTCATATCAGTTTTTCAAAATTGTGAGCTGCACTAGACCCAAATCCCTTGGCCTCGATGAATTTTATTCACTCCTTTGCAATGAGGAGATCAATATCCAAGCCGAGGCACTCAAAGATCAGCAGCACCATCTTGTTGATCCTGCGATCGCACTTCTTGCCTCGCGAAGTCGAGATCACGGTCGTGCCAACAGAGGACGCAACAACAACAATCGTGCCCCACTACAACCCAATGCTGGCCGAAATACCTACTCAACCAATACCCGAGAGGCTATTCATTGCCAAATATGCGGCAAATTCGATCACTCAGCCTTTGTTGGAATATTTGAATGCCGATTATATGCCCACCGCCAACCATGCTCGTCTTTTATATGCAGCAACCATCTAAAAAACTGGTAACTTGACACATGAGCCTCTACGCATCTTACAAATGACTTCACCAACCTTCAACATCCAATTGAGTACTCTAGCGATGCGATAGTAACTGTCCGCAGCAGTGTGACCTTATCCATTTTCCATATTGGCAAAGGCATCCTTCCCACCCCCAAACGTAAGCTACTTCAACACAATCTCTTTCATATTCCTTCATCCTCAAATAACCTACTATCTGTACACAAACTCACATCTTACAATCATTGTTCAATAACCTTCAATGCTAATGGTTTTGAGGTGCAGGATCTCAAGACTAATCAAACCATTCTCAATGGATATCAATGGGCACTACCCTCTCTTGTCACCTCACTACACCCATTCTTCCATGTTAACTACTGCAGATTCTACCAATTTATGGCATCGTCACCATGGACATCCCCAATGGGACATACTATGTCTATTAGCTAAGAACAATACTCGTATTTCAATTTCTACCAAAAGAAAATCATGTATTTCATGCTTAGCAGCAAAAAGTTAAAAGTTATCATTTACCATTTCATGTAATCACAATTATGCATCATTTGATCTTTTATACATTCAGATATTTGGAAACCTTCACCAACACTATCATTATATGGTTATTGTTACTATATTTTGTTTGTGAATGATTCAACGCACTTTGCCTGAACATTTTCCATAAAACATAAAAATGATGTCACCTTCACTTTCATAACTTTCCATAAATTCGTTTCCACTTTATTTAACAAGTCCATTAAAATTCTTCATTCTGACAACGACAACGAATACACTAACCATTCTCTTCAACACTACCTAGCTTTGAACGATATCACCCATCAAACTAATTTCCCTCATACTTTGAACAAAATAGTATTGCCGATCGAAAACATCGCCACCTAATGCAAACCACTCGATCCTTATTTCATGCTCAAATTCCTCAAATTCTTTGGCTCGAGGCTCTTCTCACCCACAGACCTAACCGTCTTCCCTCTCCCCTACCACCAAATATTCTTCCCCGTTTCAACTCCTATACGATCATCCACCCAATTATTCCATACTCTGAATTTTCAGCTGCAGTTGCTTTCCTTTACTCTTCTCACAAAATCTCACGAATTTCTCACCCAATTCTGCTCACTGCGTATTCATCAACTATGCCACACATCAAAAAAGCTATAAATGTTTCAATCCCTCCCCAAATAAAATAATTATCTCACGCATGTTGGTTTCATCGAAACTTCCTTCCCTTTCATCTCAAAATCACCATCTTCAATTAACGAACCCGACATTACCTCAAATCCTATAACCCACCCAATTGCCTTCCTCTCAAACCCAACCCTTATACCTCCAACGCCCTTCTTCTCCAATAATCAAATAAATGCCACCCCTGCCCTACTCTCTTCACCTATTCTGCCATCCAATTAACTGAGACCTTTACAAACCATAACCCCTCAAACTTCTTCCCCAACCTAAACCCCATGAGAACTCGTCTCAAATCCGGAATAACTAAACCACGCTAACTCCTCAACCTCTCCCATGTTCACCAGATCAAACCTACTTGCTACACCAATGTTGTCAAATCTTCATGGGCCCCCTTCCTCTTTTCCTAAAATTCCCTCGGGTGAAAGTGAACTTACAAAATCAAGAATGGCTCCAATGGCTTGCCTACGAGGTTCAAGGCTCGCCTCGTCGCTAAAGGATTCAAACAACAGAAGGCCTTGATTACAAAGATACTTTCAGCCCTGCCACAAAAATGTCGATCATTCGTGTCTTACTCTCGTTGTTCACTTTAATTGGCCCATTTCGCATCTCGATGCATCTAATGCATTTCTCCATGGCTCCCTTAACGAAACTGTTTAGATGCAACAACCTCGTCGATTTGAAGACCCAAGATTTCATAAACACATTTGTCTTCTCAAGAAAGCAATCTATGACCTCAAGCAATCCTCCCCAATGGTCACTTTGTTTACGACATAACTTCAGCATTTCGGGTTCAACACAAGTATTGCCGACCCCTCCTTGCTCGCCACCAATTGCCATCTTTACCTTGTACTAAATGTGGATGGCATCTTATTGACATACAATAATGGTCAGAAGATTGAGGAACTCATTTCCTTTCTACATTTCAAGTTTCAACTCAAAAATTTAGGTCCGCTTACTTCATTCCTCAGCATCCAGATCACACGCCATCCGCAACGCATTGAACTATCACAGTCGAATTGTGCCATCTCAATCCTCCAAACCGCCGGCAGGGCTGATTGCAAACACATCAACAGCCTCTGTACCCTCAAATACTCTCCATCCAGTGATGATGCTGTCACATTCTATAATCCGGATTTTACAGACATTTAGTAGGCTCACTTCAATACTTAACTATCACGTGCCCGGATCTCTCTTTTTCGTGGTAAACAAGGCATGTCAACACTGCATGCCCCTCTCAACTTCCACTTTTTCAGCCTCAAACGCATTCTCTGCTATGTCAAAGGCGTTGAAGACTTTACTCTACCAATCCTACAGGGTGACTTACACCTCACCTCTTATTGCGACTCCGATTGGACCAGCGACACTATTGATCAACGCTTTACTTCTGGTTACTCTCCGACTTCAATCTCATTTTAGCCCAAGCCAATCGAAGTATTCTGCGATAACATTTCTGCCATCTCTCTCGCCAACAGCCCCATCTTTCATGAAATTCATTTAGATGATGCGATATTTGTTGAATTACCCTCCAAGAGCAAAGCATATATGATGATTTATAATAAGAGAAATTAATTATTATGAAATTCATTAATTACATTTGATTATATTGGTTACAAGCCTCAAAATTTTTGAATGATGATTTAGTAGAAAAATTAAATAATTTAAGCCTTTATAATATAAAGATAAAAAAAACAAAGCTTATTTACCTAAAGAATTAATGTTTGATAGAAATCATCATTTCAAAAAGTTACTGTATATATTCCAAGATATTCAAACAGAAACACTATTAAGAATGAAATAAATTAATCTACTTTCTTCTTTAGAAAAATCTAAATTTGTTGATGAAACATTAAGAGATGAAAGTCATATTTTTAAAGTAACAAAAAAAAACAAATCAATTTGATTAAGAAAAACATTTGGAAGATAGTCAAGAGTCCCACGACTGTAGTGTTATCGAAACAAAGTAGTGTTCAAAAATAAATTAATGATAAAGGCTTGATGGTCAGATATAAAATTAGGATTGTGACTAAAAACTTCAACCAAATCAAGGGCATTGATTTTAAGGAAACCTTTGCACCCTCCTACTAACATTTGCATCCTTCAAAGGCTGTAAACTCTATGATGGAAGTGAAGCGTGCCTTCTTGGACAAGTATATTGAGGATATCAATATTAAACAACCCCTTTGAAAATATATAAATCATACATACAAGTTAAAGAAAAAAAGCACTTTATGATTTAAAATAAGCACCTAAGGTGTGATATGTTGAGCAGCATTCTCATACATATTAAATACATAAGAAAATTAGTAAACAACTACCCTATTCATTATAAAAATTTAAAAAGATCTTCTTGTAATTTAGATATGTTAACGGTAATTATTCCACGAACAACACCCAATATTAATAATTTCTTCTCTTGTGATAAATGATATCGAAAATATGTACAAAAATTCCTTTATAGCACTTCAGATAAAAGAAGACAATTTTCATTTTAGAAACCCGAGAACTACTTGGGCAATTTGTGTTCAACAATAGCAAGCATATAAACACCACCATCAGCTCAAGCTTTAATTTTGATAGACTAAACAACAGACCTGTAGACCTAAACTTTACTATGAAATTTAACCAGGTTTGTGAGAATATACAACAAACGCATATGGGGTCATGCAGTTGTACAAATGGCCAAAGAGTCTATATCTACAAATAAAACACAATTGTTAGATTAGTTAGAAGCAATCTTAAGTTATTGAGGAATCACAATGGTTGGAGCGAGATGTGCATGATGTAGAATTCCTGTTGGAGTTATGTCAAAATCGAACTCAAAAAAAAATTGTTTAGATGTATCATGAAGGGAATGTAACAAGTGGTTATGGAAAACATCATGAAGATGTGGGAGCTTTGAGATCGACCAGGACAAACCGTCAAGTTTTGACTATGAACAAAAGATTGATTGAAGATAATTCAGTAACTAGGCAAGATTAAATGATGCATCACGGCTTCCAATAAAATGATCATGGATGGTTGCACGTGCTTATGCTAAAAACATAGTGAGAATGTACTAATTTTTTATTATTCATATTTTATTTTTGTGTTTTTTTTGTTATGATGCATGATTCTTTATGTAATAAATGTCACGTGAGTGGTGAGGGTTGATTTGATTTTTTGGTGAGAAAGGACTTTTTAGTCCCGCATAAGGGATAAGTTTATGAGTTTTACAATAATTTAGCAAGCCTTACATGGATATAAGTAAGGCTCTCATCCTCTTGTATCGAGGCACTAAATAATAAGTAATTGACTATTGGAAAAGTTATTCACCATATATTTGGCTCCAATTGGTGGCAAATCTTCTCGCTAGTGCACATAATCGACAAAAAACGAGACGTGCATAATCCCATAGGACTAAGGTATGCATGACCTTACTATTTATCTTTATTTTGCATTTTGTATTCTTCTTTGTTGTTTTTTTATCCACTAAAAGTTCATCTCAATCCGACCTCAGATACCCATCCAAATCCTACTTGCAAGCCCACACGCAAAACCTAAAAGGCCAAACCCCATAATCCTTAAGGAAAGCCCACCTCATGCCACCAAAATTTGGCATCAAATCCGTGGTTGAGTTCCAAATTCCATTAGTTTTTTTTTTTTTCAATTTTTTAGTTTTTTTCAAGCTGTGAAAATTGCAAAATCATTGTTATACTTCAGCCCGTCAATTCAAAGTTGACCGCATTTCCCAAAATGAATGCCCCGCATTTTTTTAAAAATCATAAGAAAAATAATAAAAAAAGCATAAATAAAAAAATTAGGAAAAAAAAGAAAAAATGAAAAAAGGAATACAACTTTTTTTACTAACATTTAATTAGTTTTCTTTTATTATTACATTTTATTATAAAAAAGAGAAATTTAAAGACAGTTCGTATTATTAATTATTATTTTTATTACTATTGTTACCACTATTGACAAAAAAGAGTTAAATAAAAAATTACGGCGAGCATACACGACCGTACAACTTCGTGCCAACTTACGACGCTTAGTTCTCCACCGTACAAGTTTAGATTTTAGTGTTGTTTGAACTGTTAGATTCCTGAAAGTGATGCCTACACTTCAGAGATAATTTTAAAGGGATTTTAGTACTCTACCACGAAGAAGGATAACCACAAACATTATGAAATATTCACTGTGATTAGTGATCCGTTCATCTTTCATGGAGATACATCCTTAATTTTCTTTGATTTGAAATATTTGTATATTGTACATTTTTTAGATCCTTAATTTGCATTATGTCCTAATTCATATTTGATTGCAGTCTATATGTGATTAGCATTTGGTAGATTTCACACTAAAATTGGCATTCTACCCACCTTAACATTAGCTCCAATCAAATAAAGTGACAACATGCAAGGGAGTTCTCACTGAAAATTTAGCCCACCCAAGCGCAATCTCAATATCTAAATCTTTACGTTTAAACATTTTCAATAAATACAGTGTGTACATTTATATGCATATTTGTATTTATTTTAGCCTTATTTTGCGTCTCGATTCGTTGTGCATTTATGAACATTAATATATCCATAAAACAACAACAATGAATAACCAAAGAAATGCACAAGAAATCTATAGAGATGAGTTAAACTAGAGAGTGCAAGTCCTAGAACAATCACTGGGTAGGTTAGAAGACCATCTTCATCAGATCATTATAGCCATAAAGGCGGAATTGTGACACATACCGAAGCTAATCCTGGCCAACCTCATCGCCACCCACATTCACCAAACTCTCGAAGAGTATATCAATATGACTTTGAGTTTAGGATAAATCCAAACTATATGAGAGTTCACATTCATAGGGATAACCATAAGATAGATGACTTTGGTGATAACTATTTAGATGGAAGAGGATATAGAGCTGAAGATAGAGAATTTTAAGATAGAAACTCAACCTAAGGGCATTGCTAAGTATGGAAGTAGAGAAAGAAATGAGTTTGAACTTGACCCTATGAAGAGAGTCAAGGTGAAAGCTCACATACATATGAAAGCATCCACAACCCTGATAAAAATTTAAATAAGATGACTCAAAAGAACTTTTGAGTGGCATACATAGGAAATGCAAAGATTTTTAAGAAAAATTTCTTATTAAGGAAAAGAGGACATGGGATGAGAAAAATTTCTTTGGTAAAAACATGAAAAATGTAATGAGATAAGTATTGTCCTAGCCTATCACAAACCGCTTCACACCAAGCTTATGACATTAAGTCAAGGGTCTATATCTATCAATGCAATCTGAACACATTTGAGAATCTTATGGCTCAAACTAATTGCCAAGATACTGACTAGAAATTAGCCAACAAATTTGTGTTAGGCTTTAGGATGGACTTAAGATACCAAGTTGAATTAGAAACCCTTAACAATAGAAGATGCAGTCCATGATGCACTTCTTTTAGAATCCCAAACAAAGGCTTCATCTTTAGGATTAGAGTGTTAATTCCCTGCCTAACCAAAAGCTATCTTAAAACCCTCCATATCCCATTTTACACTGGTACCTAAGACACCTATTGGTAAGCCTTCTAAGACTCTTAGTGATGTTGTTCGCTATAGATGTAAGAAGAAAGTTCATTAAAAACATGAATGTAAGGTTATTTTGTCCTCTGTAATATTAAAATTAGAGTGGGAAGTTGAGAATGACGAGTGCATTATATCACAAAGATGAGTAAAATGATGACGAGGAAATCAATATAAGTGATGATACACATTTTGGAGTGGTTAGATGTCTGACTGCTGCTATCGGAGAAGAAGAAATATTTTTGAGCTATCAATGATGCAACATGGCTTCTAGAAAAATGATCATACGTGCTGATATGTGCCTATACTAAGAACGTAAAGATTTGAGAACACAGTGATTTAGATTTTATTTACATTTTATTAATCTTGTGTTGTTTTTTTTGTCATGCATCAATTTTTATTCAATTTCAAGTGATAAATAAGTCATGTGAGTGGCAAGTGATAGTTAATTTGGTCCTTTTGTGGATAAGGACATTTTAATCCTTCAAGAGGGAATAGGTTTATGAATATTATGGCAATTTAGTAAATTAGACTCTGGTTCTCTTTTATCGTCACTGAATAATAAAAAGTAATTGAATGATTAATAAGTTATTCTCCACAAATTTGAATCTCATTAATGACAAATCTTCTTGTCAGTGTGCATAATCAACAAAGAGTAAGGTGTGCATAATTCCGTTGGACTAAAATATGAATAACTTTAATATTTATCTTTATGTTTTTGTATTGTATATTCCTTTTTACTATTTTTCCATCCACCCAAAGTTTCATCTCAATACGCAATCAAATATCCATTCAAATCCTACCCGCAAGCTCATTAAAAAGGTCAAATCCCATTTAAGCAAAGTTCACCGCACGTCGCCAATAAAAGTGTCGAGCAACCAACTAATGCAAATAGTTTGCCATCATATGCTCCACAGATCAAGGGCTAGTACAAAATATTACCCCTAGTGATGATGCACAGGGAAATAAGGATTGAATGAAGGAAATCCAAGAAGTCAATTAACTTATGTATAAATACTAAAGCATATCAGATAGACCACTGCAATAAAAAATGATACAGAAAGCAAATAATAAGACTATATTAAAAACTAAAAAAATCAAAAGGTGTATACTGATTACCTCAGACATTATGACCCAAGGAATAGCTCCAAGCCCAAGTGAGAAAGAAATTACATAAGCCTGAAAGATAATAAGCGAATTAGTCCCCCGCTCCACAAAAGCAGTGTACTACTATAACAACATACCACAAGCCCAATCAATGAAACCACGCTAAGCACAAAATGTAATTGAGAATTTTCTGAAACACTGCCCTGCATTTCAAAGAAGTGTAACATATAAATAACATTTTATGAAAGTTCAATAACCTAGCAAATAAAAAAAGATGTAAATTAACGTAAATAACAAACAGGCAGAAACTGATGAGAAAAATTCAGGAATTAAGAATAAGCTGTCTTCACAGAACAGTATAATAATCTAACCTCCAAAAAGAAAGAAGCTGAAACAAAAATAAGACTGGCTGTCATTCCACAAGAAGAAATCTGTATTCAGGTATATAATTACTGTCAAATGAAAAATATAAGGAAGACCTAACAAAAAAAAGTATTGCCACCTCAACTTACTATAAGAAAAATTCGACGCCCTGCTTTATCCAACAACCATGTGTTGATAACAGTTATAATAACCTAAAAAGGCATTAATTTCACTTCATTTAAATATATTTTATTTTACGAGTTGGATTTCAGGATTAAAATGCATTTGAATACCTGAATTGCCCCAAGACCACAAGTAACTATATTACTAGATGAAATTCCTGTTTAAAAAAAAAAGATCTCAAGCATCAGCATATGCACAACCATTGTAACGATGCCATGAATAAATATCATAAAACCAGGAACAAAGCAGTATGAGAAGTTCCATTATACCCTATATTTTGAGTTTCGTACAAATTGAAAAAATAAAGCATTACATTAAGCAAGTAAAAAAGCCTACTGCAATAAATTAAAAGTAAAAAAACAAAATTTGTACCACTAAATTGTTGGCTCATGCAATCCACACACCCACACCCACATCCTTCTCTAGCTACACCAATGACAACATTTTCCCCAAAAAATGCATTACAATAAATGTATGCCCCATTTTAAAAAACATCAAGATATGGACCACAAAAGATTAGTTTAATTATTAGAATTTAAAATAGCTTTAAACAAGCCAAACATGAGTATCTATGATAAAAATATCAAGTATTAGTTTGAGCCTATGGCAAATTTATCAAGGCCAAATCAAAATAAATGAAGCCCCAAATAAAATGGGATAAATATATAGTCTGTTACCTTCTATATATATTATAGAATTATTTATTCTTGTTTTGATTATACCTTCTTTGCCTCTAATCTAAATGTTGAAATAAGATGCTAGAAAAAACATATAAAAAATTTAGAAGATATAGAGAAAAAGGAAAACTAATAATGATTTTCAATTTTTTGATGTATTACAAATAGTAATATTCACTTCTATTTACACTACGACCACATTTTTATGTTGTTAGCATTGTACCAAAACATCTTAAAATGATTACTAGAATTTTTTATCTAGAATCTTCTAAAAATCTCAAATAATACAAAATTTTACATTAAGAAAATAATTAAAATTAATAAATTCTCTAGATATTGAGCTTAACAAAGCTCAATATTAAAATAAAAATACTTACTAGAACTGTACATCACATTTCATCATTAATTAATGTGCATTGCAAGAACTCTAATCATATCACAAAACCATTTTTATATTTACTTTTGAAAAATATTTTGCAAATATAGTTGCAAATCGTTCATTCATCTTATAGCAGCTTAGTCTCCTTATTGGTCTTCGTGTTCTGAATAAAATAAACAATATTAATGTATCATGGAAACTATGTTTTTTATTCATTTATATAGCTAACCACCATCACCATAGATCTCTATAGATTTACGTGATTTACCCGTCTTCAAGAATGTGTTTTATCCACGTGAAAACTTCTTAATAGAGTTGTTACAATACACTTGACTTCAATAAAATATTATATAATTGTTGATAACTACGTTGATGTCTGAGAGAAAACTCTTAAGCTGGAGCAAATGCAAGATCTAAAATGCTTTTGATGTCATTTACAAATCTTACCCAACCACTATCAATATATTCACATAGTCATGATCAACTGTACGACTATAAAAAGTTATAAGTATTTGTTTCTTGCAGATATCTCAGTACTATCTTAGCTACCCCATGGTGAGCTAGATAGTACTTGACATGAATCTTGATGATATTCTAGCCACATATAGGATATATGGTCTTATAATTATTACATAGAGTAGGCTAATGATGTATGCTTCACTTGTGATATAAAAATTCCATTTTCTCTATCCATGATATTAATTTATCAAATTCAAATTTGTCATCTCAATATCTTCATCATATCCCTTTGAAATATTCAGACAAAGTCTCAAAATTTCTTAAGTAAATGTAATTTTTGACAAGCCACAAATAAGTTATCTATAAAAAACACAAATATGCATGGTCTGGAGTAATATAGGAACAAAAATTTCAGATTATCATCCTCAGGGATTGGTTTAACAATTACAAGCTAATTGCTTCTCTATTAATGCTCAAACGATTAATTAAAGGATTCTCTAATTTCAAACTAATAAAATTAACTAAATGTCGAAAAATGAAAATTTAATGATTAATGTGAGGATTGTATCAATTTAGAGAGATTGGGAAGAATTAGGCTAGACATCTATAGATTTATAATTTCAGTGCATAATGAGTTACTAATTTGCAGATTGTGATGATTTTATATTTATGTTTCATGGAACTGCACGAATGTTGATTCACTAGTGATGTCTCACGCACATAGATCACTCACCATTCCAATCCTAAGCTCTTCTTTAGCTTCTCTCCTAATAAGACCTCATGACTTCAAACCTTAACATTAGAGATGGTGGATATTCAAATACCCTAGCGGCTATGCCCTATCTAATGCAATTGGAACTATATATGTTCACAAGTTTATCTAGATAGCCTCTTACAAAGCTCAGTCTTATGTATAAGTGAATGGTTTACATAAGACTTAAGATTCACAAAAACATGAAATACCCATATGCATATAAATCCAAAGTTCAAAATTTATTATTCAAACAAGAATCTAAGCAAATCAGAGAACTACTTTAACATGATATAGAATTGATGTACAATCATTCAAGATTAGAGATGATAGACTTAACATTCAACACAAAAAAAAAAGAAACTCCAGCAAGCACATGTTAAAAATTACTCCATAGGTCTTACTAGCCTACCCTCCCCAAAGTGGGTTTAAGTTGTAGACTTCACACACGCAAAAGTTCTTACAACACATAATATCATAATTTCTAGTATAAAAATACAGAAAGGAAGCAGCCCTTAAGAGTTCTCTCCAGATGCTCATTGGTACTTCTCTTTATTTGTGTTCTTCTGGCTGCTCTAGGGTTCCTTCTTTATTATCTTTTTAATCCCTTTTGATCCGCCTAGTTTGAAGGCTTCACTTTGGCTTTTAAACAGCCCAAAATTGCTTCTTGGATGTCAAGGGACGCCTCTATTCGTGTTGGAATTGCTTCAGATGCCTGGACGCCCATGGCTCTGTCTGGGTTATAAGTGGTATGACGCCAAGGCACGCCTGGGCGTCTGACTCTCTGCATGTGTGGTGCCTGGGAGCAATTAGGCGCAGGGACCTCTGTCACATGGGATGCCTGGGTGCCTAACTCTCTGCATGTGTGGCGCCTAGGCGCGCCTGAGCGCCTGGATCTTTGCCTCCTTAGGCAAATTTCGTGTTTACATCATTGGATCACCCGAATCACTATAAAGATGTAAAAACACACAAATAACACATAATAGTATACAATTCTAATGAAAATACACACAAAATATGGGGTTGAATCTTTATATTTTAAGATCTTATCACACTCCCACACTTAAGTTCTTGATCATCCTCGAGTAAGATGAATCAATGGATATTCCCTTCTTAATAGTTATGGTTATACTTATGGTGAAGTGATAATATTGATAGAACGATTTATAGTGTTTTAAGAATTTAGTAAGGATGCATTGGGTGGTTTGAGTTAACATATGTTTACTTATATTTTTCATCTTACGTAGTATAATATTTATCTCCATTAACCTCAATTATCTCTGCATAATACTCATGATAGCATTAAACTTTAGTGATTAGGTAGTTTTAGTTGTTCAATGAAATTACTTATAGATAAGGAAATAGGATTTTAAGTTCAAATGTGCTCCTTCTCAATGAGATGTAATCTATTTTTCAGGGAGAGATGCTTTTCTTCATCTCTTTTATTTTCAACATTTTTTTTTGTGAGTGATAATTCTCACTCTTTTTGTATACATGCTTAAAAAGTATGAAGACTTACACTCATGAGAAGTATTGGAGCCTAGTACACCTAATTCAAAATCTATATTAATCTCTCTCCCAACTTCATCTTCCCTCACACTTGGTCTAATGTATCAATTGTATTTAGATAGAGATTCTATATTGATTTCTATCAATTCATTTTCAATTGACTAGATTTGTGAAGCAATTCATATCTAATTTGCATTTTTTATCCAACCAATCTTTTAGACACCACTATCACAATTAACAATATATGAAATTCATCACGATGCCCACATCACAATTAGCACAGCCAGGACATTTCAAACTTATTTCAATCGATTCATATTTCAAGAGGATAATAAGAAGCTCAAGTAATATTACAAGACGCACATACAAAAATGACATAACATAAAACAAATTATACAACATAACCCTACACAATAACTTAACAAAAATAAAAGAACAAATACAACCTGAAAATATAGACAGGTAGATTTAGCTGTCATTGCGCATCACTCTTCTTCTTCTTCTCCATTTTTCTCATTGTTGAAAGAAGGCCACGGATCTCACAGCTAATCTCTAGTAGGAGGGTGTGGTGGAAGGATTACTTCCCGCCAGTGTGCGAACGAATTGGCAAGGCTACGGAAAAACTCGCTTGTGTAGAGCAGCTGGTCCTGCATGGATTCCTGAATATGAGAAAATTTTGACTCAAACCGCCTCCCTGATTATTGATGAATATCATAGAACTGATCGAGCCGTTACTGCAACTCCACAATATGTTCCCTTCTCTCAGCTGTCGTGGAGGATTCAGCTCCGAAAACTGATCTTTATCTCTTCTCATAGTGCTCGGATGACCAATATTTCACCACATTACTCCTTGTTAGAGGTGCTCAAAGTTGTAGTGGTGGTTCGTTGTAGTTAATAACGACACCTTGAGCTGAGCGCATCTCTGTAATCAAGGAACCAAAGGGTTACATCGAGCAATTCCCTTGCAACACATTCCAAAAGATGCTCATGAATTAATCCTCCCAATTCAATGGGTTCGAGCTTTCGGATTGCGAACTTTAAGGTAGTGCGCGCACGCGTAACATCACTCGATTGTCTTGTTGGCATTAATTTGCTCAATATCAACATATGTAAAGCTCAGGAGCGCTGTGCTAGGAAAATTGGCGTTATCTCCTTTCCATGCGGTGATCTCGTTGGTGAGAGAATTGAAGACTTGTGTTGTATTAAAATTTTTGTTTATGTAGTATTGATAATCATAACTCCCAACCTTCTCCAAATTATAGTGCACATTAGTAGATCTAATATTAAACTCTATGTTTTTCCCACACACGAAGATTTTATATTTCCTGGGATTAAAGGCATTGGCAAAGACTTTCTGGACTAATGACATATGGATCCAAAATAGGCGCACAACGACTCCCATTCACAGCTGCTGATATGATCCTGATGAACTAATGATATGCATATGGATCCAGGGTAGGCGCACAACGACTCCCATCCACAGCTGTTAATATGATCCTGATGGGTGGGGCAAGGCTCCAAGAATCCTCATTCAAGTACTAGCTTCCACTATGATGTTAATTGAAACATTGTTCAGCCTTTAAACATTGTTCAGCCTCTATCGACACGAAGCAGCTAGTTTCGAAGCTTCGTGAGGTGGAAGGAGTGAAAGCGCTAGCCTTACCCGTTAATTTTTTTCTAAACACCATCACTTAACCTCGTTTGGACAAAAATTGGAAGCTGAAGAGTTGGAATAGGATTAGCTCAAGTTAAGGAATGAATGGTGAGCAAGAAAATAGGGAATTCATGGGTTGTTTTATAGATTTGATTGCAATAGACACCATGTGAAAAACTACCCACTCATTTAAAAATTTTCCACATGTTAAGTCTCCATTGGGTGGTCAACAAGGTAGCTCACATGCTGCCTTTGACTGATTGAGATTGATTAAGAAAGGAGAGGCAAAGGCACATAGAGCAATCTCTTGTAAAATAGATTCCCTACAACATCAGCAATTTTGTGGCCGAGCAGCAAGCGTCTGGGCACTTGGACGTGCTTGAGCGCACATGGGCGCGCCTGGGCTTCCATTTTGTTTAACGCTTGACTCAACATTTAAATCCACTAAGCTACTTCCGCTATCTTATATAAATAAATAAATAAATAAATATATATATATATAGACACACACACACAACATATAACACAACTACTAAAATGAAAAAGGGAAATCTACTCACTAACAACTCATTGTCTCTCAATCAGCACTTGCTTTAACAAAAAGCATATTTTTTATAACCTCCTTCTAGATTTTCTACCAACTCTTGGGTGAGCACTAGCCTGATCAATAGAAATTTCTTGAATAACAAGGGCTGTGCTGTCCTTAGTCTTCCAAACCCATCGGGTTTCCATACTCTTCTTTTCTTATACTTCTTTATTTGGTAATTTTTCATCCAAAATTTTCTTCTTACTTTTTCTTTTGCCACTTCTAGTCTTTTTCCTTTTTATCAAAGATTGTTCTACTAGGTCATGGCATCTACTTTCTTCCAAAATTACATCTTCCTTGCCCTTGCATATTTACATTTTTTTGTATACTCATCACAAAACTTATATTTGAATACTTATTCTGCTCTTCCTTTTTCTTTTGAATCTCGTGGCTTTACTTTCCTCAAATTCACTATTATATTCAATATATATATTTCTTCTTCCCCCCCATAACTCTGATTTTCATAGATCCTCTTTCGGCATGTGTAACTGCTCGTGTTTGCTAAGAATAGTCTACCAAAAATAATCGTTCTATAATTACTCCATTCATGTAGCTCATACATTATAAAGTCTACTAGAATTCTGAAGCTTCCTACCTTTACAATCACATCCTCAAGTATCCCTACCGGATTCATTGAGAATAAGTTTGCAAAATGCAGCACCACAAGTGTTTCCTTCATTCCACATAGTCCCAACATCCTATATATATAGTAAGGCATGCAGTTCACGGATGCTCCTAGATCACACAAAGGGTTTAGGAAACCTACTCCTCCTATCAAGTATAGGATGTTAAACCTACTTGGATCATTCAATTTGGTAAGGATAGAGGTTTTGTTTGTTACATATTCAGGTTTGTATTCATTCCACATGATATTTTCATTGTTCATGTAACATGCTAACCAGTTCTTTTGGATTAACTTTGGTTGTATGATAATTGGCCTATTTGCACTTGGATGTTTTGCAGGGCCAAATCAGTTCTTTGCATTGAGGCTTCGTGAAGGCTCATTGAAGCCTCGGTTCTTTGCATAAACTAAAGCGTTTATGCTCTAAATTCATTGAAGGATTTTTGAATGGCTGATTCTGGTTCTTTTGAATTTGATTGCCTTTGGGTGCCAAAATAACCAAGTTGGTTGTTATATTTAGTTGGGTTCTACTGCTGATATGATGGGGCTCCTCCCTATTATCGTTCCATGAAAAATTGGGATGATTCCTTCATCCAGGGTTGTATGCATTTGCATAAAGAGTGCTCTGTTGTTGTTGATAATTGTTATTTAGCAAAAAATTATACTTATTCGGTGTTGGAGGCGAAAAGGTTATGTTTAGTACAGCTTGAGCTTGGATGTGCACCCCCGCATATTTTACAGTTCACCTCCTGAACCACATGAGCATTCATAGCATTCAACTGCTAATTTAGAGAGGCAATCTCCCTTTGCAGCGGTGCAATCTAATCGTTTCCTATTGCATTAACCAGCTCTCTCCTATGTTGGTGCAACCTCACAGCCATTGATATGAATTGGTTGTCATTTCTTCTAACAAAACATATGCATGTTCCTGGATTTTCCTATTAAGTGATCCTCCCGATGCCGCATCATTAAGGGTTCTAGTGCTAGCATTTAGACCATTATAAAATGTTTGCACTTGATGCCACAATGGTAAATTGTGACAAAGGCATTACCTTAGTAGTTCATTAAATCTATCCCAACTATTGTACAACTCTCCCTCTTGTTGTTTATAATTAGATATCTCAGTCCAAAGTCTAGCAATTTTCTTTGAAGGGAAGTATTTGGTCAAAACTTTTTGTGCAAGCTCACTCCATGGGGTGATCAAGTCAAAGGTAAAGATTAAAGCCACAATGGTAAACCGTGAGAGTGCATTGCCTTAAGAGTTCCTTAAATCTCTCCCAACTACCGTACAATGACTCTCCCTCTTATTGTATATAATTAGATATCTCAGTCCAAAGTCTAGCAGTTTTCGCAAGAGGGAAGTATTTGGTCAAAACTTTCTGTGCAAGCTCATACCATGGGGTGATCGAGTCACTAGGTAAAAATAAAAGCCAGCACTTAGCATGCTCACGCAAATAAAATGGGAATAACCTAAGTATAATTTAGTTATCAATAACGTTGTTATATTTAAGGGTATCACATATCTCTAAAAAATTAGACATGTGTACATTTGGATCCTCATTAGGTAACCCACAAAATTGAGAATTCTAAATTATTTAAACTGTGTTGGGTTTAATTTCAAAATTATTCACTTTAATATCCAGCATCACTATGGCATTATGGATTCCTCCTACATAAGTAGGGCACAATCTCTCAAGGCCCTCCCATGGTTGTTTTGGTGTACTTCTAGGTTGTCGTCAGCCATTATATGATTTTCTAGAATACTTTTAATCGATGTCTAAGTCGATAAAGGGTTCGCTCAATTTCAGAGACAAAGATTAAACCTTGCTCTTCGTCGCTTTGCATACAAAACCCTAAATTTTCTTGCAATACTTTTAAGCACAATTCACAAACATTGAATACTTAACAATGATGAATTAAGAAAAATGAATATAAACAAAAAAATAAAAATAAAATAATAAAAAATGTTTACAGATACAATTACAATCAATCCCGGCAACGACGTCAACAACTTGACAAGACACAAATAAGTGTATCTATAAAACACGCAAGTATACGTGGCCTTGAATAATATAAGAATAGGAGTTACATATTATCATCCCCAGGGATTGATTTAACAGTTACCAAATAATTGATTTTCTATTAATGTTCAAACGGTTGATTAAAGGTTTCTAAATTCTAACTATTAAAGTTAAATAAATGCTAAGAAATGAAAATTTAATGATTCATGTGAGGATTGTTTCAATGTAGAGAGATCAGGAAGAACTAGGTAAGACATCTATGGATATATGATTTCAGTGCATGCTGAGTTATTAATTTGCAAATTATGATGATTTTATATTTATGATTTATAGGGCTGCAGAAATATTGATCTACTAGTGAGATCTCATGCATATGGATCACTCACCATCCAAATCCTAAGGCCGTCTTTAGTCGATCTCCTAATGAGACCTCGTGCTTTCAGACCTTAACGTTAGAGATGATGGACATTCAAACACCCTAGCGATTATGCCCTATCTAATGCAATTGGATTTATGTCTGTTCACAACTTTATCTAGATAATTTTATGGAGTCATATAGATGTCTCTATCCAACATCCTCTTATAAAAAATAGCCTTATGTCTAAGTGAAAGGTTTACAAAAGACTAAAGATTCACAAGAACATGAAATACCCATATGCATATAAGTCCTATTCAAAATGTATGATACGAACAAGAATTTAAGCATACATGAGAACTATATTAACATGATATAGAATTGATGTACAATCATTCAAGATTTAGATATGATGAACTTAGCATTCAACACAAAAAAAAACTCCAGCATGCACATGTTAAAAATATAGGTCTTAGCCTAACTCTCCTCGAAAAGGGATTTAAGCTGCAAAAATCAAACAAACAAAAGTTCTTACAACACATAATCTTCATATTTTCTATTATAAAAATACAGAGATAAGGATGAACAAGTGTTACTGAAGGAAACATCCATAAAGGGTTTTCTCTAGGAACACCTTGGTCCTTCTCCTTCTGTTGCGCCCTTCTTGCAATTCTAGGGTTCCTCCTTTGTTATCTTTTTAATCCCATCTAATCCTCCCTGTTTGAAGGCGTCACTTTGGATTTTAAACGACCCAAAACCTATTCTTGGACGTTAAGTGATGCTTCTATACATGTTAGAACTGCTTCGAGCGTCAGGTGCCCATGGCTCTATCTGGGTTATATGTGATCTGACGCTTGAGCGCTTAACTCTCTACATGTGTGGCACCCGGGCGCGCTTGAGTGTCAGGACCTCTGTCATATGGGATGCTAGGGCGCGCTTAGATATCTGGCTCCCAGCATGTGTGGTGCTTGGGCGCCTGACTTGTTATATGTATAGCGTCTGGGTGCCTGGCTTGTTATATGTATGGCGCCTGGGCCCCTGGCTTTCTATCCATACCTGCTCCAAGTGCTGGGTGGACGTGCATTGGCGCACTTGGGCTCCTGAGCTCTTGCCTCCTTAGCCGAATTCCTTGTTTTCATCATTGGATCACCCGAATCACTGTAAAGATGTAAAAATACACAAATAACACTTAATAGTATATAATTATAATGAAAATACACACAAAATATGGGGGCTGAATCATTAGGTTTTGAGATCTTATCAATTGTCGACTTACATGGAGAAATGAGGGAATCGTCTGTGCATAGTCTTATTGTATAATTTTTGGATCTCTTTTAATGCTTTATAACCCCTACTTTGTAAAGTGAACAATTTTCTAACTAGGCTCTTGGAGCTTACTTTAACTCGTACAAAACCCTTAAACATGAGATGTTTATCTTCTTGTCATTGAAATACAAACCCTTAAGGTGGCTCCAAATAAAATTGTTATTGTGGCTCAAAGTTGAAGAAGCTGGTTATATGTGCACAAATGATCATTCAAGTTCGGGAAAGCGTTAGGTGGGTCAAACAGAGTTGGAATGGCTTGAAATTTTGGGAGGACGTCTGTGGTGGTGTTGAATTATAGAAACTATTTTTTTATTTGTGTGGTCATTTATGGGTTTGTGATAAGCAGAGAGAAACAAGGTTCAATTTTGAGCAATTCACAACATAAAGGGATCATTTGGAACTGCACAAAGTTACAAGAAACAGAGAAAACAAATAAAGAAGAAAGATTAATTGATCAAAAGATTATGCACACCTTGATCCTTCAAAATTATATACACCTTAAAGTTCGTTAATTATACATACCAACAAAAATTTCAGCTGTCCATACCATAACCAAGAGCTCTCGAGAAAATTTTTCTAGAAGAAAATTTCATTAACAATAAAATTAGGGTTTACAAGAACTATTTATAACATTCAAACCCTACAATACACTAGCAGTGCTAAAAAGAGCGTAAAGGCCCCGTTACACCTCCCTAAGGGGCCATTGACATTCCCAACTTATAATAATCATCACAAAACATAAATGCGGAAATAAACAAAATTATTACATAAATGAGATGGGTCTACACACAACACAACCTGTCATGACCCTACAACCTCCAATCAGCTAAAATACTACTCAATCGAGTACTCATCAAGCTCCCAAGCTCCTCGAATAGGTTTATGTCATCACATGCTCTCATGTAAGCCTTCATGTTGCATCAAACTCTCCTCCCATTACAAGAACTCTGCTCTACAAAGTTGAGGTCTATGTAGTCATCAATCAAGTTGTGGCGGCCCGATGCCGGTTCGGCAGAAACCATTCTGGCATCGGGTCCTACTTACCGCAGGATCATATCGAGCAATTTGAGAGAAAAAGAATATGCATATAAAAGTAAAAGATATTTTTCATTTATCAAAATTCATATTACAAGATCATTCATTGTACAAAACAAAAAAAAGAAACAAAATAAGCAAAACAGCGCCGTCGTCGATCCATTGAAAATTAGGGTTCTTGTTTAACCTCTTCCAGGAGCACCTGACCTGGTATTGTACAGAAAATAATATCAGAATTGGAATTCCCAGTAATTAAAGAATACTCTAAGTACAGCAGTACACAATAACAAATAAAAATGCGATTAGCAGAGGTAAGATGAAAATAAAATGCATGATAGGTAAGGCAACTGCGTCAAATAAGCAAGCAATTTCCTGCAACAAGTATTTATCACAAAATAAAGGTTGCTGATGTCATTTTTCAGTAACTAACCCTGAATGTTACTGATGACATTTTTCCAGTAATAACCCCGAATGTTATTGATGTCATTTTCCAATAACAGCCCCGAATGTTGCTGATGTCATATTTCCAGCAACAACTCCGAATGTTACTGATGTCATTTTTCCAATAACAACCCCGAATGATACCGATGTCATTTTCCGATAATAACCCCGAATGATATTATGTTGGTTCCGGACAACCAACCAAGCTTCAAATGAATTTGGCTCAAAGCAAATACGCGAAGCATAACTGTAATAGAAAAATGTAAGATGTAATGCAGGTCATATACTGGGTACCTTTAATCTTTAAGTTCAGGAGTTTAAAAGTTCGGATGAGTGACAATTCGCTCAATCTGCATTTAAGTCCCTGATATTTCTTTAAACTAGTCTCTTTTACAGGTGATGCGATATTTCGTAATTTTTATATTTATTCTTTATTCTGTCCTTTTCCTTTATAATGATTTAAGTTCGTATTTCATAATAATGTTACTATATTAAAAGAGTAATGATAGAAATGAAAAGAATACTTAAAAATAGAAATAGTAATCATTTATAGCATTTTGAATTATTGTCATTATTAATTAATGAGAATGATTAAAATGCGAATGACTAATAAAATTTGTATAACAATGCATATAAGGTTAGTAAGAAAGCGTTCTTTTCAATTTCTTCAATTTCCAACTTCTCGTACCTTAATTTTTTTTTAGGATTACCGGAAAACAAAGGAAGATTGGAACGGGGTAGTTGGATGGCTGGCCGAGGTGGCAGCGGCAAGAGGCTGGCTAGCAGCGGCTACTGAGTGGTTTGATGGCTTGATAGCTGGCTGTCGGGGGCTGCCGGAGGCTTGCTGGAAGGAGGGGGCTGGCTGTTTGCTAGCTGTTGGAGCTGCCGGAGGCTGTTGGTTCAACTAGAGAGGGAGCTGGTTGGCTGAGAAGAAGTTGGCTGGCTGAGAGGGAGGGCTGGCGGCTGAGAGGGAGGGCTAGCTGGGGAGAAGAAGCTGGCTGGTGCTGTTTGTGAGGAGGAGAGGGGGAGGGGAGGGCCTCTATTTATAGAGGAGAGGGCTGGGAGGGTTCGGCTGAGGGGGCCGACCGCACCTTGCGCCAAAAACGGCGCGCAGGCGGGCCCTCTCCTGGCAGGCGAAACCTTCCGCCTGCAGGCTCTGTCGCAAGACAGAGCCTACGATTCGCAGGGAGTCAGGGGCTGGAGTCGGCGAACATGGAAGGAGATAAGGGAAAAGAAAAAAAATAATAATAAAATACTTATTAAATTTTTCATATTTTTCCGTTGTTCGGCGTCCAAATACAACGAAACTTGGCACCGAGGTGTGTTACGACATGACGAACATCCTCGCACCGAAAATTTTCGATTCGGAGTAATATTTTAGTTTATATTAATTTTTGAGGTTAAAAACTTCAAAAATTAACCACAATAAATTCGGCGCTCAAAATTTGATGAAACTTCTCGAGCAGCCTTTAAATAATATACTTAACACAACGACACTAAGAACGATGAATTTGGCACATATTTCAATGTTCTTAATTTTTATAATTTAAATAATTTAGAAAATAAAACGGGAGCTTCCGTTAATCGGATTTCTCCCAAACTATGGCACTTTGATCTAAAAATTATTTCTATCTATTGGTAATTTTATTTGCTCTAAATTGAAATTCCCCAGGATTTTGATTCCTAAGGCGGGATTTTGATCTAATTTGCAAAATAACGACTTTGGGTCGTTACAATGTAGTCATCAAGTAGGTCGGGGTTCAGCCTATGTAACTTTTCGTGCATCAACCAAATATTTTTTGATGGTGGTATGTCCTTCCATCGCACTAAAAACATGTGCTCACATTGCTCCTTTGCAACAATCCCATTAGAAATAATAACAATAATTTCAAAAAGGGAGACGGACGGGTTTTAGCAGGCGATTTACTATTCTTCCCTTATGGAGAAGTACCTGCGCTTTCTGCAAAAAGCTCATTTGAATGTGAAATTAAATCTGCATTATTAAAAATAAGACTTAAAAAAATATTAGAAGGTAAATCAATCAGGTAAGCATTATGTCCTATTTTCCTATAAATCTTGAAAGATCTTGTCGCTCTAGCATGTAGTTTCTTATATTTTGTTAAAGAATATCTCTCAAAGAGAATGTGAATGAGCACATAATCACTTTCATTAAAACTCCTACTATATCTAGTTTATGTTAACTTTTGATGTATAATTTTTATTAGATTTATCAATTTGGGTTCTAACATTGTGATGAAATTCATGAAATCCCTGGAAAAAGTAAAGATAGCATCTAAATATGCATGGCTAGGTAAGCTAACTAGATCAACTAATTTCCTATGATTATACCCATAAACAAATTCAAACTGTGTTTTCTTGGTAGTCATAGAAACAATGTTATTGTAGGCAAATTCTATAGTAAGAAGTTGTAGATTCAAGTGCCCAAGTTTTCTCTGACTAGATTCTTAATAAATTCCTTAAGGATCCATTCATCGCTTCAGTTTGGCCGTCAATCTGTTGGTGGAAGATTTAAGAAGTGCAATGCCTAATAACGTCCATAATATTTTCCAAAAATATGACACAAACATTACATCCCTATCTAAAACTATAGTGCATGGTAATCCATGAAGCTTAACTACTTCCCTAAAGAAGAGTTTTACTATATGAGACGCATCATTTATTTTTGAATATAGTATAAAGTGAGCTATCTTAGAAAATCTATCGACCACAACATAAAAACTATCATGTTGCAGTGGGGTTTGGTTAAGTCCTAACACAAAATCAATCGATAAATCTTTCCATGGTCGATATAGTGCAGGTAATGCAATATATTTTCTAGACCTTTGTTTTTGAGCGGCCTTCTTGCAAATTAAACATTGGGAGACAAACTTGCTCACCTCTCTTCAAGAAAAGCCAATAAAATTGAGTCTCTACTAGATGAACAATTTTATCATTCCTTAGGTGACTGTTATACCACTAGAATATAACTTAAATCAGAAAAATTTGGAGAAAATGTGAGGAATACAAAGGGCCCACGTAAAATATATTCATCAAAAATGTGATACCCAAAGTGGGAGGGAAATACGCTCTCTGCAGACTCGATATAAATACTATGAAAGTCGGAGCAGCTACCATACTCGTCTCTTAAGCGATAGAAGCCAAGAATTTAACTCGTGAGTGACATAACCACCAAAGGTACTCTAGATAACGCATCAGCAAATTTGTTTTCAACACCAAGCTTATGCTTTTGAACAAAAGAATAATCTTGTAAGAACTCTACCCACTTAGTTTGCCTATGTGGAGCTTCTTTGTATATTTATAAACATAAGTGCATGATAATCCGTTGGGAGGATGAATTAATAATATAATAAGTGATACCTCAAATGTTTAAGCGATTATACGATCGCATAAAACTCACGATCATAATTGGAATAACATTATTTGGCCTCGTCTAGCTTCTCACTAAAGTATGCAACAGAGTGGTTGTCCTGGATAGAACTCCCCAAATCCCAATACAAGAAGCATCACAAGCCACTTTGAACACCTTAGAAAAGTCAGGTAATCTATACTAAAGCGGTGGTCATCACCTTCTTGATTTGGCAAAAAGCTCTTTTTGTATTAGGGGACCACTCAAACTTCTCTATCTTAAAATTTCAATGATATGAGTCATTATATAGCTAAAATTCCTAACAAACTTCCAATAAAAATATGGCCAGGCCATGAAAACTTTGATGTCAAAAAAATTCTTTGAGGTTGGCCAGTCAATAATAGCTTGAAACATGAAAGGATCTGGTTTTATCCTCATAACAACAATAAATAATCGTAAGAATGTCATGGCGGTCTGCATAAATTGGCACTTCCTCTTATTCAAAAAGCTTTCTCCCTACACTTTTCTAACACTAATTGCAGGTGACTCAATTGATATCTCTCATCTCTGTTAAAAATTAAAATATCATCAAAGTATAGTGCAAGATTTTTTCCCAAGAATAGCCGCAACACAATATTCATTAAGCGCATAAAGGTGATGGGTGCATTGAATAAGCCAAAAGGCATCACCAACCACTCATGCAATCCTTCAGATGTCTTAAATGCAATTTTCTATTCATCCCCCAATCGTACTCTGATCCGGTGGTAACCACTCCTAAGATCAATTTTTGAGAACACATGAGAATTGGCTACTGGATCTAGTAGGTCATCTAACCTATGGATAGGAAACCTATAGTTTATGGTAATCTTGTTGATAGCACAACTATCAATACACATCCGTCACGTGCCATCTTTTTTTGGAATTAAAAGTGCCAGTACGGCACATGGACTCAAACTCTCTCATAAAAACCTTTCTGGAGCAAAGTTTCTACTTGTCATTGGAGCTCAAATTGCTCCACAAGATTAAAATGATAATGTAGCAAGTTGGGATCCTAGTACTATATCAATAGTATAGTAAAAAAAATGTACAGGTGGCAATTCATCTGGAGATCCTCAATAGAGGTTTCAAAGAAATCCCTAAGAAGATCCACAACTAGCAAAGGAATGACATCTTCCTTACTAATAGGGATAACTTCTTTGACATTTAAATTTTGAACCCCTTCAAAATTTTTAACCTCTTTTCACATGGCGTGTTACCCTACCAAGTCTAAGGTACACGAATGAGCTCAAGTTCCCTAGGTAAGATAGGTGTAGGGGGTATTTCAGAAGACAAAAGAGAGGTGTAGTGTAATCTGCTGAAGTTTAGCCCCTTTTTCTAGCTCTAATGGAATAGGAGTAGCTCTAGTATGATCATATTTTTTATCATGTGGATGGAACAGAAACAGTTGAAGGTAGTATTCCTGAATCGATATTAGAAAGTGTGGGAGGTATCTTAGGGTGGGATTTGGTGGGATAAAATTTTACGGTCTTATTATTGTATTTAAATGTGTGTGTTCTCCCAGCTATAGTGTATGATGTCCATATCAAAAATCCAAGATCTACCTAATAGTATCGTGCTACATCCATGAACAAGACATCACACTAAATATTACTCTCATAACTCCCTAATTTGGTTGGAATAAAAAATCTTTGTGATAGGAAGAGAGGTGGTTCACCCAACTTACACGTAATGGACTCGGGTGCGCCTTAGCTTGAAGTTTAACATTTGCTAAAGATCATGTAGAAATTACATTCATATTGCTACATCTATCTATCACAAGCTTACATGCAACCACGTTGCAAGTCAAAGATATACTAAATATGTTTCTATATCTCCAATTCTCTTCTACCAAAGATGTACTCAGATAACGAGTCACTCCTAAACAAGTCACATCATTATCAATATAAGAAATATCAACATCATCATTACCTTGGATTTCCTCAAGATCATCTCTCGATTCTTCCTCCTCTTCAACCACAACGACAACTAATACAGCTTTACTTTCATGCTTTAGGTATCCCTTCTGCTTGCACCTTTAGCAAACACCATCTCTCATAGGTTTGCTTATCTAAACACCAGGTGTCCTAACTAGTGTATTGGAAGAAGAGTTAAATTTAAGAACATTCTTTGTACTACTTGTGGACAATTTGGTCTTAGAGGATGAGACATTAGATTGAGATTCAATAAGTAGTGTATCGTGTGCAACATCCTCTACGGTATGCAAATCATTCCTCTCTAACTAGTGATGAATATCCACACTCAAGACTAAAACAAACTTGTTGGCTAGTTAACAATCGAAGTTTTGGCAGTTTGTGCGGGCAACAAGATCCTCAAATGTGTTTAAATAGTCCATGACAGACATTATACCTTTTGTTTCAAAGTGAAAAACTTTGTGTGCAATTTTTTTTAATAATACTGTGGGTAATACTTATCATGTAATATTTTACACATTTCTACCCATGTGACTCTCCTACAACCACTCATCACCTTTAGGAGGTTATTGTTCCAAAATATTTTAACATGGCTAATCAATTTCATGCGAGCGAAGGTGAAAATTGTTTAAGTTGGTCATCCTATCTAAGAACTTATCAGGGTCATCAGTGTTGTCATATGTAGGAGCCTCTACTTTGATTTTACTTAAAAGATCCCTTGTCTTGTTCTCTTTCATGTGTATTTATTCTTGTAAGTGAATCTACTCTCATTCTTTCTAAACCTCCTAGCCTCCTCCTTGGATAGATAAAAACAAGTCACATCAAAGTAGTCATCCCTAGGAATAATGTCTTTCCTATAATTTGAGTCGTGCCAAATCTCATAGTGATATTCATTTCTAGCCTATGACGAAAGATCGTGTTGTGGTCATTAATCATTCATCTAATTCATAGTTTCTAGTATTTGCCTAAGTTGAGTGACCCTTTGTGAGCTTGTGTGCCACTAAAATAATATTCATAAAGTGTGATTGAGTTACATTTGATCTGAATTTGAAATAATTTCTAGTCATTTAGCTTGTGTTAGTCCATTGTTTGCATTACCTCAATATTTTCAAGAAATTTGGCATTCAAACTTTGTGTTGCATATTTATTAAATTTTTAGCAAATTTAAAGGTCGCATGACTAATAATTAGGAACTAAATGAGAATGGAATGAATCATCGAATTGAGGGTTTGGAGGCATAGCTGTGATGCAAGATCAACTTTAGAAAATTTTAGAAACTAATGAATAGGAGGAATGACCAACAACCATCACAACTTGATCCTCCAAGCAATATGATCTTACGCAATATGATCTTACGCCACAAGCTAGAAATGAAAATCCATATGAGATTAGGCAGGACCCAAATTATAGGAGAGGTGGGCTTCTTAGGGAAGATAACTTAGATGATTTGGGTAGAATTAAAATAGAAGCTCCTATGTTTAATGGTACACATGATCCTGATAAGTTCTTATAGACTAGATGACTCAACTTGAAGAATTTTTCAAGTGGCATGGTCTTGATGACTACCAGCGAGTCACATATACTTGCATAAAATTGATTAGCCACCCCAAAAATATTTGGAACAATTATCATCCAAAAGTGATGAGTGTAAGAGTCATGTGAATAAAAATGTGCGAGATATTGCATGATAATTATTGCCTACGATATCATCACAAACAATTACACACAAAGTTTCTCACTTTGATACAAGGTCTGATGTTAGTCACGGACTACTTAAGCACATTCGATCATTTAGTTGCCCGCATAAACTATCAAGGCTCAGATTGGTAGCTAACAAACAAGTTCGTGTTAGGCTTGAGGGTGGACATTCGCCACCAAGTAGAGAGGAATGATCTGCAGACCATAGAGGATGCTATACATGATGCCTTATTTATTAAAGTTCAATCTACAGCCTCATCCTCTAAATCTAAACCATCCACAAAGTGGCACAAAGAGTGTCCCCAAATTTAACCCTTCTTCCAATATACTAGTTAGGACACTTGTTGCCCAAACAAACAAACCTATGAGAGACGTTACTTGTTTTAGATGTAAGCAGAAGGGACACCTAAAGCATGAGTGTAAAGTTGTATTAGCTATCGTTGTTGGTGAAGAAGTAGAAGAACAGAGGGCTGATCTAGAAAAAACTCAAGATAATAATGATGTTGAGGTTTCAGATACTAATAATGAAGAGGATTTTTTAGGAGTGTTTGTTGTCTGAGTACACCTTTGGTAGAAAAGGATTGGAGACGCAGAAATATTTATAGTACCTCCACAACTTGCAACAATGTTGCATGTAAGCTAGTGATAGATGGAGATAGTGCAATGAATGTAGTTTCTACACAAACTTTAACAAAGGCTAAGCTTCAGACTAATCACACCCGAGTCCATTTAGGTAAGCTAGGTAAACCACACATCTCTTCCTATCACACAAAAGTTTTAGTATCAATCAAGCTGGGGAGTTATGAGAGTAAAATATGGTGTGGTGTCTTACACATGACATAGCAAACATTGTTGGGTAGACCTTGGCTTTTTGACATGGACGTCACACACTATGGTCGAGAAAATACTTACACATTTAAGTACAACAACAAGGCCATAAAACTCTATCCCACCAAACCCCATCCTAAGGCACATCCCATATCTAGTGCTGATTTAGGAACACGACACTCACCCATTTCTATTCCATTCACATCATCACATTCACTAAAGTCAAAGATAGGGACTAAACTTCAGCTGATTACAATTACGACCTCTCATTTGACTTCTGAAACACCATCTACACATATCCTACCCAGGGAACTTGAGAGTCTCATCCATATGTCCATTATAGATTTGGTAGGATACCGCACCTTGCAGAATAATTTCAAAAATTTTGAAGGGATTCAAATATTATATATTAAAGATGTTACCTCTGATAGTGAGAAAGTTGTTGTTCCTTCGTCGATCGTGGATCTCCTTATGGATTTTCCAAAGATCTCTCTTGAGGATCTTCCAGATAAATTGTCACCCCTGCGTGAGATTCAACATGCTATCGATTTAGTGCGGATTCCAACTTCCCAACTTGTCACCACCATCATAATCCTGTGGAGCAATATGAGCTCCAACGAAAGTAGATGCATGGCTCTAAAAAGGTCCTCTAAGGTAGAATTTGAGTCCATGTGTCGTACCAACACACTTAACTCCATAAAAAGATGGCATGTGGCGGATGTGTGTTGATAGTCATACTATCAACAAGATTACCATAAAATATAAGTTCCCCATCCCTAGACTTGATGATATGCTAATCTAGTAGTCAACTCCAATGTGTTCTCAAAGATTGATCTTAGGAGTAATTACCACCAGACCAGGATACGACAAGGAGCTGAATGGAAAACTGTATTTATTCGATTAATGTATATTGTGTTATAGCCATTCTTAGAAAAAAATTTAGTAATATACTTTGATGATATTTTGATCTTTAGTATAGATGAAAGACATCATTTGAGTCACATGCTATTGGTAGTTAAAAAAGATTCTGGAGGAAAAAATTTGTGTGAACAATAAGTGTCTATTTATGCAGAATTTTAATATTTATTATTTCTTCCATGGGTATAAAGCCAAATCCTTCCATAATTCAGGCTATCATTAATTAGCCAATCCCAAAGAACTTCCATGACAACAGAATTAGCCATATTTTATAAGAGATTTGTTAGGAATTTCAGTTCTATAATGGCTCCTATCAATGACATTCTTAAAAAGGAGATTTGAGTGCAAGAAGTGATGACAGATGCTCCAATGCTTAGATTACCTGATTTTTCCAAAGTGTTTGAAGTTGTGTGTGATGCTTCTCGTCTTGGGATTGGGGGAGTAGCTTTGGTGGTTACATCACTCATGAGTCATATTCCTGGCTTTGATCACTTAAGAGATGAGTATGGTAGCTACCCCAACCTTCATAGTATCTACATCGAGTCTATAGAGAGTGTATTGTCATCCCACTTTGTGTATCATATTGTTGATTGATATCTTTTTCGTAGACCTCGACTTTGTATTTCCCGCACCTCCCTTAAGAGTTTTCTAATCAAGAGCTATATTCTAGTGGTATGGCAGGTCACCTAGGGAGAAATAAAATTATTCATTTGGTGGAGACCAAATTTTATTGGACATCATTGAAGAGAAATGTGAGCAAGCTTGTCTCCCAATGTTTAATTTGCAAGAAGGCCAAAACTCAAAAACAAAGATCTAGAAAATATATTGCCTTGCAAGTACTGTACCAACCATGTGAAGATTTCTCAATGGATTTTGCTTAAGGACTTCCCAAAACCCCATGGCAACATGATAGTATTTATGTAGTGGTCGATAGATTCTCTAAAATGACTCACTTCAAACCTTTTTGAATACAAATGATGCAGCTCAAATAGCTTCAAGGAAGTAGTTAAGCTTCACAGATTATCAAGCAATATATATTCAGATATGGATGTAAAATTTGTCATATTTTTGGAAAATCTTGTAATGGTTATTAGACACTACGCTTAAGTTCTCTTCAGCCTTCCACCCACCGACTGACGGCCAAATCGAAGTTGTAAATAAATCCTTAGGAAATTTATTAAAAAGCCTAGTGGGAGAAAACTTAGGCACTTGGGATCTCCACATTCCTATTGCAGAGTTTGCTTACAAGAGCATTGTTTTTATGACTACCAAGAGAACACCATTTGAAATTGTTTAGGGGTACATTCCTAGGAAACCAATTGACCTAGTTAGCTAGTCTAATCATGCATTTCCAAATGTTACCTTTAGTTTTGCTAGGGATTTTCATAAACTTGATCACGATGTTAGAATCCAAATTGAGGAATCTAATGAAAACTATGCATAAAAAGTTAACATGACTAGGTCTAATAGTGATTTGAATGAAAGTAATTATGTGCTCATTCGCATTCGCCCTTAGAGATATTCCACAACAAAATATAAGAAATTCATGCTAGAGCGGCAAAACCTTTTAAGGTCCGTAAGAAAATTAGACCGAATGCTTACTTGATTGATTTGCCTTTTGATATGTTTTATAAGTTTTGCGTTCAATATTGAAGATTTAATTCCATAACCAAATGAGGTGTTACAATAAAGTGCAAGTACTTCTTTAGAATGAAAAAATGGTAAACCGTTTACGAAAACTCGGCATCCTTCCTTTTTTAAGGTTGATGCTATTATTTATGATGAGGTTGTTGCTAGAGAGTAGGCTGAGCACCAATTCCTAATTCGATGAAAGGACAGACCCTTATCAGAAGATACTTAATTGACACAAATAAGTTACAGAAGCCCAACCCCAAACTACTTGATGACTATATGTACTTCAATTCTACAGAGCAAAGTTCTTATGGTGGGGGAGAGTTAGATGCAGCACGAAGGCTTACACGAGAGTGTGTGATAACAAGAGCATATGCTAGGAGGCTGAAAACTTGAGAATGTGATAATCTTCCATTTTATTTATAATTTCAATTATTTTAATTTTTTTCATGCATAAAAACTTATCAAATGACATGTGATTCATGAGGGTGATAAATAAGGATTAACTTAATCTTTAATGTGTAAAAGACATCTTAATCCTTCATGAGAGATTTGGTTTGGGTTAGTTTATACTTTTTATTATAATTTGGCATGCCTTATGCGACTATAAATAATGCTCCAAATCCCTTGTATCAACACTGTGATGGCACATGTTAGGTTGGTAACAACCAAACTAATATCGGATACATATTTCCGCAGGATCATATTGGTGGTTAAGTAAAATAACAGTTAAACAACATACAGAGTCATTCAAATATAAAGAAATATCATTCATTCAATTTAAAGTAAATAACATCCAGGAATTTATTACATAAATGTCATTATACAGAGAATAATTATCCCTTAAAGGGGCAGTTAGAATTCGTTAATTTCCCGCGCCATGACTTTAAATTATATCAACCTCCTCCAGCTGTATCTGATCTGGCATTATAAAATAATGCCTTAGTGCACATTCTAAATATAAAAGATATTAAAAATATACTTAAAGCAAACATGAAAGGCAAAATGATAATAATTGCAGGAAAATATAATTTATTGCAAGAAGATAATCATAACTCCTGCAAGATGAATATTCTTTTGTCACATGCCAAAATTTCAAACAGTAAAGTAATAATCGCATAAAAATTCATGATTATGTTTATATCTATGATATTATGAAGCAATGATAGCAGTTCTGATGAGCAAAGCCAGAACCATGAGGCTGGGTTCATATGCATCTAAGCATAACTTTCATCTGGGCCCCCTTCATGGCTCCAGATGGCAACAAACATGCATTTAAACATAACCTTCACCTGGGCCCCCTCAAAGGCTCCAGATGGCACCCTTGTAGCTCCCGAAGACAAGCCACATCCCTAACCTATTCATGCTCCGTTTCGGAAAACTTTTGCAACATTCACAAGATACATAAATATCATTTTGCTTCTCTTACATCAATAGTAAGAATAACACATTAAGTAGCAATACAAAACAGGCTCAAAGCGATGCTTAAGTAGCAAATGATAGTAAAAAGCATAAAAATAATATCCAGTGTACCTTTATTTTAGACTGTTGAGAAATCACTAAATATTTGATATGTTTGCAAAAATGATATTGAAATTCTATTAGTTTCTGAAAATATTTGTTCACTTTATAAAAGTTAATATTTTCATTCATAAGCTTTTGATTAATTCTGACCCTTGTGATTTCTTATTCCTCTTAAATTAAGATACATATAAGCTAGCTTTAGTTAGGAGATCATCTGAGTTAATTTGTAAGAATGATATAGAAAAACTAGTATTTAATTTCATGTATTTTTAAAACTTAAGCGAGCTTGCATGGGTTAAAATTGTAGGTTATGTGAGAACTATAACAAGATGTTAATTTTATAAGAAATATACATAGATTTAATGGAAACTAGAGTCACAACAGATCTTTGGTGACTTTGATTATTAATAGTCGTACAAAGAAAACATTTATTATAGAATATAGATAATCTTTTGTTGGATCCAAGAAATGACCCTAGAATTTATCATTCATTGGTGAAGTAATTTTCACTAATAGTAGGTATTTTTGAATAGGCTAACTTGATTATTACTAAGATTCATTTTCAAGGGATTCCATGCTCTAAATAAACTCTCAATAGCCTCCTATAAATTATTTTATCAATAATAAATTTAATCCCTCATAAGTTATGATGATTGAGTGTGTGAAATTGATGAGACTTCTGTTTTATGATAAAGGCTAGCACTAAAATAATACTAATAATAATAATAATGATATTTTAATTTGAACAAGCTAGTCTTCAGTTAAGTGATTAACCATGACGAAATTATTGACGAACACTAGGTTCAAATATTTTAACATTCTGATTTCTTTTATGATAAAGGCTAGCACTAAAATAATACTAATAATAGTAATAATGATATTTTAATTTGAACAAGCTAGTCTTAAGTTAAGTGATTAACCATGACGAAATTATTGACGAACACTAGGTTCAAATATTTTAACATTCTGATTTCTTTAATCAAGAGTTGAAAATAATAATTAATTCGATAGCACAAGGTAGGACTAGTGTTGAACCCCAATTTCTCCTTGTGGTCAGTAACATTCTTAATCCTAATCATATAACTCAGCTTATGATGTAAAGTTTGTGGTTGGGTGCAGGAAATCAAGTTATAAGTATTGAAATAATCATTCTCTTAATAAACAAGCTTATCCTTAATATCCAACAAGCAGAAAGATTCATACCTTAAAGCTTGATCAAGCGTAAGTAGGGACCGAGCGTTGAGAGGGATCGAGTGCAGGGCTAAGCGATCGGCGCAGAGTCGAGGGGAAGAGGAGAGTGGCGATCAGCGCAGAGTCGAGGGGAAGAGGAGAGTGGCGATCGGCGCAGAGGTGGAAGGATCGGATAGTGCGTGCGTGCTGAGGCGTCGACAGTGCTCCCGTCGGCTCCCGTTGCGCATACTGCTCCCGTTGCGCATACTGCTTCCGCCGATGCGTCTCATCGTCAGCTCAGGTATGCTCCTACAACTCGAGCGAAAGAGAGGAAGAGGGATTCGAAGGCTTTGTGAGGATGGGGGGCCTGACTTAAATAAGGCATGCGTATGTAACGCACGCTTGAGCATCGGCTGGAAAAGCGCTGAATGTGCATGGGTTACGGGAAAGCTTTTAGTGGCGCGTTTAGTGGCAGAGTTTATTGCTAAAAATGTTGATTTCTTTCCTTTGAAATGCTTGTTGTTTTGTAAGTCTCTAATAATTTACTTGCATTCAATTCCACAATTAATACCAAGATTATGTGTATAAATTTCCTTAAACTTCCTCAATTACAAATTTAATCAATCTTTAATGTTAACAAGAAAAACGGAAATTTGCGGGAATAACGGAATTTGATTTTAGCGGGATTTTAATGTCTTTCTCAAAATGACCTAGGGTCATTACAAACACAATTGAATGAAGTTTTCTAATAGAAGTTTGGCTTGAGAGCTCTTGGTTTGGGTGTAGATAACTGAAATTCCATCGATGTGCATAATCGACGAGGTTTAGGGTGTGTATACTCCTGAAGGGATCAAGGTGCATATAATCTTGATCAAACTTATTTTTATTTTCATTGTTTTCTCTATTTTCTTGTTCCTCCGTCTATTATCTTTCATCTCCACTTTGTTTCGTTAAAATTCAATTCTGTTCATCGATCAAACACCCATGCAACAAAACCTACGCAAAACCCAATGCCCTTCCACTTCACTATCCATAACTCCCTCAAAAAGCCACAAATAATTCTATTTAGATTCCTAACATACCCATAAACATCCTCCCAAAATTTCATCCAATTCTGACGTCATTTGACCAACCATACGACTTTCAGAAATTGAACAATCGCTTACACACGCGTAACCGTCTTTCTTCAACTTTGCACCACCAACACCTCACAACAATTAAGCAGATTTTAAGAACTTAAAAAGAGCTCTTGAAAAGGGACACTTTCTAGAATAATACATAAGTGGAATGCTCCACTGATGGCTTGCTGTTAAAGATGATAACAAGTTTATTATTGCATACTGCAGTAAGTTTTGGTGAAGCATATAACAAAGAGAACCAAAAATTTGTTGTTGCTGGAATTAATTCCAAATACAAGTATTGAAGTATTGCACGATGTGCATATAAGTTGATTATAAGAGTACTCAAAAAATACTCAAACAAGACCTGTAAAGTTGTAGTGATGACCAAGAAACAATAATGTTGTTCCGATTCCCATCTAATATGATCATGAAACATGATAAAATCGATAGTAGATTTATCAATGATGAAGTTAGCAAGGATACTAATATAGTTGTACATTTCAACTAAATCTTAAGCAGATACACTAAAGATTTAGCTAAACCAAGATTTGATAGTTTTGTAAGAAAGCAAATAGGTTGACATCTATTCTGCAGCTTGAGGGGGAAAACATTTACGAGCAATGGCTGCAAATTCAATAAATTGATAATAGTTGATCTGACAGATTGTTAAAATGGAATTATCATTTTAATATAAATATTTTTTTATAATATGCATTTCAGGTTTTATGTTATTCTTTATTTGATAAAATAAAATATTTTATAAAATGTAATCTTTCATTTAAAATTTGAAAAAATAATTATAATTTTCATTTCAAGTTCAACTAGTTCAATATTTTTTTCTGAAAAAGAAAATTACATTTGTAGTCCCTATGGTTTAAAATTTCACCTTAATCCTATGGTTTAAAATTTCAACTTAATCCTATGGTTTACACTTTTGCAACCTAAGTTCATTATAATCATAAAATTGAGCTTCAACCATATTACTATTGTTTTCATAATCAAGCTCTTATTTTTCAATCAAAATTTTGTTTATGCAATTTTAAGAAATTAACATGTAAATTTCGAGGTACATAGCTGTAAGAAAAGCACCCTTTAGAATATTTCTCAATAGATATGCCAATGATAAAACAGATTCAAACAGAGAACTTGCCAGCAGCTTTGAAGATACTGCTAGCATAAAACAATATGCCATTAATCCCGCTAACTTGTTGCAACACTAGAAGACCAATTCCTATCTGCAAAGCAATAGAATACAATTGCACTGTTTAGAGAAAGGAATGACGCAACTACATGATAATCACAAAGAATGGGCAGTTTACTATGAGTGGAAGTCTATATCTTCTTTGTTTAAGTTCTTGGAACCGTATAGCAGTTCTTCTATTTGATGATGATGTTAATGCCCTCTGCAGAAAACAAATGCCTGCATAAGTGTCAGGCAATGGTTTTATAAAGTATAAATATTTGTGTCATAATTTCCCATTACATGCCATTCAAAAAAGATTCTGAGTTAAATATATCGATTCCCACATCTATAATATAACATACCATAGTTTTTCTACTACTGCTTTATAAAAGCAAATAATATCCCTACCTTGATTTCATTAACTTCTGCAGTGATATCTGTATCAAAGCCCCTCAAAACTTGCAGGGATGCCTCAAAATCATCCATCATTCCCATTTTAGCCTGTACAAACATTGTTAAGAATAAGGACTTAATCAAGTTTTTACTTGCTAATGAAAATGTTAGTAGCGCTGCCTTTACCAGCCACCTTGGAGACTCAGGAATAAAAAACAGACCCGGAATAAGTATAGTGCATGGAAGGATTCCTGCAAATTGTCAAGCTATGGCATCATTCAAATTGCCTAATGTTTTATAAACTTTGAGTTTTGCACAAGCTTCACAACGCTTCATGTTTAGAATGACTATGCAAGTATGATAAAATGGCAGGTTCCAGAGAAACCGTATGTTTCTAAATATTGTTCAAGTTTGTCTTTTTTACTTTTTGTCAGGCCTGTTTATTTTTAATCTTAATATTTTTTGTTAGGTCTAGCATTAAAAAAAGCATTTTAAAATGTTAATGCATTTCAAGGCTACGGTGTCTTAAAACAATCAACATAGTAATCATCAAACTGTTTGTTAAATGAAGTGCATGCTTTTGATGTGAAGCAGTTGTTTCACAGCGCACTTTGAAGCATAAAAAATTTGGGGCTGTTTGGTTGGAAACAAACTGGCACAAAAAGCTCTAGTTTTTAAGCATTTGGTTGAAAAAAATGAAACAGCATGGAAATTTCCTACGAAATTCATTTTAACCACCGAAGTAATATTTACTAAACTTATTTTTAACAGAAATCATGAAAAAAATATTTCACTGTTCAAGAAAACCTCAATCCTTTAATCATCTCCATTGCATCCCAGTACTAGCCTTTGCCAACCCTCGCCAGCCTTTTATCTCCCCTAACCAACCCTCATCACACTTGCTTCACCTCTATGTGCCCAAAAAAAGCCAATAAGGAAACACTCAACAAGAACTTGTCAGACAAAATATAGAGCCTCGTTAGACCCTTCCCAGCTCTTGCAAGCCTTTTTAAACCCTTGTCACTCCTCTACGTACTCATTGTCACGGAAAAGGGCACTCTAAAGAGCTCCACTAGCCCACTGCCACCCAACATCAACCCTAGCATCCCTCCACCAGCTACCACCATGCCTGTCGACCCTTTGTAGACCCCTTCTAGGAGGAAGCCATTTTTCCTTTAAAATACATGCATTGTTTTTATATTGATTCTGTTTGTCATCTGAATTCATAGATCGCCTAACTAACAGTCCTTTAAGCTCATCTTATACATAGTTTAACATCCAAACTAAATTTGTTTATGCGTTTCAAAATAAACGGATGCAAAATAAACAGTATAATAAAGATTTTAGCCTTATACCACGTACTCTTTACTAAAGATTTGATTTTCATTTTTATGTTGTTCTAAAATGCTTTTCTTATAATAATACAATTTCTCAAGGTAAATAGACAGTACTTTACTAAATTCCTGTAAATCTGAGCATGCACTGATGTGCAACATAATGAAACAAATTGAAATATGTAAAAACGTGCATTTTTTAATGGAACAGATTTTTATTATTATTTTTTTTTTAAACCATCATAACATAATTTAAAGATGAAGTTCATACATCGCATTTTAAACTGTAAGAACTTATCTACATACAGAAGCTCAACTCAGGCTAGCTCAAGCTTAACCAAATTAATATGGCATGACAAAGACTTTAGATATAGTCATGTCATCAAGCATATATATGTATCCATTATGATTCATACAGAGTGACGTAATTCACTTCAAAGAATTTTGATATTGGAAATTCATAAATTTAAGAAAACAATAGTACAATCTGTTCTATCAAAGAATTTTCCAAAAGATGAATTCTCATCTATACATCAATAAACAATCCAAGTTCAGGTGCACACAGTAAATTGAATAAGAGCCAAACACCAGCTCTGTGCTTTAAATTTATAACATTAAATAAGCTTGAACTCAACGTAACTAAATCATGTGATGGCATTGACTTCATATATTAAAAAATAAGAACAGGTGCATTATCCAACAACTTGGCAGGACATATACCGTTATTAATATATCCAACTCTATATGCATTGATAGTGACAAAAAAAATATTATCAAAAACAAAAACGAATAACCTTGGAAAAGAATTAAATCAGTTATTAATGGAGTTCAAATGCAGAATTCGTACGTTTTTGTTCAAACCTGTTCATTTATGTTAATCCTTACAAATTATGTAGAAACAATTTATAAAAGAACAATAGAAAGTTACTGTCAAGACAATTATTGAGTTTTTCTCAACAAATCACTAACAATAATGCATCATCTGGCTCTAAGCTATTGCTACAAAGTTTCTTAACCTGGACAAAATTGAAGCACCAATCTACTAATACAATGTTGAGAAGAGGATGCACTTCAACATGTGGAATCAATGATTTGAAGTTTTAAGAATTATCATTTTATTATTATTATTAACAGTATTATCATTATTACCAATCACAGCAAGCACTCTCCAATTGGCAAACATTCCCAGGAGATAAGCCAACAGTATGCCTATGGTCACAGAAAGCTGAATAAGACAAGATCTTTATTAGAATACATTGTGAATTATCCTCCACATAAAGTAAAGAAACTGGCAGGAACTAACCTGATTCACAGCACCAAGCCCTCCTCTCATGTTCTGAGGAGCAATCTCTGCAATATAAACCGGCACCTAAAACCACGCTAGCAGACCTTTAATCCAAAGGCAGCTCACACATCCAAACAAAAAACAACAATAACTTCAGAGCTTTGTGCATACCGTATAAGAAATCACTCCAACCCCGAATCCCTCCAGCAACCTTCCCATGTACAAGAACGAGGAGTCCTATAGCTCAATGAGGTAAAAACGATAAAATCATCAATAGATGATTCGTGCAACAGAAAAAAACTTGCTAGTACAAGAAAAGGCTCACGTTGGCAAAAGAAATGATCAGCCAACCAATGATGTTTGGTATCGAAGCGATCATCAGAGACTGAACAAAATGTCATCATCAAGTTCTTTTTTGCATCAAAAGCCAAGCAACGAGGCAGCAGTTTCAATGAATTGAAGTGATGAAAATCGTACCCCTTTCCGCCCAATGTACTCCGCAATCTGGCCGCTGGCAATAGCCCCAACCATGGCACCGACGTTCGATAGTGAGCCGAAGATCGAGAACTGCCATTAATTATCGAGAATCGAGATCATTATCAAAGGGAAAAACACTGCTGAATTAATTAAGAGGCAGCGAAGAGCGAGAACCTCGGAGAGAGAAAGATTGAGGTCGCGGATGACGTCTTCCTGAGTGGGGGAGGAGAAACCGCATGTGTAACCGAACTGAATGGGGCCGAGAGCGACGATGAGAGTGCAGAGAACGACCGAAATGGATGAATCGCGGATTACGGAGGCGGAGGATCCTAGCTTATCCATCAGGCTGGACTGCCTCGATCCCATCCCCATCCTGTACCAGCTTCCAGTATGCAGGAACGGCTTTCGAAGATCTGACCTGCCTTCCTCCCCGCTGCTATCATCTCCACGAAAGCTCATCCTGCCTTCTGCGAACTGGAGGGGGTGATGAAGGAGAACAGGAAACGAGGAGAACAGATGAAAAGAAAGAGTACAGGATTTTGCCTTGCGATGGGGAAGATAGAGCCGGGGAGCTCAGCGGGAGTACAGGCGGGAATGGCGGAATGGAAATGGGGATGAGATTCTTGTTCTCTCCAAGGCACCGATAATCGGGCTGTCCACACCTCAGCAATTTTTATCCGGATAAACGATGAATCCATAGCTACCTTAAACTTACCAAAGTTAAAAAGTTGCAGCAGACCTTACCAACACTAGCCCAACAGCTCAGCGAGCAGAATCGTTACGGAAATAGAACTTAGACATCCAAAAGTTCATTAAAGGAACTGTTCGTGTGTACAGATGTACATTAATTAATTCCCCAATAAAGTATAAATTAATTAAACTATATATAAAATTTTTAATTTTTGTTTTATTTTTTTAAATTTTTATAATAATTAAAAATATAGAAATAAAATTTAAAGAAATTATTTATTTAGTGAAAATGAAATTACAATCTAAAGAATAATAGAAAGGACCACAATCTTCTTGGTGTGGCAATGATGAGAAGGGGAATGCTGAGCAACTTTCGATTTACAGCTGCGCCCATCTTCAGCAACAACAATGATAGGCGAGGATGAACATTCTTCCAGAGCAACTAGGTTTTTTAAATGTGTGCCAACAACAGTAAGGAACTTCTTCGATCTCTCCTCAATTTGCTTCAATGCTTTGACCTGATCGTCGCAAGTAAGCAAGAGCTCGCTGACCTCCCGGTCTTTCTCTCTTTTTCAGATCCACCGATTTTCCAGAATCCACAGATTCACGTTATCTATTTTTCTCTAATTGAAACCGTAGACCTGTTTCCTTCTTCCTTTTGCGGTGATTTTTCCATCGACACCGTCAAGGTACATTAAATTGCTCCAAATGTTCATTAAGTTGTCAATTTGTTTCAATCATTGAAATTTGTGCTCTTTGTATAGTACATACATAACTTACATATACCTTAATGTCTTATTATTTTATAAACCTCTTGTATTTCACTATTGGAGCTCTTACCTTCTTTTGCAAATGAAGGAAGACGTTCTCATTAGGGATCTTTCATGCTAATTTTGCAAATACTAATGTGTATGAAGTAGATGCATAAGTGCATAGGTCTTTAGGTTGTAGAAGCAATATTTATTACATGTATAGGTTGAGAGGTTAATATCCTTTTATTCATGCAAGAAAATAAATTTGTAACTATCATTCATTCTTGATAGAAGGATAAAGTGAAAATATTAGGGATAAGTAGCATAACATAACAAGACAGACCAAATTGGTAACATAGTAGAGTAACACACCTAGATGTTACATTAAAGTCTTTAATTTGTATATTATATCAATACAGTTGAATTAAGAATCACAATGGCACAGCTAAATAAAACATTGAATAAGATTATTTCTTAAGCAAAAGTTATATATATATATATATATATATATATATATAACTAACATTGTTGAGATACTATTAGAAGTAGACAAAGTGGCTTTTATGTAGCCGTAAAAGGGGTCACTTTTTATTCCTTGTGCGGGGGATAAGTATAGATAGATATATGACAAGTGTTTATATTGAATTCCCACTTTAATTGCTAAGATTGGATGATTTAGCTTGCAAAAAATTGTATAAGGGACATCCTCTTATCTTTTGTGTGTAGGAATAAGTACAATTAAATATAAGACAAATATCTAAATTTTATAGTTTGCCATATTTTTAGAAGACCATAAATTGGCTTGAATGAAACTGAAAAATAAGACATTCTCTTATCTTTTGTGTATGTGGATAAGTATAGTTAAAATAATCAAAGTAGCCATTTTCTATTTTGGGTGACACTTTATTGAATGAGGCAGGATGTGTGTGGTGTGTGCATATATATATATATATATATATATATATATATATATATATATAACTTAGAATCAAATAGTGTACCAGAGTAGTCATCATACAAAATAAATAACATATCAGGACAATTATATTTTAGAATAAAATAACATGTTAGAATTTTACATCCATGAGAATACTGAATAAGAATAAATAACACATCAAAATAGTGAATTAGAATAGTGCATCAAAATACAATAAGAATATGGTACTTTTAGTCTTTTAGGATAAGACACTTAGTTTGTGTCTTATCGACCTCTACAAATCAAGATAGATAAGAAAGGAATTTAGTGAACTCAGTTTGTTGAGTTAAAACACTCAGTTTGTATCTTAACAAGCTCTAAAATTATGATAAATCAAAATAATTATGTAATTAATTTAGTGATTAAATTAATATTTCTTGTTAAGATACTCAGTTGTGTGTCTAATAGATTTTGGATCATGTCTAAAAATATAGATCAAGATATTGGATAAATCTTGAATCTAGATATTTTCAGAATCATTAAATATTAAACTCAAAATCAAATCAATTTAGTAAACCTAGAAAAGTAATAACTAGAAATTAAGGATATCACATTTATAATTAATTAATTTGATATTCTTATTGCTGCATTGCTATTGAGCATAAGTCCATTTGAACATATAGAAATAATTGAACATAATGCACTACATTGCATTAGGATTCAGATAAAGTTTTCAGTGAGTGTTCAATTATAGCTTTCAGTTTAGCTGTTATGAGTTATAGAGAAATAGTAGAGCTTCAATTTGGGTGTTACCATTTTATTATTTCCAATTTGGTCATAAGAATTTATGTTACAATCATATCGGCGTTTCTTATGCAAAAACCGCATAACTTATTGTTTGGCTATTATCATGCCGATATTATTTGTTAAGGAGAAATATGGCACCTTAAGGATGTGTATGGATTATAGAGAATTAAATAGAGTTATATTAAGGAATAAATTTCTCCTACCATGCATAGATGATTTATTTGATCAATTATCAGGAGCTACAATATTTTTAAAAATTGATCTTCGATCAGGATATTATCAATTAAGAATAAATGAAGAAGATATACCAAAAACAACCTTCAGTATAAGGCATGTACATTTTGAATTTTTGGTAATATCAATTGGCCTTACAAATGATCCATCAATATTTATGGACTTAATGTAAGGAATTTTACAACCATTTCTAGTTAAATTTGTAATAGTATTTAATGAAGATATATTGATTTACTTTAAAAATGAGAAGGATTATGAACAACACTTATAAGAAGTATTAATAATACTAAGATGACACTAGTTATATGCCAAATTCTCAAAATATGAATTTTGGCTAGATTCTATAACTTTTCTAGGTCATATTATTAATAGTAGTTGTATTCAAGTTAACCCAATAAAAATAAATGCAATTCAAGAATGGCCTCAACTAATGATAATAGCTGTAACAATTCTAGGGTGTTACCAAGCTTAATCTAGGCTAAATCACACTTTAATTTTCATTTCATTGAGTTCATATAGTCATTAAAACCTAACTCTAAAAATTTGAGGTCAATCGAACCTCATTAGGTCAAATTAGCAATTTTGCCAAATTAGGAACCCTAGAATATAGCCAAAATATTTTGATATCCAAATCAAATTATGATTACATTTTTGAATTCCTCACCCAAATTAGCTAGGGGTGCAAGTTCAAGAATTTTTGGGGGTCATTTAGGCCATAATTGAATTTATTTTAAATAGGGAAAATTGGAAATAAGGGTTCCAAACAATTAGTATTTGTGTTCTGAACCCCAATGGTCAGCTGGTCACCCAGGATTCGTTGTGCGGATCGCGAATGATCCATTGTGAGGCTCTGCATACGTGGCAGCCAAATTAATGCATCTCAATCATCTATCTCTGTGAATCCGATGGTTTATATTTACTCCTTGCGCGTCTAATCTCGGGCGTTGGATTTTACCCGTTAACCCTACGTCCCGGATCACTCCTGCGATTGGTCATTAGGATCCGTGAGATCAGGATCATTGCATCTTTTCTACAATTGATTAGATGACTCCCGCTTCTCGCACTATAGATCATCGTCCCAGCTTCGTTCGCATGAACGATAGAGGAGACTCGCTCGTATGCTTGCACTAGGCCCTGTCCCCACTCCTCATCCATCTTAGCAATGTCGTCGGCACCCTCCCAAATGTAGTTAGGCATCATCCAGTGGGCCGATTAGGCCCGAGCTCCCTCAAAGTGGAAATTGGACACTGAGCTTCGGGCCCATTGCTTAGCTGCCTAGCCACTCACCAATCTATAAATAGCCTCCCGCCTTCCTTGTGATCCCCTTTGCTCACCAAGACGACTTCAATTTTGTCCAAGCTCTATCCTGATCATGTCCTTGTAGCTCTTAGCTCTCCAGCATCTTCCTGATCCCATTTTCAGCAATCTGAGGGTGAGACTCAATGTTCGGGTCCCCTAGTTCACCCTGCTAGTCCAAGGAAGCTCTAATGACTTAGGCTCAGCACTCCAGCAGCCCAATCAGCCTTATTCACCTTCGCAAGCTCTTGACTCAGGTACCTCTTCATCCCAATCGAGCTGTGTGGGTTTTATTGTCGATCACTGCACCCTATGATAGCTCTGCGAAATGATAACAACCTGTTCTAGGCATTAGAAGTTAATTGAGCATCAGATTGGACTAATTTGCTCAATTTAGATAGTGAAAATTCATCGTTTAGACAGAGTTCCTATCCATGAGAGCGGGATCACTCCATAGGACTAGAGAGCTTCAAAGTAATCCATTCACTTACACAATATCATAATAAGATCACTGGACTAGATTGCAAGCTTTACATTAGCTGTTGGAGCTCTGATCAATAGAGTTGATTTATTAAACTTCAGCACCTTGCAGTGTTGAAGCCCGAGTAGGGTTCCAGAGGTTTAGCCATTGCCAGACCAAGCTGAGCTAAGTCTTTGACCCATCTTGACACCCTAATGGTGTAGGAATTGAGATAGGGCCTTGCTCAGTCTCTGTGAGGGGAATTCCTCCCCATAGAGAAACCCTACATTTTGATTCGACCGATTTGGGCGAAATAGGTCCCTAACAATCCTAAATGCTCTGATTGGGGTTTTAGAGTTCAATCGATGTGTCTCAACCTTAGAAAGGAGTATCGATTAACCAGAGGCGATAGCATGGCCTAAAGCTCAAGAATTAGGAGATTATATAACACCCCATCCCGCCGCCACATGCAACCGAAGTAATTTTTAGAGTATTAATAATTGGCAGCGGAATGGTGCGTTACTCGGGAAGGACTGCTATAATAATCCAGGTTGTTACTTAGGTCAATTAAGATTAAATTAAGTTTTGATTATGATTATAGTACTATAATTAAGTCATTAGGAGTTCACATAATGACCTAATCTAAATCAAGAGTCAAATAGGTCAAATTCTGATTTTGAGAATTCTAGGAATCCTGGAAATTTACCTATTTAATTTGACCTCAAATCAAAAATTCAACTTCTCCATTACGCTCATCACCCCCAAATTAGCTAGGGGTGATATTTTTGGATACATTTGGAAGTCGTTGGAGTTTAGACGAATATTTTAATACAATTTAAATACCCTGGAAAATGAGAAAAATAAATACTCATCGGAATTAAAATCCGTCTTCGTCGTTGCATTCCTCACATTTTATTTAGCTATGGATGATTTATTGAAAATTTTTGGGATGCATTTATTCAACTAATTTTAATTAATAAAATCAATATAAATTATTTAAATAATAATATATGTAAATAAATACTTAATCGGCGTCGTTTCCTCTGATTAACGCCGTTCGCCTTCTTAGTTTTGATCTGACGGTCGATCTCGACCGTCCGATCACAAGATCGGACGGCCTCTGCTTCATCTCTGCCAGATTGAGCCACGCGCAGAGAGCGTGGCAATCGCTCGCTCGCACTGCGAGCTCTGCTTGCTAGGTGCCTCCCGTCGCTGCGTTGCCACTGCTCTAGGTTTGAATTAAAATTCCTGATCAACTCCCTGATGCCTGATTTACCCAGATTCAGAGCTCAGCAAAGAATCAAGGTGCCTCTGATTGAGGCATCGTTCCTAACCATCGAACAAGTACATCTCCTACCTCCTAAATTTCTTATGCGATCATTATTTTTATATTTTGTATTGATATTTCATGCTTTAGATCGAAGATTGAGCGAGTCTGATTGAGATTGATTGAACCCGTTCGTTCTAATTTGGAACTTAATCCACAGTACTCTCCAGTACTGTCTCCTTCACCGCGCCTAATCATCTAGGTTTATTCCTTATAAGTAGTACAGGACACCTCATGTCATGTAACAACTGCAGTTGTGTAAGGCTCTTCAGGCCCTACCCAACGGTGAACGGGCCTAGTCACCTCGACGTCGAGAAGGTTGCTAAATCCTTTGCCCCACTCATTTGGCGTTGAAGTCATGCCGAAGATGCAAGTTTTGTCTCGGGTCAGGTTGGGCTGGACCCCACCCGTGTAAAGATCTGCAGACCAACCGTAGCGCTGTGGGCCCCGCTCGCATGCATCGCATGATTTGAGAGTGGGTCCCGCGCTCTGTTCTGTTAACGTTAGGTGGGTCCCGCATCCGTCTCGTCTCCAATCTCAGTATGCCATGTGTTCGTGGGTCCCGCTCTAGTTGTTGTATGCTTCAGTCTGTGGGTCTCGCCATGCCTGCGTTTAATTATTATAGTTATATTATAGTATAATTTAAAACATAAATAAGTTAAATAATATAATTAATCATAAATGTTTAAACCCTCATAATTTGCAAACTATAAATCTAAATATATTAAATATATATATCATTTTAACCAAAAAATTATGAGGAGCATTATAACACTGTTAATTTTCCATTTGGAGATATATATCATATAGTGACATTTAGGAACCCCATAATTTGTCCTAAATACCACAAATCTTCAAATCACCATATCTTTGCACACACTCACCAAATTTATCCAATATAGATCTTAAACTAATTAGAAGAACCTCTTTATTACTTTGATAGTGTCAATTTCTCTATTTGGATTATATTTTGCCTAATCACTTTTAGGACCCTACTTTAATTACCTTAATTAACCTTAGAATTTTAATTGACTATAACTTTGTCAATTGAGCTCTAAACTAGGTCTTCCAATATACCATTTTGATTAGGAGAACCTAATAATCAGTAATATGTAAAAATATTTAAGTTTAGATGGTTAGATTTCTTGATCAACTCTAATTACCTCAAAATTTAATTAGTGAATATTAACATAATTAGTAATCCAAATTGAGTGATTCAAGTTTTTGATAGCTCATAGAATATAGTAGAACCTCATGGTGTGGTTAGTTTTATGATTCTGTGATTAATTTCACTAATCACTCATTAATCATTATTAATCTAAATTAGTTCACAACTTGACCAAATGAGATACAAATTGGGTCTACTCCCAGTTAAATTAATAAGTATGTTATAGAAAAGCTATAGCCACTGAATTTACTAAATTTGGACTTCAAATGGAAAAGTTAGGCTTTTGACGCCATTTAAGAAATCCTAATTTACATTTTTTGAACCCTAATCTTGTTTTGGTTATAACTTTGCCAATACATATCAGAATTCAGTAATTTTAGGTTCTATGAAACTTTAGATAGTAAGAATTATTAAACTAACAAAAAATTTAGATTTCATTAGGGCAAATTACTAAATTACACTTATGAGTCAAATTTCTTAATTTGCGCTCATAAGGCTTAATAATTATCCAAATTTGGTATACTTACTGTCTATCTTCATGTTAGATAGTAAGTAATCAATTGTCATTGAAAATTTCCAATTTAGAGCTTTAAATCAAAAAGTAGCTTTTAGACCCTTAAGTAGAGGCAAAATGGTCATTTTGCCCAACTTTAGGGTTAAGCACTATTAAGCCTTGAATTCATAATCTAATCACTAAAATTAGTAAGTAGAATGATTTAGAAGTTAATTCCTATGATTAAAGTAGATTCCAAATCAAAACCTTAATTTTTGATCTTAAATAAATTCTAAGTAAAATGTTAGTTGTATGATGTGAGATTCATCTCACATCATACCCTTCTTTGAACCCTCTAGTTCATCTCTTAATCTCTAATAACATTAGTTATAATTTATGTCTGAGTGTTAATCTTAGTGTTTATGAGCTCTTTCCTTAGATCTTAGGAATATATCTTATGTTAGAGTTCATCTATTGAGTAAATTGGGTTACTCAATTGGTGAAACCTTAGTTTTAATAGTTTATAGATTTTCATAATTTACTTATGATTATTTAATCTATCAATCCTATATTTAAGATTAGATATCCATCCTATTAAATCTGACTTTACTTAATAGGATTTGCACTCAGATATTTGGAGTTTAATTCTTAATATTTCCATCTTGATTAGTCTTAATCAAGATGGGCTCAGGTTTCTTAAATCATCAACATAGATCGATTGATTTATTTATTTAACATATAGTCGACATCAATTTAATAAGATTAGAACTTGATTAGTTCTAATTATTTTCAACTCATAAGGTTGTGAATCTAAGTTACACTCGATAGTAGGAATTAGAGATCCTGAACTTGTGTAACTTATAATACATAGAATGAGTAAATTAGATAACAACGGATATCACCTGTATCTTAGTAGAGTTTCTTACTCACATTGATATTGGATGGTTTGCTTACCTTGTAATTGAGCTTTATACCTTGGACATATATTGTGAACATAAGATATTTAATGAGCATCTTATGTCAACTTTGAATTTGCATAAATATCATTTGTATTTTATCAATGTTTTCAGTTTTTTAGTTTTTAGTTTAGTAGGTTGTGGCCTAATTAATCTGCCTCTTCAGATTTGGTTCAGCCTAGTAGTGTGAACGCTAGTTTGTCAGTAAAGTCCACCTAGTGGTTCACATGCTAGTATGTCGAAAGAGTGGTATGTAGTAGATTTGCTGTGACTTGGAGTTAGTGTTCTGATATGGCATATTCCAGTACAACTTTACTTTAATTTACTTCAGTTTTGTATAATTTTATACAATTTTATACTTTCAATTAGCTTTAAAATTTTTCTATAGATTTACTTATATTATGTAAATGTTAAATAATTAATTATAACTATTTAGATTAGTTTCGATAAGTTAGACTTATTGTATAACACGGGATACTTTTAGGATCTGTCAATTTGCTAAATCTTGAGCAGTATATTGAGCTAGGTCAGGAGGATACCTAGGAGATTCAGGAGGAGCCCGTGGAGCACTAGTGGACTCTTCCCCAGCATTACTATTTTGCTTAATTTATTTCAGTTCAGTTCTTAGCTTTTATGTCTATATTTCAGTAAACTATTTGTAATAATTCTGGATATATTTTCTTTTCTTTTCTAAGATGAATATTTCATACAACTTCTGTGATGAATGTTTCTAGATGTTTGCTTTAGCTTCCGCACTCTATTTATATACTACTTATACTTAGTATTGTGATATGATCAGTATACTAGAAATGCTGATATTTTATATATATATTGGATTCTTCATGCATTTTTAAAATCTAATGTATGTATTAACCTAATACTTATGATAATGATATTACTCTTATCTTAAGTATTAACTCTCAACCCTCATTGAGGTTGAGTCAGCAGTCCTTCAGATGGGTATGGTCTCAGCTATTTCGGGGAGACGGGATATTCCTCCCCGAGTGGCATGCCTCTTTGCCGTCGAATCGATTATACCTAACTCTTTTGCGGCAACGGGCGGGGCACTACATCACATGTAGATAAATTTGATTACGCCTTATCATCAAACTAACATGGAGAATTAAAATGATAGTTTAAACTCTAATTTAGGTTTATAATGTTGGTTATAATATAAATAAAGTTTTTTTAATTAATCATGTTGACCGATTGAAATTGTTCATATGTGCTCACACGCAAGTGCACGTAGTCTGAAGTAATATTGAGATTGTGAAATCTCAAGATTTATCATCCTCTAGGAATAGTATTGGTTTTGTTACTAAAGTTTACTATAATTCACTAATGTTTGAATGACAATTAAGCTTTTTTATTGTTTGGTCCTGATCTTACCAAATCAGAGTTTCTTTTATTAGAAACTACCTTTGGAGAAAATAGAGAGAGTTGAGCTTCAGCATGCAATTTATTAAGAATTCATGCAAATACTCTTTTTTATCAATTTAGTGTCAAATAAAATGGATGAATTAATTATAATCAAGAGATGCAGTTTTCTCTAGGGTTTCCCCCAAATATACTACTTCTCGCCCAGTGCTCAAAGATGAACTCACGATTGTTCAATCTCGGCACATAGATCATCATGTGATAATTATCGGTAGAGTTCAAGGCTTATATCTAAGATATGAAATCTGCAGTTGTTGTCTTGCATCACATGAACTTGATTCTACTAATGGCTCATATGCATCAATTTTAAAATTAGATAAGGAGATGAGCTATTAGGCTAGATGGACTATGTCACATTACCCATATCACATAATGCATCTAGCTCGCGGAAGCCTAAAATGAGCTATGGAGCTCAACTAATGGCTCTCAGCATCACATGAGTCAGCTTCTCAATTCAAAAAGGAGTTATGCAATGACTCTCATCATGCACAAACTTCTTGCATAAACTGATGGTGAGCAATGGTGCTAAAAGATCATTAAGTATTCCATGGTTCTATTGATCATCTTAGATCTAAGGGGTTGCACTGGCCATTATCGCACAACAAATGTTGTCACTGACATTTGTGACGAGAATACTCAACACACAATCCCTTAGTTCTTAGTGATTGAATAGCTCAATGGTTTTTATAGTTAAAAAAATCATTTACTAAGATATTTTCATGTTAACATTTACTTTCCTATTTTGTTCTTCACAGCATTTAAATCAAAAAGATAAGAACAAAATACATTTATTGATATTTGAAGTACAGACACTTTTATTTCTTAATTCATTACATTATTACGCCCAACGCTCCCTAAAGAGGGTTTAGGCTACCATTAATATGAAAATATAGAAAAAATTACAAGCAATAGGAAGCCCTTGCATGGATTTTACAGAAAAGAAGATGAGTTAGAATGTCAAACGATGCTGAGAACTGTTGTTGCGTTCACTGGCTTATCTTCCCTTCTCTAGCTCTTCTCCCTTTAGTTCCTGTGCTTAGTACTATTTTCTTCAAAGTACAACCTTTTCCTTCCTTGGGCAGGGGGTACTCTCCTTCTCTATCTCTTGTAGGAGCTGTTGGTATAAGATTTTTCTATTTTGTTAAAATCTAGAACCCTCGTTTAGTCTTAAGTCCTTGCTTTTATAACATTTGCAAATCTTCTCAGCATTTGTGCATCCAACCTTTTGTTCTTCTTGAGAATTGAATTATAATTAAGTTTTATTCCTTTATTCCATTGAAAATGAGGAGGCTTAACTAATTTGCCATTAATTCCTGCTATGAAAAGGGGAAGAAATTAAGTCTATACTTCTTCCCAATGATGATTTGGATGCCTATTCTAGAGCAGTTCTATGGTGGACACTACGATGCGCTGTAGTGCCAGGCTCTCTGTCTTTAGGGTGCTACAACACGTGATGGAACTGAGATTTCAGGTTGAGTTGTGCTATGGTGCGCAATAAGGTTGTGCTCTCGAGTAGGAGGGTGCTACGATGCACTGTAGCTTTGAGCTTTTTTTCCTAGGCTCATTGTAGCGCGCTGTAGTGCCAGAATGTGCCACGCGCGTGGTAGTGTTAGAATGCATTGTGGCGCGCTGTGCGCTTGACTTTCTATTTTTGAGCATGCTATGGTGCGCTGTAGCGCCAAGCTTTCTATTTTGATCCGCCGTAGCGCACTGGGGAGCGTTGTGGCACGCAGTTGCACACAGAATTCTCCATTTTCATCAATTTCCATCTTTTTGTAATTCGATCATTTCCAAGCTGCAATGACAATAAAACATAATATAATAGCAACTGGTTTCAGAAAAAATCATGCATTTTAAATATGAAAATGACTATATATATGTGGTTCATCACATGTATAAGTAAAAGAGATAATCATATTGTACCAAACCCTAGAATTCTACACATGGTTTGAAAATAGAGAGAAGGATACGTACCTTCATTATTCATTTTGTACAAGCAAGGAGTATGAATTCCGGAGAGTCCAATTGCCTTAGGAAGGTTCAAGAAGAGGTTCTAGTTTGATCGGATCGAACCCCAAAGAATTGCAATAGTGGCTCAAGATAGTTAATTCATTTATTTCCTTAAAAACTCTCGATTTATAATGGTTGCGCTCGATCAACCTACTTCCAAGATTTCAACTTTAAACAAATAGTTAATTCATATGTTTCTCCAAAATTTCTCAATTTATAATGGTTGTACCCAATCAACATGCTCCCACTCCCTTAAATTAAAACCCACATGATTATCAAAGGTATATGTGCTTGCTTAAGCAATTTTTGAGCCTAAAATGTGCTATGTAGATCTTGTAGAGGAGTGGAGGTCAAGAAATGGTTTTATGATCTGAAATGTTTTGAGTGTAATTGGGTGCTCCTAAAATCTTGGTGGAGTTTGTTTGAACGTTAGGAAGCTCTTCAGGTTAATAGATAGTGTCAAAAAGGTTAGATCAAGGGATACCAAAAAGGACTTTGGTATATTTCAAGGTTCTTAATTATATCTTCACAAAATGGCTGTATTAGTTTTTTAATATCCTTTCTAGGCTCAAAAGGGCATGTTGAGTTGAAAAACTAATAATTTGGTGGGCAATTAAGGTGAGTTTTACATTAATAACTACCCAATCAAACTTTAAGTTCTCCCATAGCACACTGAATTAATGCATGAGTTTATTCCATTAAGTTTCAATTAAGGTGGCACTTCAATATGATTAACTTTATGTGATTTAATCATATATTTAGTGAGCTTCTATCTTTGGGGTTTTCCCCATGTCTTAATCATGTCACGTGGTCAAGGATGATCATGTATCACTAGGCCATCTCGAATTTAGTTGATCCATCTAAAATTAAACCAGAATATTTAGATTAAAACAAAATTGTGGGATTGAATATGACCATAATCATCTAATGAATGCAGTATTTTATATAAAATCTAAAATATGGGATTGACTGTAGCCTCCGGATTAAATACATTTTACATGTTGATAATAGCTATTGTATCACTATGATTAATAGTTATCTATTAAAATTGTCATAGATTATATGATTGCTTAAATATTTGATGTGTAATTCTTCTATGATTTTAAAATTCTAATATTTGTTGGATTAGTCAACCTTCTGCAGTTCTTACTTATTTTAAATCTAAAATTATTATAGAATATACAAGGATATATATTTAAATATTTTATTAAAATATTTATAATTAAATATTTGTATACATGTAGTATGTTTTATATATTCTTATAAGATAATTTTAGCATAAAAATAGATTTTAATATTTTCTTAGTGGCTCTATAAAATATTCAAATTGGTGTGAATCCGGAGTGTCATGTCTACATTTTTTTTTTGCTTCTTTTTAGGTATGCAATTTTTTATTATGTAGAATTATTACCATATATTATATTAATATTCATATATAATACAAATATTGCATATTTTATTATTGTATTTTTATTTTATTAAATATCATAAAGAAAATGTGTGAGTTTTCATTCACACCATTATGATGGATTATCTTGCATATGTATATATTATTACAACAGACTCCACGAAACCCTAAAACTAAAGTTGACCCAAATTGGCCAACTTAGCTCTATCAATGTGCTATATTGATTAGAACCAAAGGGCACCAAAATTAGGAACTTAATTGCACATGATTATAGAGATTTTTGAAATTAATATAGAGCTAGTATTTAAATGTAATTGATGTGACAAAGCAAACCTTATTTATACTTTCATGTTATCTCTCAAATAGCCCCATGTCACATCGACCTTTACTTGAAACAATCCCAAACCACAAATGCGCCATTTTAGTATTCCTCTCTCTAGCCTTCCCATTGACCCAAAACATTTACTAAACCTTCCTCCCACTTAGAGGAGTTGATTAAACATCTAGCAATAAAAAACAAGCTATGGTGATTGGGGTGACAAAACTCAATTTGTCAACAACCCTTTTCTTGACTCGGCCGCTAGAACCTTCAAATACCTTCAAGATCTATAAAGAATTTAGTGGATTTGTCCACAGAGTCACCCTAGTTTATAACTTGAAAAATTAATTTTTAATTGAGAAAAGTAATATGTTGAAAATTAAGCAAGATTATAAAAATTATAAAACTTTATTAAAAATATATTACAATTTTGGATTTTTATGTACGACAAAAAATCGAAACCCATTTAATGGATATCTTGTAAGTTTTCCATTGACCTAATATAACATTATAAAATAGGTTAACGGAATATATGCACTCATAAGAGTTTTCTTCTTCTATGCGATGAATCAATTTTTCCATAATTCCAAAATATTAGGAATCGTCTTTAAGACTTTATAAATTTATTTCAATCAATTTGTCAATATGTTACAATCTTTCAACTGGTTTTATATAATTATTTATTACAGTAGGATGCAAGGATGTTTTAGGAAACCAATATTGCTACCATGGAAAGGTTATGTTTGTGGTGTTAAAAATTATAAAGAACTAAACTACACAAATTAACATACTAGATTCTTCACTTATTGGTGCCCAAATGAAAAGGTAAAGTGAGTTGATGTGATAATAAAAAGTAAATTTAGTAGCAATAAAATATCACTTGATTATCATTGAGCAATTAACATTTTATTGCTTTATAATTACTCATTCGTTGTACGTTCAATTCATGAATGATATGTTTCAAAAATTGTATGCTTATTAGTACTTTGGCTATTTTGATGAATGCTATTTATATATGTTATGATTATATATCTTTGCCAAAGTAACAAATGTTGATTATTTAAGAATATTTTATCTCTTTTGAAAATAATTTTGTTGAATTATTTTGTGTTAATGTATAGTTGAGAAATTGTTATACAATATAGCATGTATCTGAACTTAATTAATTGCGCAAATTAAACCTTAAATATAAATACAAATTTTCAATAAAAATGCAAATCATAATTATAAATGTAAAGTGCAATTGCAACTATAAATGCACATGAAATTATGCCCTCCATATTGAAACCATGTTTACCGTCTACAACAGAGTGAACAGAAGGATAGATGTCTTAAGTCAGGCCATCAAGCGCTCTAAATACAATCTTGAACTATTATTGGTATATGGTTCTTAACCAACTGTGCATATATGCCAACCGGTATTGAGTCGTTAGAGTTGTTGTTATAGTCGACGGTGTTTGTGACACTTAGGAGAAATTTTGTGGTGCTGTAATCATAGTAAGTTGTCCAAATGTTTGTGAAAAAACAAATGCTTCAATGTAATTATTGAGTTTTTGGAATGGCCCCCAAAGAATGTTAACTAATGCTTTTCACAATTACTGATAATTAAAAGAAAATACACAAAATACAACAAAAAAATGAATAAAATAATTTATGATGGTTTGGTCTTAAGTAGCCTACATCCATTAAGACACATAAAGAGCAAGTAAATTTAATTACATAAGTATAATTGTAAAGGCCCGATGTTAGATTAGTAAAACTAAACCAACATTATGTGTTACTGTGACTCTTTATCTTAGATTATAGGTACTAATCCAACATAAGGGGTTATATTTGCCAATGATCCTATTGATGTGTAATACATAATAAATGCTTATAAATGAGTAATGAAACAACACGACATCCATAATTTCATACATCCATGATAACTTAAGACATCTTAGAACAAATAGTAAGACATCCAGATACAATAGTTTTATTACAATTAAATTTGAATGAATTAAACTCTCAACCTCACTAAAATAAAAATAAAATTTTGAAATAGAGAAGCAAAGCAGCCGGCCACTACTAAACTAGCTCCTCTTCCAAAACTATCGCCTCATCGAACACCTAATTTGACATATCGATATCATATGCCAGAGCATAGCCAAAAAAGTAGAAATCTTATTAGACGTATTCACAAAGTACATTTTAGGCTCTTAATTTATTTTTTTTTATGATATCACGTTTATTTACTATTAATTTAATAAGTAGATGCATATGCTAAAATAATTATGTTTACGAAAAAATTGTATTTTGAGTTTCTTTATGGTAAGAGCCCTACTAATATTATGTATGTGCATGTGAGAATTATGAACATATGTGCATGTGTTACATGTGTGCTTATGTGTGAATTAGAATTGTGTTTTGTAAGTGTATTTTGCTTTCAAAAATATCAGATGCACACGAATGGTATGAGAATTGTGTAGTTATAAGAACTAGGTGTGAGTGCACTTGCATATGAGTGAGAATTTTATATTTTCAATCCATAAAAGGTCAAGCTTATCAATCACACATGAACATATGTGCATGTGTTACGTGTGTGCTTTATGTGTGAATTAGAATTGTGTTTTGTAAGTGTATTTTTCTTTCAAAAATATCAGATGCACACGAATGGTATGAGAATTGTGTAGTTATAAGAACTAGGTGTGAGTGCACTTGCATATGAGTGAGAATTTTATATTTTCAATCCATAAAAGGTCAAGCTTATCAATCACAAATTTTGGGTGAGAGATATTTTGTGCATAAATTGATTATGTGATGTAGACTAATTTGCCAAATTGTATGCAAGTCTTAAGCCATAGAAGGTTGACCTAATCAAGTACAATGATTGTGCAAATGATAATTTAAGTGTGTAGATTTTGATTGTCATAAAGATACTAATTGTCTTGCTTTCCTCAGTGGGCGAGTTTTCCTAAGCAAATTGTTGCTCCATTAGTAAGTATTTTTGTTATATGCAGATTTTTTATATTCCTTGTAGATTTTGTGATATATTCGAATTTGCCAAATTGTACACATGTCTTAAGCCATAGAAGGTGAACCTAATCAAGTACAAAGATTATGCAAATGATATATAAGTGTGTAGATTTTGATTGTGATAAAGATAGCAGTTGTCTTGCTTTCCTCAATGGGAGGGTTTTTCTAAGCAAATTGCTTCTCCATTGGTAAGTATTTTTTTTATACGCAGGTATTTTATATTCTTTGCATCATATTATTTTTCTGTACAGCTATGTCTCTCTCTTTCTCTCTTCATTGGCAAGCTTTCTTTCCGGAATATGAATAGAGGGCTGCCGATATTCATAGGAGCTGTCTCTCTTACCTTAATGGGAGGATTTTCCTAAGAAAGTTGCTGCTCCATTCATAAGTATTTTGTTATATGAAGATTTCTTATATTCTTTGCAGTAGATTGTTTTATGTACAGCTATGTTACTCTCCTTCTGTCTTCATTGGCAAGCTTTCTTTCCGAAAAATGAAAAGAGGGATTCCAATATTCATGCAAATATCACTCTTTCCTCATTGGGAGAGTTTTCTCTATAGCAGTGTCAATCCAACTCATTTGCAGCTCTGCTTGTAAGTGCACTTTTTGTTCTATGCAAATTTTTTATTCTTTGCAATAGATACACCTTTTAATCATTTGTGCTTCTTAAGTTTTTTTCTCTTTATATCCTTTTTAGATTATTTTAGGAGATTAAATGCGTGAAGTATGTGTACATATAATTCAATTTAACTAGATATTTTTACTTGCATGTGTGCATTTAGCATTAATTTTTATGACAATTTTGTGTGATATAATTTGTGTGCAAATTTTGTGTTAATTTTAATTCCTTGTTTACCACAAACTTTCTCTATTGTCTCCATCCTGTTCTATAGGTAATTTTAGTTCATGTGTGAATTTTGTGTATGTAAATATTGTTTGTTGGAGTTTTATGAGCATTGATGACAGCAAAATTCTGTGATGTTGTGTTAGAATTTTTATGTGACTTTCTTGTGCACGTGTGAGTGAAATTTGTTTGATAATTTTTTAGTTGTATGCATGTGTGCATGCATTACAATTATATTTAAGAATTATGTTTGTATGAGGAAGAGTTTTGCATAGGTATGACACAAATTTTGTGTATGAGTATTGTGAGTTGGAATTTTATGTGAAAAACTTTTGAATATTTCGTATCTATACATGAATTTGTTTGAATATGAGAATTTTGTTTGTGTAGTCTTTTCTTTGGGTAAATGAGAGAATTTTATGTTTTATATTTAAGAGTTATGTTTGTATATTTGTGTGTGAACTTTGTATGTGGAAGTTATTTGTTAGAATTCTTTTGTATTTATGACCGCCAACCTCAAATATTCATGTGTGAAAGATTGCATGAATTTGTTGTGCTATTTTATGGGCTTAAGGTTCATTTCTATGCACGATTTTGCATTGAATATGGGAATTATCTTGGTACAATATTGTCTTTGGGTATAAGAGAGAATTTTATGTGCTACATTTGAGAACTATGTTTGTATATTGTGTGTGAACTTTATATATCAAAAGTAAGTGTAAATTTTGTATCTGTGTTTGTCATAATTATGTGGACATATGTGCATGTGTAACTTGTGTGCTTATGTGTGAATTATGAATGTGTGCTTTATTTTAAAATTTTATATTATGTGAATTTATAAGTAAAAAACTAAGAATAAGTTTTGTGTGTGTGTTTGTGTGAAATATGTACAAGATAAAATTATTTATGGGAGTTTTTTTAAATTGTATGCAAGATTGATAATGTGTGTTTTGTTTAAGATTTGTATATGTATGTAAATTTATTTGCAGAAACTAAGAATCAATTTTGTGTGTTTGTGTGGGTGAAATATGTAAAAGATAGAATTTTTATAATTTCTTGTATAATATGTAAGATTTGTGTTTCATATATGAATTTTGTGTTCTATAATATTGTGTGTGAAATTTGCATTTAAATTTTTGAGTCCCTTGCATGCATTTATGAGAACTTAATGTGCTACATTTAATAACTATGTTTGTATATTGTGTGTGAACTTTGTATGTTGAAAGAATATGTGAAAATTTTTAATTTGTGTCATAATTATGTGGACATAGATGCATGTGTAACTTGTGTGCTTATGTGTGAATCATGCAGGTGTGCTTTATTTTAAAATTTTATATTTAAGTGAATTTATATGTAAAAAACTAAGAATAAGTTGTCTTTATGTTTGTGTGAAATATGTACAAGATAAAATTATTTATATTTGTTTTTTTAAATAGTATGCAAGATAGTTAATGTGTTGTGTTTTTTTTTAATATTTATATATGTATGTAAATTTATTTGCACAAAACTAAGACTGAATTTTGTGTGTGTTTGCGTGAATGAAATGAGTAAGAGAGAGAATAGTTTGTGTTTTCTTAAATAGTATTCAGGATTTGTGTATTTTATGTGTAGATATTGTTTGTTATAAGGATACTAGTTGTCTTGCTTTCCTCAATGGGAGGGTTTTTCTAAGCAAATTTTTGCTCCATTGGTAAGTATTTTTGTTATATGCAAATTTTTTATATTCTTTGTAGATTTTGTGATATAGACTAATTTACCAAATTGTATGCGTCTTAAGCCATATAAGGTGGACCTAATCAAGTATAAAGATTGTGCAAATGATATTTTAAGTGTGTAGATTTTGATTGTGGTAAGGATAGCAATTGTCTAACTTTTCTCAGTGGGAGGGTTTTCCTAAGCAGATTGCTGCTCCATTGGTAAGTATTTTTGGTATATGCAGATTTTTTATGTTCTTTGCATCATATTCTTTTTCTCTACAGCCGTGTCTCTCTCTTTCTCTTTTCATTGGCAAGCTTACTTTCCGGAATACGAGCAGGGGATGCCGATATTCATAGGAGCTCTTTCTTACCTCAATGGTAGGGTTTTCCTAAGCATGTTGCTGCTCCATTGGTAAATATTTTTGATATATGCAAATTTTTTATGTTCTTTGCATCATATTCTTTTTCTCTACAGCTGTGTCTATCTCTTTCTCTTTTCATTGGCAAGTTTTCTTTCCGGAATACGAACAGAGGGATGCCGATATTCATAGGAGCTCTCTCTTACCTCAATGATAGGGTTTTCCTAAGAAAGTTGCTACTCCTTTCATAAGTATTTTTGTTTTATGCAGATTTGATATTCTTTGCATCAGATTGTTTTCTATACAGCTATGTCTCTCTCCTTCTATCTTCGTTGGCAAGCTTTCTATTCGGAAAATGAATAGAGGGATTCCAATATTCATGAGATTATCACTCTTTCCTCATTGGGAGAGTTTTCTCTACAGCAGTGTCAATCCAACTCATTTACAGCTCCGCTTGTAAGTGCACTTTTTGTTCTATGCAAATTTTTTATTCTTTGCATGAGATACTATTTTTATTCATTTGTGCTTCTTAATTTTTTTTCTCTTTATATTATTTTTAGATTGTTTTAAGAGATTAAATGCTTGAAGTATGTGTACATATAATTCAAGTAGATATTCTTACTTGCATGTGTGCATTTAGCATTAATTTTTATAAAAATAAAGCACTCATTCATAATTCTCACATAAGCACAAAGTTACACATGCACATATGTCCACATAATTATGACACACAGACACAAAATTTTTATGACAATTTTGTGTGATATAATTTGTGTGCAAATTTTGTGTTAATTTTAATCCCTTGTTTACCACAAACTTTCTCTATTGTCTCCATCCCGTTCTATAGGTAATTTTAGTTCATGTGTGAATTTTGTGTGTGTAAATATTGTTTGTTGGAGTTTTATGTGCATTGATGAGGGCAAAATTTTGTGATGTGTTAGAACTTTTTATGTAATTTTCTTGTGCATGTGTGAGTGAAATTTGTTTAACAATTTTTTAGTTGTAAGCATGTGTGCATGCATTACAATTATATTTAAGAATTATGTTTGTATGAGGAAGAGTTTTGCATAGGTATGACACAAATTTTGTGTATGAGTATTGTGAGTTGGTTTTACGTGAAAAACTTTTGTATATTTCGTATCTATACATGAATTTGTTTGAATATGAGAATTTTGTTTGTGCAGTCTTTTTTTTGGGTAAATGAGAGAATTTTATGTGCTATAATGTTTGTATGTGAACTTTGTATGTGGAAATTATTTGTTAGATTCTTTTGTATTTATGACTGCCAACCTCAAATAATCAAGTGTGTTATTGCATGAATTTGCTATGCAATTTTATGGGTTTAGGTTTCATATCTATGCATGATTTTGCATTGAATATGAGAATTTTCTTGGTACAATATTATCTTTGGGTATAAGAGAGAATTTTATGTGCTACATTTGAGAACTATGTTTGTATATTGTGTGTGAACTTTGTATGTCAAAATTATGTGTAAGTTTTATTTTTGTGTGTCATAATTATGTGAACTTACGTGCATGTGTAACTTACGACGTGCTTATGTGTTAATTATGAATGTGTGCCTTATTTTAAAATTTTATATTTATGTGAATTTATATGTAAAAACTAAGAATAAGTTTTGTCTTTGCGTTTGTGTGAAATATGTACAAGATAAAATTATTTAGGTGAGTTTTTTTAAATAGTATGCAAGATTGATAATGTGTGCTTCGTTTAAAATTAATAAATGTATGTAAATTTTATTTGCACAAAACTAGGAATGAATTTTGTGTGTGAAATGTGTAAAAGATAGAATTTCTTGTATTTTCTTAAATAGTATGCAAGATTTGTGTTTCATGTATGAATATTGTGCTTTATATAATATTGTGCGTGAAACTTGCATTTAAATTTTTGAATCCCTTGCTTGTATTTATGAGAATTTTTTGTGCTACATTTGAGAACTTTGTTTGTATATTGTGTGTGAACTTTGTGTGTGAAAAGTATATGTGAAAATTTTGTATTTGTGCATGACATTGTTATGTAGACATGTGTGCATGTGTAACTTGTGTGCTTATGTGTGAATTATGAATGTGTGCTTTATTTTAAAATTTAATATTTATGTGAATTTATATGTAAGAAACTAAGAATAAGTTTTGTGTCTTTGTGTTTTTGTGAATTATGCACTAGATAAAATTATTTATTTTTGTTATTTTAAATAGTATGCAAGATAGTTAATGTGTGTTTTGTTTAATATTTATATATGTATGTAAATTTATTTGCTTAAAACTAAGAATGAATTTTGTGTGCGATTACGTGATTGAAATGTGTAAAAGATAGAATTGTTTGTGTTTTCTTAAATAGTATGCAAGATTTGTGTTTCATATGTGTAGATTTTGATTCTGAAAAAGATACTAGTTGTCTCACTTTCCTCAGCGGGAGGGTTTTCCCTAAGCAAATTGTAGGTAGCTCCATTGGCAAGTATTTTTGTTATATGCAAATTTTGTGATATAGACTAAGTTGCCAAATTGTATGCATGTCTTATGTCATAGAAGGTAGACCTAATCAAGTGCAAAGATTGTGCAAATGATATTTTAAGTGTGCAGATTTTGATTGTGAAAAAAATTGTAGTTATCTCGCTTTTCTCAATGGGAGGGTTTTCCTTGACAAATTGCTGCTCCTTTGGTAAGTATTTTTATTATATGCAGGTTTTTTATATTCTTTACATCATATTCTTTTTCTCTATAGCGGTGTGAGCTCTTTCTACCTTCATTGGCAAGCTTCTTTCCGGAATACGAATAGAGGGATGCCGATATTCATAGGAGCTGTCTCTCTTACCTCAATGGGAGGGTTTTTTTAACAAAGTTGTTGGCCCATTCATAAGTATTTTTGTTGTATGCAAATTTCTTATAGTCTTTGCATTAGATTGTTTTTCTACAGCTGAGTTACTCTCCTTCTATCTTCTTTGGCAAGCTTTCTTTTCAGAAAATGAATAGAAGGATTCCATTATTCATGCCATTATCACTCTTTCCTCAGTGGGAGAGTTTTCTCTACATCAATGTCAATCCAATTCATTTGCAGCTCCTCTAGTAAGTGCACTTTTTGTTCTATGCAGATTTTTTATTCTTTGCATAAGATGCTAGTTTTTATTCTTTTGTGCTTCTTAATTTTTGTTTCTCTTTATATTCATTTTAGATTATTTTAAGAGATTAAATGCTTGATGTATACTTATTATCCAATTTAACTATATATTTTACATGCATGTGTGCATTTAGCATTAATTTATTTGACAATTTTGTGTGAAATAATTTGTGTGCGAATTTTGTGTTAATCTTCATTTGTTGTTTACCACAAACTTCCAAGCCTCCTCGATTGTCTCCATACTATTCTATATGTAATTATAGTTCAAGTGTGAATTTTGCGTATGTGTAAATATTGTTTGTTGAAGTTTTATGTGCATTGATGTGTGCAAAATTTTGTGTTGCTGTGTTAGAACTTTTAAGTGATTTTCTTATGCACGTGAGTTAAAATTATTTCACAATTTCTTAGTTTTATACATCTGTGCATGCATTACAATCATATTTAAGAATTATGCTTGTATGAGGATGAGTTTTGAACAGGTATGACCCAAATTTTGTGTGAGTATTGTGAGTTTGAATTTTAAATGAATAAATTTCATGTTTCGTATCAATACATGAGAAATTTTGTTTGTGCAATTTTGCCTTTGGGTTAATGAGAGAATTTTATGTGCTATAATTAAGAGTTATGTTTGTATGTGAACTTTGTATGTGGAAATTGGAAATTATTTGTGAGAATTCTTTTGTATTTACGAGTGTGTGAATTATGTGGATGCCACATGTGCATGTGTAACTTGAGTGCTTATGTGTGCATTATGAATGTGGGTTTTGTTTTAAAGTTTATGTGAGTTCATTTGTAAAAAACTAATAATGCATTTTGCATCTTTATGCGTTTGTGAAATGTGTGCAGGATAGGTTTTGTATGTGTGTTTTCTTAAATATTAAGAAAGATATGTGTATGCATATATGAATTTTGTGCTCCATAATTTTGTGCGTACAAGAGTTATCTGAATAAATATGTGCATGTGTGACTTATGTGCTAATTTTGTTTGTATAGTAATTTTGTGTGAAATTGTGTGTGGCAAATTTTGTGTGTAAGTCTGTGTGCACTTTTTATGTTTGAGTTTGTGTGGACGTGATAATTTGCGTGGGTGAATTGTGTGTTGCCATGCCTCTTCGTTTGAGAATTTTCTTAATAAACACGTTTGTGAATGGTGGATTATCTTGCTTGCTTGCTTGATAATTTTGTAATAATTATGTTTATAAAAAATTTGTATTTTGAGTTTCTGTATGGTAAGAGCCCTACTAATTGCAACAGAATATTGTGTATGTGCATGTGAGAATTATGAACATATGTGCATGTGTTACGTGTGTGCTTATGTGTGAATTATAATTGTGTTATGTAAGTGTATTTTGATTTCAAAAATATAAGATGCACATGAATGGTATGAGAATTGTGTAGCTATAAGAACTAGTTGTGAGTGCACTTGTATATGAGTGAGAATTTTATATTTTAAATCCATAAAAGATCAAGCTTATCAATCACAAAATTTGTGTGAGAGATATTTTGTGCATAAATTGATTGTGTGATGTAGACTAATTTGCCAAATTGTACGCAAGTCTTAAGCCATAGAAGGTTGACCTAATCAAGTACAAAGATTTTGCAAATGATATTTTAAGTGTGTAGATTTTGATTGTGATAAAGATACTAGTTGTCTCGCTTTCCTCAATGGGAGGATTTTTCTAAGCAAATTGCTACTCCATTGGTAAGTATTTTTGTTATATGCAAATTTTTTATATTCTTTACATCATATTACTTTTCTGTACAGCTATGTCTCCCTCTTTCTCTTTTCGTTGGCAAGCTTTCGTTTCGAAATATGAACAGAGGGATGCTGATATGCATAGGAGCTGCCTCTCTTACCTTAATGGGAGGATTTTCTTAAGAAAGTTGCTGCTCCATTCGTAAGTATTTTTGTTATATGCAGATTTCTTATATTCTTTGCATTAGATTGTTTTCTCTACAGCTATGTTACTCTCCTTCTATCTTCATTGGCAAGCTTTCTTTCAGGAAAACGAAAAGAGGGATTCCAATATTCATGTGAATATCGCTCTTTCCTCATTTGGAGAGTTTTCTCTACAGCAGTGTCAATCGAACTCACTTGTAGCTCCACTTGTAAGCGCACTTTTTGTCCTATGCAAATTTTTTATTCTTTGCAATAGATACGCTTTTTAATCATTTGTGCTTCTTAAGTTTTTTTCTCTTTATATTATTTTTAGATTATTTTAAGAGATTAAATGCTTGAAGTATGTGTACATATAATTCAATTTAACTAGATATTTATACCTGCATGTGTGCATTTAGCACAAACTTCCTCTATTGTCTCCATCCTGTTCTATAGGTAATTTTAGTTCATGTGTGAATTTTGTGTATGTTAAATATTGTTTGTTGGAGTTTTATTGTTTGTTGGAGTTTTGTGTGCAATAATATGTTATTTTCTTGTTCATGTGTGATTGAAATTTGTTTGATAATTTCTTAGTTGTATGCATGTGTGCATGCATTACAATTATATTTAAGAATTATGTTTGTACGAGGAAGAGTTTTGCACAGGCATGACACAAATTTTGTGTGTGAGTATTGTGAGTTGAAATTTTACGTGAAACTTTTTTGTATGTTTCGTATCTATACATGAATTTGTTTGAATATGAGAATTTTGTTTGTTCCGTCTTTTCTTTGGGTAAACAAGAGAATTTTATGTGCTATATTTAAGAGTTATGTTTGTATGTTTGTGTGTGAACTTTGTATGTGGAAATTATTTGTTGTGCTATTTTATGGGTTTAAGTTTCATATATATGCATGATTTTGCATTGAATATGGGAATTATCTTGGTATAATAGTCTTTGGGTATAAGAGAGAATTTTATGTGCTACATTTGAGAACTATATTTGTATATTATATGTGAACTTTATATGTCAAAATTAAGTGTAAATTTTGTATCTGTGTTTGTCATACTTATGTGGAGATATGTGCATGTGTAACTTGTGTGCATGTGTGAATTATGAATGTGTGCTTTATTTTAAAATTTTATATTTAAGTGAATTTATATGTAAAAAACTAAGATAAGTTTTGTGTCCTTGTTTGTGTGAAATATGCACACGATAAAATTATTTATGTGAGTTTTTTTAAATAGTATGCAAGATTGTGAATGTGTGTTTTGTTTAAGATTTATATATGTATGTAAATTTATTTGCACAAACTAAGAATGAATTTTGAGTATTTGTGTGTGTGAAATATGTAAAAGATAGAATTTTTATATTTTCTTATATAACATGTAAGATTTGTGTTTCATATATAAATTTTGTGCTCTATAATGTTGTGCATGAAACTTGCATTTGAATTTTTGAGTCCCTTGCATGCATTTATGAGAACTTAATGTGCTACATTTGATAACTATGTTTGTATATTGTGTGTGAACTTTGTATGTTGAAAGAATATGTCATAGTTATGTGGACATAGATGCATGTGTAACTTGTGTGCTTATGTGTGAATCATGCAGGTGTGCTTTATTTTAAAATTTTATATTTAAGTGAATTTATATGTAAAAAACTAAGAATAAGTTGTCTTTATGTTTGTGTGAAATATGTACAAGATAAAATTATTTATATTTGTTTTTTTAAATAGTATGCAAGATAGTTAATGTGTTGTGTTTTTTTTAATATTTATATATGTATGTAAATTTATTTGCACAAAACTAAGAATGAATTTTGTGTGTGTTTGCGTGAATGAAATGAGTAAGAGAGAGAATAGTTTGTGTTTTCTTAAATAGTATTTAGGATTTGTGTATTTTATGTGTAGATTTTGTTTGTTATAAAGATACTAGTTGTCTCTTACTTTCCTCGTGGGAGGGTTTTTCTAAGCAAATTGTTGCTCCATTGGTAAGTATTTTTGTTATATGCAAATTTTTTATGTTCTTTGCAGATTTTGTGATTTAGATTAATTTGCCAAATTTTACACATGTCTTAAGCCATATATGGTGGACCTAATCAAGTATAAAGATTGTGCAAATTTATTTTAAGTGTGCAAATTTTGATTGTGATAAAGATAGCAGTTGTCTAACTTTCCTCAGTGGGAGGGTTTTCCTAAGCAAAGTGCTGCTCTATTGGTAAGTATTTCTAGTATATGCAGATTTTTTATGTTCTTTGCATCATACTCTTTTTCTCTACAGCGGTGTCTCTCTCTTTCTGTTTTCATTGGCAAGCTTTCTTTCCGGAATTTGAGCAGAGGGATGCCAATATTCATAGGAGCTCTCTCTTACCTCAGTGGGAGGGTTTTCCTAAGCAAGTTGCTGCTCCATTGGTAAGTAATTTTGATATATGCATATTTTTTATAATCCTTGCATCATATTCTTTTTCTTTGCAGCTGTGTCTATCTCTTTCTCTCTTCGTTGGCAAGCTTTCTTTTCAGAATACGAACAGAGGGATGCTGATATTCATAGGAGCTCTCACTTACCTCAATTGGAGGGTTTTCCTAAGAAAGTTGCTACTCCATTCATAAGTATTTTTGTTATATGCAGATTTCTTATATTCTTTACATCAGATTATTTTCTCTACAACTGTGTCTCTCTCCTTCTAGTTTCGATGGCAAGCTTTCTTTCCGAAAAATGAATAGAGGGATTTTAATATTCATGCGATTATCGCTCTTTCGTCATTGGGAGAGTTTTCTCTACAACAGTGTTAATCCAACTCATTTGCAGCTCCGCTTGTAAGTGCACTTTTTGTTCTATGCAAATTTTTTATTCTTTGCATAAGATACTATTTTTTATTCATTTGTGCTTCTTAATTTTTTTTCTCTTTATATTCTCTTTAGATTATTTTAAGAAATTAAATGCTTGAAGTATGTGTACATATAATTCAATTTAGCTAGATATTCTTACTTGCATGTTTGCATTTAGCATTAATTTTTATGACAATTTTGTGTGAATTAATTTGTGCAAATTTTGTGTTAATCTGAATTCCTTGTTATGACAAACTTCCTCTATTGTCTCCATCCTATTATATATGTAATTTTCGATCACAAGTGAATTTTGTGCATGTGTGAGTGAAATTTGTTTGACAATTTTTTAGTTGTATATATGTGTGCATGCATTACAATTAGATTTAAGAATTATGTTTGTATAAGGAAGAGTTTTGTACAGTTATGACACAAATTTTGTGTGCAAGTATTGTGAGTTTGAATTTTAAGTGAAAATATTTTGTGTGTTTCACATCTATACATGATTTTGTTTGAATATGAAAATTTTGTTTGTGCAGTTTTTTCTTTGGGTAAATGAAAGAATTTTAAGAGTTATGTTTGTATGTTTGTGTGTAAACTTTGTATATGGAAATTATTTGTGAGAATTCTTCTATATTTATGACTGCCAACCTCAAATATTCATGTGTGAGGGATTGCATGAATTTGTTGTGCTATTTTATGAGTTTATGTTTCATATATATGCACGATTTTTATTAAATACGAGAATTTTCTTGGTACAATATTGTCTTTGGGTATAAAAGAGAATTTTATGTACTACATTTGAGAACAATGTTTGTCTATTGTGTGTGAGAACTTTGTATCTCAAAATTATTTGCGAAAATTTTGTATCCGTGTGTCATAATTATGTGGACATATGTGCATGTGCAACTTGGTGCTTATGTGTGAATTATGAATGGTGCTTTATTTTCAAATTTTATATTTATGTGAATTTATATGTAAAAAACTAAGAATAAGTTTTGTGTCTTTGTATTTGTATGAAATATGTAGAAGATAAACTTATATATGTAAGCTTTGTTAAATAGTATGCAAGATAATTAATGTGTGTTTTGTTTAAAATTTATATAGGTATTTAAATTTATTTGCACAAAACTGAGAATGAATTTTGTGTGTTTGTTTGTGTAAAATGTGTAAAAGATTGAATTTTTTTGTTTTCTTAAATAGTATGCAAGATTTGTGTTTCATATATGAATTTAGTGCTCTTTAATGCTATGCCTGAAACTTGTATTTAATTTTTGAATTCCTTGCTTGCATTTATGAGAATTCTATGCGCTACATTTGAGAATTATGTTTGTATATTGTGTGTGAACTTTGTACGTGGAAAGTATATGTGTAAATTTTGTATTTGTGTCATAATTATGTGGACATATGTGCATCTGTAACTTGTGTGCTTATGTGTGAATTAAGAATGTGTGCTTTATTTTAAAATTTAATATTTATGTGAATTTATATGTAAAAACTAAGAATAAGTTGTGTCTTTGTGTTTGTGCGAAATATGTACAAGATATAATTATTTGTGTTTTTTTAAATAGTATGCAAGATAGTTAATATGTGTTTTGCTTAAAATTTATATATTTATATAAATTTATTTGCTCAAAACTAAGAATGATTTGTGTGTGTTTGTGTGTGTAATGTGTAAGAGATAGAATTTTTTGTGTTTTCTTAAATAGTATGTAAGATTTGTGTTTCATATATGAATTTTGTGCTCTGCATTATCTTGCATGAAAATTGAATTTAAAATTGTGAATTCCTTGCTTGCATTTATGAGAATTTTATTTGCTACATTTGAGAACTTTGTTTGTATAGTGTGTGAACTTTGTATATGGAAATTATGTGTGAAAATTTTGTATGTGTGTCAAAATAATGTGGACATATGTGCATGTGTAACTTGTGTGCTTATGTGTGAATTATGAATGTGTGGTTTATTTTAAAACCTTATATTTATGTGAATTATTTGTGAAAAACATAAATAAATTTAGTATCTTTGCGTTTGTGTAAAATATGTACAATATATAATTATTTATGTGAGTTTTCTTAAATAGTATGCAAGATATGTGTATGCATAGTTGATGTATATTTTGTTTAAAATTTATATTTTAATGTATATATTTTTGTACAAAATTAAGAATGGATTTTGTGTGTTTGTGTGTGAAATGTGTTGAAGATAGAGTTTTTTGTGTTTTCTTAAATAGTATGTAAGATTTGTGTAGGCATATGTGATTTTTGTGCTATATAATGTTGTGCGTGAAACATACAATTAAAATTTTGAATCCCTTGTTTGCATTTATGTGAGTTTTTTTTAAATAGTATGCAATATAATTAATGTTTTTTTGGTTTAAAATTTATATAGGTATTTAAATTTATTTGCACAAAACTAAGAATGAATTTTGTGTGTTTGTTTGTGTAAAATGTGTAAAAGATAGAATTTCTTGTGTTTTCTCAAATTGTATGCGAGATTTGTGTTTCATCTATGAATTTAGTTCTCTTTAATGCTATGCCTGAAACTTGTATTTAAATTTTTGAATCCATTGCTTGCATTTATGTGAATTCTATGTGCTACATTTGAGAATTATGTTTGTATATTGTGTGTGAACTTTGTATGTGGAAAGTATATGTGTAAATTTTGTATTTGTATCATAATTATGTGGACAAATGTGCATCTATAACTTGTGTGCTTATGTGTGAATTAAGAATGTGTGCTTTATTTTAAAATTTAATATTTATGTGAATTTATATGTAAAAGCTAAGAATAAGTTGTGTCTTTATGTTTGTGCGAAATATGTACAAGATAAAATTGTTTGAGTTTTTTTAAATAGTATACAAGATAGTTAATGTGTTTTGTTTAAAATTTATATATTTATATAAATTTATTTGCTCAAAACTAAGAATGATTTGTGTGTGTGTTCGTGTGAGTGATGTAAGAGATAGAATTTTTTCTGTTTTCTTAATAAGTATGTAAGATTTGTGTTTCATATATGAATTTTGTGCTCTATATTTTCTTGCATGAAAATTAAATTTAAAATTGTGAATTCCTTGCTTGCATTTATGAGAATTTTATGTGTTATATTTGAGAACTATGTTTGTATAATGTGTGAACTTTGTATATGGAAATTATGTGTGAAAGCTTTGTATTTGTGTGTCAAAATAATGTGGATATATGTGCATGTGTAACTTGCGTGCTTATGTGTGAATTATGAATGTGTGTTATATTTTAAAGCTTTATATTTATGTGAATTATTTGTGAAAATTATAAATAAATTTAGTATCTTTGCGTTTGTGTAAAATATGTACAAGATAGAATTATTTATGTGAGTTTTCTTAAATAGTATGCAAGATATGTGTATGTATGGTTGATGCATGTTTTGTTTAAAATTTATATTTAACGTAAATATTTTTGTACAAAATTATGAATGGATTTTGTGTGTTTGTGTGTGAAATGTGTAAAAGATAGAATTTTTTGTGTTTTCTTAAATAGTATGTAAGATTTGTGTAGGCATATGTGATTTTTGTGCTCTATAATGTTGTGTGTGAAACATACATTTAAATTTTTGAATCCCTTGTTTGCATTTATGAGAATTTTTGGCTCTTAAATATTGTGCGGATAATTGAAAGTGTCTTTTGCTTGTAAAAGTATCGAATGCACAAGAATGATATGTAATTGTGTAGTTATAAGGATTTGGTGTGAGTGCACTTGTATATGAGTGAGAATTTTATATTTTTGAACTATAAAAGACCAAGCTTATTAATCACAAAATTTCTGCGAAAGATATTTTGTGCGTAAATTGATTGTGTGATATAGACTAATTTGTTAAATTGTACGCATGTCTTAAGCCATATAAGGTTGACCTAATCAAGTACAAAGATTTTGCAAATGATATTTTGAGTGTGTAGATTTTGATTGTGAAAAAGATACTAACTGTCTCGCTTTCCTCAATGCGAGGGTTTTCCTAATCAAATTGCTGCTCCATTGGTACGTATTTTTGTTATTTGCAGATTTTATATTCTTTGCATCATATTGTTTTTCTTTGCAACGGTGTATCTCTCTTTCTCTCTTCATTGGCAAGCTTTATTTTTGGAATACAAACAGAGGTATGCTGATCTTCATTCAAGTTGTATCTCTTACCTCAATGGGAGGGTTTTTCTTAGAAAGTTGCTGCTCCATTCAAAGGTATTTTTATTATATGCAGATTTCTTATATTCTTTGCATCAGATTGTTCTCTACTGCCATGTCACTCTCCTTCTATCTTCACAGGAAAGGTTTTTTTCCATAAATCGAATAGAGGGATTTCATTATTCATGTGATTATCACTCTTTTTGAATTGGGAGAGTTCTCTACAGTTGTGTTAATCCAACTCATTTGCAGCTTCGCTTGTAAGTGCACTTTTTGTTATGTGAAAATTTTGTATTATTTTCATAAGATACTGCTTTTTTTCTTAGTTACTCTGCCGCTGACCTCTCTCATTTGTGCTTCTTAATTTTTGTTTCTCTTTATATATATTTTTTTAGATTATTTTAAGAGATTAAATGCTTGAAGTATGTATACATATAATCCAATTTAACTAGATATTTTTACATGCATGTGCGCATATGACATTAATTTTTATCACAATTTTGTGTGAAATAATGTGTTTGAATTTTGTGTTAATCTTCATTTCTTGTTCACCACAAACTTCCAAGCCTCTACAATTGTGTCGATCATGTTCTTTATGTCATTTTCGTTCATGTGTGAATTTTGTGTGTGTAAATCTTGTTTGTTGGAGTTTTATGTGCATCGATGTGTGTAAAATTTTGTGTTGCTGTGTTTGAACTTTTTATTTGATTTTCTTGTGCATTTGTGTGTGAAATTTATTTGACAATTTCTTAGTTGTATACATGTATGCATGCATGATAATTATATTTAAGAATTATGTTTGTATGAGGATGAGTTTTGAATAGGTATGACACAAATTTTGTGTGCGAGTATTATGAGTTGGAATTTTAAATGAAAAAATTTTGCGTGTTTCGTATCAATACATGATAATTTTGTTTGTACAGTCTTGCCTTTGGGTAAATGAAAGAATTTTATGTGCTATATTTAGGAGTTATGTTTGCATGTTTGTGTGATCTTTGTATGTGAAAATTATTTGTGGAGTTCTTTTGTATTTATGAGTGTGATAATTATGTGAATGCCACAAGTGCATGTGTAACTTGTGGCTTATGTGTGCATTATTATGAATATTGGATTTTGTTTTAAAGTTTATGTGAATTTATTTGTACAAAATTAATAGTGAATTTTGTGTCTTTGTGTGTTTGTGCAATGTGTACAGGATATATTTTGTATGTAGGTGTAAGAATTAGGTATGAGTGCACTTGCATATGAGTGAGAATTTTTTATTTTCGAACCAGTAAAGGTTAAGCTTACCAACCCTTAATTTGTGCGATAGATATTTTACCCGTAAATTTTGTTCGTCCGATAAAGACAATTAATATGTCAAATTGTTTTTAAACCATTGAAGGTTGAGATAATCAATTATAAAAATTGTGCAAAGGATATTGTGTGTAAATTTTTATTGTGACAAAGATATTTTATATGCTAATTTTGTTGGTATAATAATTTGCTGCGAAATTGTGTGTGGCAAATTTTGTGTGCAAGTTTGTGTGCTAGTTAAACAAGTAATCAATCGACCTATTTCAATGATTTAAGCAACCCAAACCCATCTTGATCAAGACGAATCAAGATGGACGGATTAAGAATTAAACTCTAAGATGAAAGACAAAATAATCATAATCAAACTATAAAAATCTATAAACTAATAAACTAAAGTTTCATCCATTGGGTAACTCATTTACCAATGCATGAAAACTATCCTACTTCTATTCTTAATCCAAGGAAGAAGATCTTAAGGATTGAGGTACTAAGGAACTACTTAAGAAGAGATTTAGAGAATGATTCAATTAATTACCATTAGAGTTATTTGGATCTTATTATGATTATTTACTGATTTAAAGAACTTTAGGAGGGAGATAATGTGAGATTTCATCTCACATTATAGAATGTGAGATGAATCTCACATTATGAAGCTTAAAATAATCATTTATGAATAACTTAGGATTTCACTTAAAAATCTAATTAATAGCTTAAAATATATGAATTTAACTATAAATCACATTATTTACTGATTTTAATGATTAGATTTTGATTCTAAGGCTTAAGAATGCTTAAACTTAAATTTGGGCAAAATGATCGATTTGCCCTTACTTAAGGGTCTAAAGAGCTACTTTTTTATTTAGAGCTCTAAATTGGAATTTATCAATGACAAATGATTACTTACTGTCTAACATGAAGATAAAGAGTAAGTACACCAATTTGCTTAATAATTAAGCCTTATGAGCTCAATTTAAGGAAATTAACTCAGAAGGGCAATTTGGTAATTTTATCTAAAGAAGTTTAAAAATTATGTTAGTTTATTAATGCTTACTATCCAAGGATTCCATAGAGTCTAAAAATATTATATTATGAGGTCTAATAATTAAGTTATGATCAATAAATATTAGGGTTCAAATATGAGATTTTAGGATTATAATACACTGAGTACTTTAACTAGGAGTAGACCTAATTTGAACTTCATTTGGTTAAATTATGAGCTAAGAAATTTCTAGGGTAATTAGGGCAAATTAAGAAATCTACCCATCAAAACCTAAATTTTTATGCAGTTTACTGTTAATTAGGTTCTCCTGATTAAAATTGAATATTGGATAACCAAATTTAGAGTTAAATTGACTACAATATGACTAAATGAATTTTTAGGTCAAATAGGGTAATTAGTAAAGGTACCCAAAATTCATTAGTCGAAATATTAACTTAATAACAAAATTAATACTATAGGAACATTTCTAATATTCTCCTAATTAAAATAAGACCTATATTAGCTATGTTTGGATTAGTGGGTGTAAGGTTATTGTTAATTAGGACTTAATTAGGGTTAATTTGAACTTAATTAGGGTTAATTAGGACTTAATTAGGGTCCTAAATGTCACAATGTTAAATACACATACTACAAGAAGATTAGCACTACCATAATAACTAGCTTCACACCATTAATAAGAATAAAAAATCAGCTATTGTTAATACATTTGAAAATAAATTTATCACAAAAACCAGAATTTCTAAGCACCATAAGAATAAAGTTCCATTGTAAAGTTTCATTAGCTTTAGAAATATGTAATTTAATAATATATTGTTACCCATTATTTTTTTTAAATATCATGAAATAATTTTAGAACCAATAGAACATTATCACAAGTATCTCTTTCTTTTAAACAACTTTGACATGAGCAAATAATTCTTCTTGGAAGAATATCCCCATGTCCAATAACAGTGATTTTAGTAATAATCTTATAAAAAATATTACAATGGCTTATTGACTTAAAATATATCCATGGTGTAATATGTTGTTTTTAAAAATCACAAATAGCAAAACATGTTTTTATTCACAATGTGCCAACAAACTTGTGAAGTCATCTAGACCTACACATTTATCCCATTCATAAAAAATGGGACTCTTTTACCTCATCAAAAGTAGGATCACTATAAAGAAAAGTATTCTCATTCACAATAAATGCATTGATATTATGGTGTTTGCGTATAGATTTTTTAAAAATAACTCATGTACTATCAATCTTGTAAAGTACCAATTGTCTTTATCCTTATTTTTATTAATCCAACTATTTAATCTTATATGTTTAACAAACAAGTAAAAATATTTTGTATATCTTTTCCATCCGAAATTTTCTTTAAAGAAGACATTTGTCTTCCTCCATATCCAAACATTGAACAAAAATAGTGAAAGCATTTTTCAGATATATTCTAGTGTTAAAAAGATCAAAATTGATGAACATAGTTTCACACCTTTTAGACTTATAAAAAATGTTATCAAACATATATTTATTTCACCATGATAAATATTTTAATTTTTTTTATTAAGTTTTTTTTTTTTCATATTATAAAAGAGATTAGATCCAACATTTGGAGCATTCCAACTTGAAGAGACTACAACAATAACAACACCTATCCTCAATCCCACTAAGTGGGGTCGGCTACCCGAATCCATTTTTCATATTTTTCTTTTGAGATTCTATGCGGCTCCGGAGCCTGGATTGCCGCTAGTCTGATTGATCAAAAAGGGAGGGCTTGTCACGTTAATCAGTTCTCCCTTTCTCCTTGTAGCATCCCTAACATCTTGACTCAATCGCTCCATTTAGGCACTTTGAAAATGAATCTAATTCGACTAGCTCAAATATCTTTCAATATGATGATGCTATGCTCATATATTGAATATATTCGACGAACCCTACGGGCCTTTCTTTTTACTTTCTCTTTCTTAGAATATTAGGCTCACGATTCCGCTGCACGGCCTTCGCCCGCTACGCGGCCTCACAATGAAATTAATTCAGTCTTTCTCATCCAAATAGATGAGCCACTTCTGATCAATACCATCCACTACGAGCAAAGGCTCTTGGAGATGTGATCTATAATTTCAGGCTCTTGGAGAAAGAATATAACCAACTCGGATGCTTTCTTTGTTAGGATCGTCGGGGAGGTATGGAGGCTTGGAAAATCCTAAATACAGGTGGAGAGCTTGGAACAAAGAAAAGCTAGCTCCAGTGCACGATAACTGGAACAAAATCAAATGCTCTTTTACGCTCTACAACTCAGTTCAGTCTTTTATAACTCGGTCTATTACATAGCCTCGAGTTCAGAAACAAACTGATCATTTGCAACCTGAAAAAGGTCTCACTATCAGACTGAGATTCTGATCTGCTGTCTTCGCACAACTGGGTCTTCATAGCTGCAGAATGGTTGGAGCTCCAGTTGCTCCTATCCCCGCGGCTGTGATGTTTGTTGGTTGTTGGCTAGGCTCGACTTTAGCCACCGACCATTAATTTAATGAGTTTCTCATATAATATAATGCCGGACCGGAGTAGCTATAAAAAGAACTAAATAGCTACGCGCCTGACTTTTGCAATCTGCAGAACGAACAGATGGCTAGAATAAAGGAGGGTCGGCCTGTAATCGTAGCCCGATAGCTATTCCTACCCCAAATTCAAGACTAACCAATTCCTTGAAACCATAGGGGAAAAGCCTAACTGCCAATCCTCCATTCCATTCGTCCAAATAATTCTGATGCAAAGACCTCGTAATTCCTTCCGAAGGCCGTGCAGCGAAATCTTGAATCCGGTCTTGGATTTTGCATTTTGTGTTTCCCACCGAGTCAATCCTTCAATCTCTTCTTCGCCTAAAAGTCGCCCCAGTCGCTAGCTATTCTAGAGTGAAAGCCCCTACTGTTATCGTCAAAGAAGCCAGTCTCGTACTCTAAAGTCAAAGTAGAGAGATTACAACTAGCATACTCTTTAATTGAACTTGAAAGATTGGATGCTTTCGTGGTGAAATGAAAGAATCTCTCTTAGATTAGGCTAGGCACCCTATTTCATGAAAATTAAATTGTATGGGATAAAATGTATTATAAATCTTGGAAAGCAACCTTAATTAATGATTAACAATAATTCTCAAAGAAAGGCGAGTGTGAGCGAAGACTTCAGTTAGCTCTCCTACAAAGATTTGTGAGTTCTTAGTACGAGTCTCTCCGTATCTTCCTTCCCTTGGAGCGGGATACTATCCTAGCGAATATGCTGAGATGGAGATCTTCCGAGTTTGTGGGTCGGATCGAATCCCCATGCACATTTCAAATATGGAGGGGACCAGACAGTCGCTGAAGTTGAATGCATAATAACACCCTTTTTTTCAATGATATTCAACTGAGCTACGAGAATCATTTCATAGAAGTTCTTATTTTGAATTCAAAAGCAAATAGCATTTCTTATTTATATGTCCCCTGGACTGCCGACTCCGCTGCGCAGCCTTCACTTCTGATGGGAGAATGATTCTGAATTATCCGTTGCTATGCTGTTCCCAAGGACTAGCAGAATCGAAAGAGCAAAATTCTTGGGTCATCTCAATGGGTTCAGAAACTACATGTTTCTCTGGATCATCATAGCATACTTACAAATATCCACTAAGAGGAAAGTCTTTTCGTAATGGATGACCTTCAAAACCATGATCTGTTGATATACGACATAAATCCGGATGATTGATGGAATAAACACCAGACATATTCCATACTTCTCGCTCCCACCGGCCGGCTGATGGAAATGGACTGACTACCGGAGATATTCGTGTGACTTCGTCTGCTCTTGTTTGTACAAGAATGCATGCGTTATACCGAGTACTCAGTAAATTATGGACAACTGAAAATCTTTGTTTTCGGGAGGGATGATCAACTCCGCAAATATCGATCGAAACTTGAACGCGTGTATAGGTATGTAATTTGAGAAAGCACAACAATGGAAATGGGTAGTCAGTATTGGTATAATATCTATTCCCATGCTCTGATCTTTTCATTTTATGTACCCATTTCTTGGGAATAATATCCCAACTAGATTTGAAAATGGATTGGTTCTCCATAAAGAGGCACTAGATTTTGGTTCTGCTCTCAAAGGAAGACTTGTTGGAAAATCGCCGGTTGGGTTAGTTCGACCAAGAAAGGCATGTGAGAGGCGGAAGTGAAAAACTGGCTACCTACCTAGACCGCTATGCAGCCTCACTGCACACTTTATTAGAATTAGAGTTATAAGAGCGAGATAAGCCTCGGCTGCATGCTATATATAGTTCTGAATCGGGCCATGGGATCCGAGTTTTTTTTGTTTTTGATGTGGAAACGGTCTTTCCATGGACAGTTAGTTTTGATGTAATGAGAGTGTATCTGGATTTAGATAAGCTTTCACAGTTCAGTTTATGCATGGCGAAAAGGAGCGTTGGAATGGTATTGAGACAATCAAAAGAAAATGGATTCCAGAACAAATTATTTATTCACTAAAAACCATAATTAGATTATTGAAACTACATCGAATTATCTCTCGAATTGGTCAAGACTCTCCAGGACAGCTCTTTCTTTTGCAGTTTTTGTTTCATTGAATTTGCTTAATTAATATTCATAGGCAAGCGATTCTACTTTGATCGATATCGTTATGGGTTGGTGCAGCCCAAGGCAAGCAGACCTCATTAGCTCCACGGTAACAATGAGCTCTCATCTCTAATATGAAATTAGCAGAACCAATCATAGCTATAGGAGCCTTTAGATTCATTCTCTCTTGCTACGCTAGGCAGAGAACTTGAACGAAGTGATCTGAGCCGATAGGCCAAGATGAAGCGATAGGTAGGTGACTGGAACGGTAGTTCTATGACTGTACCGGTAGGTAGATTTACGAAGGATACTTGGAGGTTGCGAAGCAGACGAATCCATATATAGACTCTCTTTGGCCCAAAAGATTTTCTAAGCAGTTTAAAAATGGTTCTGGGAAATTTCAATTTAGGGCAAACAAATACCAATAGATGGAAATTATTTTTAGATCAAAGAGCCCTAATTTGGGAGAATTCAGATAACAAAATTCTCACTTTATTTTTTCTGAATTATTTAAATTCAATAAATTGAGAAAATCAAATACGTGCCCGAATTCATCGATTTTTGTGTTGTTATGTTAAGTATATATATTTAAGGGATGTTCAAAAATTTTCATCAAATTTTGAGCGTCAGTTTTATCACAATTAATTTTTGAAGGTTAAAAACTGTATAAATTAATTAAAAAATAAAATTTTGCTCGAATAAAAAATTTTCAGTGCGAGGGTGTTCATTATATCATAACACATCTAGATGTCAAGTTTCGTTGCTTATGGATGCCAAACGACGGAAAATGAGAAAAATTTAACATTAAGTATTTTTTCAATAATTTGCTTCTTTCCCCCTCTTTGCGATCCTAGAACGAATCTGGCGCAAAAGGTTTCGCACTAGAAAGACAAGCCCTGGCGCAGGTTGTCTGCCCTTTCGACCCCCCCCCCCCCCCCCTCCTCTTTTCTATTTAATCCTTCCCCTTCCATCTCTCACACCATCACAGCAACCTCCCATATTCTTCCAACTAGCAGTTCCCTTCTCTCCCAGCTAGCCCCTACTCTTCAGCCCTACCAGCCAGCCCCCCTGTCAACCAGCTCCTTCCTTTGGCCAGCCAGCAGCAGCCAACCCAGCCCCTCCCTGCCTCTTTCGGCTGGCCAGAAGCAGCCCAACCAGCCCTTCTCCAGCCGGCCAGCCACTTGCCAGGCTCTGACCACCCTGCTTCGACCTCCCTCCATTTTTTGATGATCCTAATCCTAAAGGTGAGATGAGATGGAAAAGAGGAAAATGAGAGGAAAGTTTTGCTAATATTTTCTTCGTTCTTTTTACTCTATACTTAATAAATCATTGCTATGAAATTAATATATTAGTCATTCACATTGTTATTATTCTCATTAATTAATAATGGGAATAATACAAATATTGTTAACTTAACATCGCTCATAGGCATCCCTAAGGATAGATCTAAAACACCCGAAAGCCTGAGCCGAATATACTGATTCTCCGCATCCGAAGGTTTTCTATTAAGTGAGTTCGGAGTTCGGTTAATCGAGAGAGCGAGTTGAGTTCAGTAGTAGTATTCTCTCCTTCTTGGTCTAAGTTATCTTAGTGAATAAGAATCATCCTTTTTCTTTTACCATTTCTTTCACTTCAATTTTCAGATAATCAAAGCAATCCCACTATATCCCACTATAGAAATATACCACTGAAGAAAAGTAAGATCGAGATGCATAACAGAAAAGTCACATTGACAATTTACTACAACCTTATCTAACTAGAACGCCATGAACAAGAACGCCCTTGTAAGTCGCCTTTATCGATGTAGTGGATAGGAGACAGCCATGTATCGAGTACCTAACAAAAGTCAAAGTCACCTGACCGGAGATATGAAGCGAATAAGCTAAAGAAGAAGGCTGTGAAGCAGATAGAATAGTTCATTTCATGAGATTCAAAAGAGCGAGAATTATGTATTACTTCCGTGGACGAGAAAGAAATACACTATATGCGCCCTTGGTTCCAGACCCAGGAGTTCACTTTCCCGTATGAGCATTTGGTACATGTCTAAGTTCGTGGAAGAGTCAAAGGGTCACCACTACTGAGGATCCCCCCTAGATCTTAGATGGGTTCATTGCTTTGCTTACACCAGGCTACCCTTCTCCAAAAGCTCCGCGGGACCACCTACCACTAGTCTTCTTCGGCAGGAGGGGTTTATTGCACGCACAAAAATGTCGGGACTCCCACAGAGTAAAGCCCAACGAATGTCAGATGCAAAGCCCCGCACCTCATGAATATCATAAGTTGTTTCTCATGCGTACTAATCCGCTGCGCGACCTTGCTTTTTAAACTCGCTACTACTGACAGAAGTCACTCCACTGCACTATCCTAAGGTCGAAGTTAGTGAAGTTCGTTCAAGTTAGAAGGCTTCTTCCATTAAGGTCAGGCTGACCGGATGAGTCAATCTCAAAGCCAAGGTCCACTTCCCCCCCGATTCACCCCCGGACCTTAGCTTTGAGTTCTTAGAGTCACTTCTTTTATTATTCAAATTAAAGTAGCTAGGGCCAAGCCCAACAAATAAAGCAAGGTGCGAAGTAGACGTCGACTATGCGTCTCTCTTTGACTAGATCCTACCCTACCTGGTGGCCTTTGTATATTTCATAGATATATATAGGCTCAGGATATTCAAGAGTGAGACGCCAGGCTACCGGTAGGTAGATTATAGTTATATAAGAAGTTTATTCGACGCTCTGAAAGAGGGCGAAGCTGGTAGGGTAGGATGCGTAGTGGATGAAGGAGCATATGGAATAGTGAGCCGATTCAAGTGGCGACCAACGGGATATTTATGAGTTAGACTATGAGGCTCTTGGAGCGAAAAGGAAAGCTTTTATTATATGTAGTCGAATTGAAAAGATAGGCGAATTTTGTGAACCATTCGACTAGCGTCTCTTCTAACTGCGTGAAAGTGAAAGATTCTCTACCTGGACTTGAACTAGCGAAGCAACTTTTTGGATATTCAGCAGATTCAGGTATAAGCTGCAAGAGAGAGGCATGCCTATATAGTATAGGGGAGGGGGCAAGGTAGTATGGTGTTTGCAGTATAGATTTTTTAAAAATAACTCATGTACTATCAATCTTGTAAAGTACCAATTGTCTTTATCCTTATTTTTATTAATCCAACTATTTAATCTTATATGTTTAACAAATAAGTAAAAATATTTTGTATATCTTTTCCATCCGAAAGTTTCTTTAAAGAAGACATTTGTCTTCCTCCATATCCAAACATTGAACAAAAATAGTGAAAGCATTTTTCAGATATATTCTAGCGTTAAAAAGACCAAAATTGATGAACATAGTTTCACACCTTTTAAACTTATAAAAAATGTTATCAAACATATTTTTATTTCACCATGATAAATATCTTAAAGATTTTTATTAAGTTTTTTTTTTCATATTATAAAAAAGATTAGATCCAACATTTGGAGTATTCCAACTTAAGAAACTACAGCAATAACAACACCTATCCTCAATCCCACTAAGTGGGGTCAGCTACCCAAATCCTTTGTTTCCATTGTGCATGAACAAATAGAAGCCCCTCCCTATGTTTCTAATAGTGAAGAAGATCATTTCTAATGTTTCTTCTCATGTTGTTTTTGGTCTTCCTTTACCTCTTTTAATATGAGTAATACTCAAACTCAATTTTTTTATAGGCATTCATATGCTCGAACCATATAAGACTCCAGCCTGTAATCTTATCCCCTATCAGAACCACTTCAACCTTGCTACAGATAAACACTTTTCTAATTCTATTTTTACTGGGTATACTGTAATGACCCAATATCTTTATCTATAAATTAGGTCAAATTCCTGCCTCAGAAATTAGGTTCTGGGGAATTTTGATTTAAGGAAAACAAGAATACCAATAGATTGAAATTATTTTTAGATCAAAGAGCCAAAATTTGGGAGAATTCAGATAACAGAAACTCCCACTTTATTTTTTCTAAATTAAGAAAATTAAATACGTGTCCGAATTCAAAGATTTTCATGTTGTTATGTTAAGTATATATTTTTAAGGGCTGTTCAAAAATTTTCATCAAATTCTAAGTGTCTGTTTGATCACAATTAATTTTTGAAGGTTAAAAACTTTAGAAATTAATTAAAAAATAAAATTTTGCTCTGAATCAAAATTTTTTAATGCGAGGGTGTTTGTTATGTCATAACACATCTCGAAGTCAAGTTGAGTTGCTTATGGATGCCAAACGGCGGAAAATGAGAAAAATTTCACATTAAGTATTTTTCAAAAATTTCCTTCTTTCCCCCTCTTTGCGATCCTTGAACGAATCTGGCGCGGAAAGTTTTGCGCTAGAAAGACAAGCCCAGCGCCGTTTTTTGGCGTAGGTTGTCTGCCCTTTTGACCCCCCCCCCCCCCTCTTTTATATTTAGTCATTCCCCTTCCATCACTCACACCCTCACAATAGCTTCCCCTCTTCTTCCAACCAGCAGCTCCCTTCTATCCCAGCCAGCCCCTCCTCTTCAGCCATGCCAGCCAGCCCCCCTGCCGACCAGCTCCTTCCTTTGTTCAGCCAGTAGCAGCCAAACCAACCCCTCCCTGCCTCTTTCGGTCGGCCAGCAGCAGCCCAGCCAGCCCTTCTCCAGCAGGCCATCCACTTGCCAGCCTCCGACCACCCCGGTCCGGCCTCCCTCCATTATTTGATGATCCTAATCCTAAAGGTGAGATGAGATGGAAAAGACGAAAATGATAGGAAAGTTTTGCTAATATGTTCTTCGTTCTTTTTACTCTATATTTAATAAATCATTGCTATGAAAATAATATATTAGTCATTCACATTATTATTATTCTTATTAATTAATAATGGGAACAATACAAATATTGTTAAATGATTTTTTATTTCAATTCAAGCATTTTCATTTTTGCAGTTATTTCTATTTTATTTTTCTTTCATTCATATATTATTATTATTATTGAAATAAGGATAATAATAATAATATATCAAATATAATGGCTACCCTCAGTGATTTAAAAATGCTGTCTTCTATCAAGAGAAAGAATGAACGAAAGACAGAATAGAAAAGAGCAATGTAAAATAGAAAGAATGAACGAAAGACATAATAGAAAAGAGCAATGTAAAAGTATATCTAAAAGGCTAATCTAAAATATCCAAATCTAAATGCAGATCCAAAATCGAACTGCCAAAACTTTGGATCTTAACGAAAAAGGTACACAGTACATGAATCAAATAATACTTTTTGCATTTTACTGCTGCTTAGCTTTGCTTTCAGCCAAATTCATATTGAAGCTTGGTTGGTTGTTATGAACCAACATAATATAGTTGTTATTGGAAAATGATATTAGTAATATTCGGGATTACTGGAAAATGACATTTGAGATTGTTACTAGAAAATGACATCAGTAACATTTGGGGTTGTTACTAGAAAGTGACATCAGTAACATTCAGAGTTAGTTACTGGAAAATGACATCAGTAATATTTGTGGTGGGTTACTGGAAAAGTGATATCAGTAACCTACATTATGTGATAATACTTTTTACGGAAAATTGATTATTTATTTTGCGTTATTGTCTTATTTTTTCTTGCATTTTATTAGTGAGACTAAAAACCCACTATTAAGTACTACGAGAAATTCTTGATCTCTAAAGGGGAAAGCCATATGTAAATATACATTCATACCATTCTAGCATTCAGAAATAAGAAGATGCATAGTAGAATAATAAAGTAAAATATACATAATTTGATACAGTTTAAACTAGATTTTAAAGACACATGTCTTTTGAAAATAAAAACTAAAATTAAGGAGAGTGTACAAGTTGCAGCAATTGGACATGATCCACCTTTAATCCAAGATCCATATTTAACTCCTGAATCTACTATATTTGATTTATAATACAGTAGGGCACATCCAATAAAACATTAATTTTGTTAAGCGGATATCAGGTTAGTCATTTATAATTTATTTAAGCGGAGCATAATACAAAAATGATTAAATAGAAAAGAAAAGTAGTGTCAAAGGCTATAAAGTATGCAAGTAAGTTTGCATTGTCATTTAATGGTTCAATCATGCATCAAGTATGTTAATAAGACATAAGAATGCACTTTAAACAAATAAAGGTAACTTGTATATGTTAAATTAAGCAATGCTAAGTAACAGTAAAAGATATTGTAGATAAATATATAAGTGACTAGTAAGGCTACACTGTACAAATTATTGTATATAAAGTTGTAAAGTAAGGTGCAACAATAAAGTAAGCAAATAAATAATATCAACCTCAAGGAGTGAATGCACAGAAAAATATAATCATAAGAGTCTGTAAAATGTTATTTATTTATCAGAAGTTAAGCACGTCCACTTAACTATAAGTAAGTGGGGTCAACTGCAAACACACACATTGAGCATGTCCCATTATTGCTAAATTAGATAGAATTTTGGTCAACCATAGCTGGTAGTCTTGTTTTCATCAAGCTTTTTACAAAATTGACAGTCCGGGGGCATCAGATCATGCTCCCCTTTTCCTATCTCAGCATAATAACACTAAGAGTAAGTGTCGATTTTCTTATTCGAATCACTGGGGACATCATAACAATTATTCAGCCATTATTTGAGATGTCTGGAATCACTATGTAACAACCATAGGTTGTTACTTTAGCTAAACTTAGATTATTTAAGTTAAACTAAGCCTTAGTTTTAATTTCATTGGACTCAATGGGTCATTTAAACCTAACCCTAAAAGTTTGAAGTCATTTGAAGCTTAAATGGAAAAATTGATATTTTTAGGTATTTTTGAACCCTAGAAAATACCAAAAATAATTTGATCTCCAAATCAAAATTTGATTTCATTTTTGAATTCCTCACCCCCAAATTAGCTAAGGGTGAATTTTTGGAGCTCATTTGGCCCTAAATTGAATTTAGAATATTTAAGAATAATTATATATTATTTAATTTGATTTAAGTTTAATTAAATTAAATTTTAATTAAATTAAATTTTAATTAAATTTTAAAGGCAGGATTTGCTGTCGGGACCGCGGCAGATCCACTGCGGGGTCCCGACAGTGGTGCATGAATGTAAGCCACCCAATGCGCTATCACGCATCTCAGCGCATGATCCAAAGGCTCGCGCCGCTTCGCCCTGTGATCTAATCTCAGACGCCTGATCGACATCTTATATCCAACGTCCAGGATTTAATCCGTGCGGCCGTTAATCAGTATCCCTATCAAGACGTCCATCTCCAATGTCTTCGCCATCAGACGGCTGCCGAGCGCCCCGCCCTGTTCATCTTCGTCCCGAGAAGATCCCCGACCCGACAATGGGAAATTTCCCGTACCTCGCCACGTCGGTCCTGTCTGCCACCTTCCCACCAGGTCAGCTAGACCGTTAGGGTCCTTCCCGTTGTGGCCAAGACACATGGATGGGTAGGGATGGCTGAGCCATTCCCTAATGGTCAATGGCGAGTGAAACCCCTCGGGCCGAGCCAAGCTCCAAACCCGAGCTCCGACATTCCCTCCCTAGGTCTCTCTAAGCCTATAAATACCATTAGGGAATCACAGTGAGCTCTTTTACTCACCGTGATCCCCTCAATTGAGTGTTAGAACTTCCGTTCCTCCCAGCATTCTCCCCGTGTCTTCCAGGTGCTTCCAGTGCCTAGGACCGCTGATAGTGGGTGTGTGTCTGGCGTTTAGACCCCCAACTAGCTTCTACAATTATCTGGAGTATTCAGAACACTCCCTCTCATCCCAGACGCAGCTAGCCACCAAACTTCAGGTACAGCCTCTGTCCCTTCTCTCTGTCAGGCTGGTTTCAGCTAGACTCTCTTCCTCTCTGGCCTAGATGCTACATTAGGACCACTCCTTAGTTCTCAGCAGACGTTCAGGTCTTCTGGTGAGGCCTGGCAGTGGCCAGACTACATAATCGCCGTCTGAGTGTGCACTACCAGTTGAGCCATTTCTCCCAAATGCTGCATTCCCTCGAGACGTTTGGCCATCCAATAGGTAGTAGTAGCTATCGGTGATAATTGTTAAACCATATCGAAGGCTGGATTTGACCAGATCAATCGATTCAATTGGACTCGATCGATCCAGTCGCTGCTCTAGTCAGCAAAATACCTTGAATAACACCCCATTGATCCAGACCATCCCAGACCTTCTCGTCTCGCCCTATCGCTTCATCTTAGGACCCTGAACGTGTAGAAATCGAGATGGTCGCAATCCGAGGCCTCTGTGAGGAGAATTCTCTCCACACAGGTGCGCCTTCAGGGACGATCCGGTGATCCGGCGATCCGGCACCCCCCAGATAGGGGTTTATGGTTCATTCGACGCGCCTTCGAAGCCTGAACGTGTAGCCAACAAATTGGTGGCGTGGCGTGGACGGAGTGCGGCGAATTCAGCTATTGGAGTTTGCCTTAATTCGCAGCCGTCGAGAGGTAGGGGATAAAGTCACGGGTCGGGCCGACCCATGACCCGCGTGGTCTTGATTTTTGGGCCGCATTTATTAAATAATTTTAGGAATGCATTTTCAATGATTCTGAATTTAATTAATCAAAACCTAAGGTTCTAATATAAATAAAAATACAGATTAAATTAATTGAATAACTTTAGTTATACAAATCTAAATTGTATGATCCAATATACTATTTGAATCAAAAAAATTCAAGGAATCTAAATATAAAATAAAATATCAGATCCAATGGTTGGATTAAAATTTATTTTCCAAACTCTTTGTTATCATTAATTAAATTATATAAAATTATTTAAGTATCCAATTTATGAGATTAAGGGCTTTGATTGCTCCTTGTACCCTAAGGAACAATATCAGACCCTTAAATTTAATTTTGGATAATTATTTTTCTTAATCAGTCCTTAATCACCTTAAATAAGGATTAGTGAAATTAACCCTAATTAAGCCTTTGATTTGGATGGGGGTTCTTTCTAATGTCATATTAGGTCTATATTAACCTAAGCATAAGGTTGGATTACCCTAAGAATGCCTATGTTCACTAATCACCCTAATTGGCTTAAATAAGTGATTAGTGCTAAATAAGATTAATTATTTCATCAAAACCTAATGAAAGTGTCTTTCTCACTTCACTAATGAATATGAAACTCATTAAAATAGATTTGATCTAACTTGGGTAACTAAACCCTAAAATCCTAATTTTTACCCTTAAGAGGGGCATTTTGGTCATTTTGATGAAAATGTTTTTAAATGTCCTTAAATCTTGGAAATTTCAATAAACTATCCTAAGGTAGATTAGAAATGTTCTCTAAGATCTTAGACTAATAGTAATGTTAATGTGATCATCAATTCAAGAAATCTCCACTTAATCCCTAATTAAGACACTTAGAGCTTAAGTAATCTTATAAGAGTCATTTGGCGTTAATCCTTGAATCTAATAATTGAGATGATTAAATATCACCTTAATAAGTTCAGTGAAGTTAACCTAAGAGCTAAAACTTAAAAGAAATGTAATTGGTAAAGTTTAAGTTAAAATCTAGCTTAAAGTCTAAAGTGACAAACCTCAGACCCTTAGATCTTAAGTAGCCCTAAAAAGATCAATATGATTTGCTGTTTAATCTAATACTTAAAATTGTCAATTTCAACATTAATAAGCTCCATATAGTTTAACTATGAACTTAGATCCTAAAAGAATCACAAATGAAAGCTCTTAAGGTAAAAGCCTAATTTAGAAATCTAAAGTGATCAAACCTCAGATCTTTAGATCTTAGATCTTAGACTTAGATCTTGAATTTGAAATTAAACCATTTCCAATTGAAATTCTTTAATGATTGATTTCTTAATCTATTGAAACTGTCCATGTAGGTATAGGATGATTTAATCTATAAGATAAAGAATTTATCTTAAACATTGAATATAGATCATAGATTCTCAAGTTCTTAATCGATTGTTTTATCTTATAATCAATAGAATAGCCTTTTACTAAGTTCTTAGTTCCTGAATCTTTCAGCTTATAGGATCCTTTACTTTTAATTTGGGTATAAGTGTGAACCCTAGATCCTAGATAGAATATTACCTTGGATTTAGGATTTGAACTCAACATAGGGTTTAAGTTCTAAATCCTTAAATCTTGATCTACTTGATCAAGATTTGGGTAAGAGAGTAAAATATAAATTAATTAGGTCGTTTATTTACATGCTTAAACCATATAGTCGTCACATGATTTTGGATTAGAACTTGTTAAGTTCTAATATTAACTTTAAGGACGTAAATCTGAGATTTCACTCGATAGCTGGATATTGGAGATCCTAAACTTGTACCTTCTCAGAGTAGTTAGAATGGGTAATTAGATAACACCAGATGTCACATAAGTCTAGATTGAGTCTCTTGCTTACTTTGACTAGATTGCTTTGCATATCTTGGAGATTGAGCCTTATTCCTTGAGCATAATAGGAAAACTTAGGATATGGATGATACATCCTAAGTTAGTATTTGTATTGCATATCATTTAGTTTTGCCTTGACTACAGTTGGTAGAATATATCCTAGCTTAGTCTGCCTCTTCAGTAGTAGTATTGTATAGACTGGACTCAGACTTAGCATATTTGGATGGCTAGGCTGGGGATTGATTGATTTATATTGGAGGCCATGTATGGCCTAGTGGCCTAAGACATAGCATATTACTATGTCTTAGGCTTATTGCTACTCTAGCTGGATTGTATTGTTTTCTGATTTGCTTTGCCACATGCTTTAGTGGCCTTATTTTCAGTATTTGCTCGCTTTGCCACATGTCTCAGTGGCTTTTATGTTCTTTTCATGTTCTTAACTAGCATGTTCTATGTATACTTATATGGCTTACTAATATATATTGGCATGTTTAGGATGCTAAAATTGTACATTTTCAGTACTTGTGTTTCTTTTATACACTCAGCATATGTTAACATGATCACAAGCATGTTAGGTTTAGAATTGTATTGTAGTTATTGTTTCTTTTAGCTTGTAACCTCACCTTGTTTATTTTGCATTATATGCTTGCTATAAATGGATAGTTTATAGTTACCTATTTCTTTCCTAGCTTGTTGCACCCTTAACTGCTTGCATGTGTGATTAAATTAAAATGTGATATCTTTAAATGTCCAGTTCATTAAAATAGCCTAAAATATACTTAGACAATTGTCTAATTGTAACCTTTTTGTTTTGTTGGCTGGGGCCCTAGCATTTGTGATACCGACAAATGTCACATTCAGACATGTACGTGGGCACGTTCGTAGAAGAGGAGCAGGTTCCGGAGGAGGATCGCACTGCTGCTATTTAGTTAGATTTTGCCTTTGTTTCAGTGAGATTGAGAGACATTTTCATTTTTCTTTAAACTTCAGTTTGTAATAATTAATTTTGGATGTATTTTTATTTTTACATTGTGATGAGTTACTATATTGCATTTTCTTTTCCTACTATGTATGCTTGTGGATGTTACTCTATTATCCATTCCTTCCGCCACTTTGATACTTGTATATTGATGATGTTATAGTACTTGGTGATGAGTCCTTGGCTTAAGGCAGGTTGGGCTTACCTAACTTTAGTTAACTTGGGGATTTGCCATAGTTGGAGCACCGTACTTCCATGTTGCCAGTACGGGGGCCCCACACACTATGTTAAAGATGACACCCTATCAGTTCCCATAAACAGAACAAAAAATATTAAGAGTTGTAAGGCGCATTATTAGATTAAGTAATCTAATTTGATAACAAGTGTTACTGTAGTACTTGATATTGTATTAGTGAAACTAAACCCACTATTAAGTACTATGATGAATTATTGATCTCTAAAGGGGAAAACCACATGTAAATATACATTCATACCATTCCAACATTCAGAAAAAAGAAGATGCATAATAGAATAATAAAGTAAAATATGCATAATTTGATACAGTTTATATAATATTTTAAAGACACATGCCTTTTGAAAATAAAAATTGAAATTAAGGAGAGTGTACTAGTTGCAACAATTGGACACGATCCACCTTTAGTCTAAGATCCATATTTAGCTCCTGAGTCTACTATATTTAGTTTATAATACGGTAGGGCACATCCAATAAAACATTAATTTTGTTAAATAGATATCACGTTAGTCATTTACAATTTATTTAAGCGGAGCATAATACAAAAATGATTGAATAGAAAAGAAAAGTAGTGTCAAAGGCTATAAAGTATGCAAGTAAGTTTGCATTGTCATTTAATTGTTCAATCATGCAAATATGTTAATAAGACATAAGAATGCACTTTAAACAAATAAAGGTAACTTGTATATGTTCAATTAAGCAATGTTAAGTAACAGTAAAAGATATTGTAGATAAATATATAAGTGACTACTAGTAAGTAAGGCTACACTGTACAAATTATATGTATATAAAGCTGTAAAGTAAGGTGCTACAACAAAGTAAGCAAATAAATAATATCAACCTCAAGGACTGAATGCACAGAAAAATATAATCATAAAAGTCTGTAAAATGTTATTTATTTATCAGAAGTTAAGCACGCCACTTAACTATAAGTAAGTGGGGTCAATTGCAAGCACACACATTGAGCATGTCCCATTCTTGCTAAATTAGATAGAACTTTGGTCAACCATAGCTGTTAGTCTTGTTTTCATCAAGCTTTTATAGAACTGACAGTCCGGGGGTATCGGATCATGCTCCCCTTTTCCTATCTCTACATAATAACACTAAGAGTAAGTGTCAATTTTATTATTCGAATCACTGGAGGCATCATAACAATTATTCAGCCATTATTTGAGATGCCTGGTATCACTATGTTAGAGATGACCCTCTATTAGTTCTCAAAAACAAAACAAAAAATGTCAAGAGGTGTAAGGTCGCATTATTAGATTAAGTAATCTAATTTGATAATAAGTGTTACTATAGTACTTGATATTATATTAGTGAGACTAAACCCACTATTAAGTACTATGGGGAATTATTGATCTATAAAGGGGAAAACAACATGTAAATATACATTCATACCATTCCAGCATTTAAAAATAAGAAGATGCGTAATAGTATAATAAAGTAAAGTATACATAATTTGATACAGTTTATACAAGATTTTAAAGACACATGTCTTTTGAAAATAAAAATTGAAATTAAGTTGAGTGTACAAGTTGCAAGAATTGGACACGATTCACCTTTAGTCATAGATCCATATTTAGCTCCTGAATCTACTATAATTGGTTTATAATACGGTAGGGCACATCCAATAAAACATTAATTTTGTTAACCAAATATCTCGTTAGTCATTTAGAATTTATTTAAGTGGAGCATAATACAAAAATGAATGAATAGAAAATAAAAGTAGTGTCAAAGGCTATAAAGTATACAAGTAAGTTTCCATTGTCATTTAATTGTTCAATCATACATTAAGTATGCTAATAAGACATAAGAATACACTTTAAACAAATAAAGGCAACTTATATATGTTCAATTAAGCAATGCTAAGTAACAGTAAAAGATATTGTAGATAAATATATAAGTGACTAGTAAGTAAGGCTACACTATACAAATTGTATGTATATAAAGATGTAAAGTAAGGTGCTACAACAAAGTAAGCAAATAAATAATCTCAACCTCAAGGATTGAATACACAAAAAAATATAATCATAAGAGTCTGTAAAATGTTATTTATTTATCAGAAGTTATGCACATCCACTTAACTATAAGTAAGTAAGGTCAACTGTAAACACACACATTCTCCCTTTTCCTATCTCTGCATAGTAATAGCTTTTTACAAAACTGACAGTCTGGGGGTATCAGATAATGCTCCCATTTTCCTATCTCTGCATAATAACAGTAAGAGTAAGTGTCGATTTTCTTATTCAAATCACTGGAGGCATCATAACAATTATTCAGCCATTATTTGAGATGCCTAGAATCACTATGTTAGAGATGACACCCTATCAGTTCTCATAAACAAAACAAAAAATGTCAAGAGTTGTAAGGCCGCATTATTAGATTAAATAATCTAATTTGATAACAAGTGTTAATATAGTACTTGATATTGTATTAGTGAGACTAAACCCACTATTAAGTACTATGGAGAAATATTGATCTCTAAAGGGAAAAGACATATGTAAATATACATTCATACCATTCCATCATTCAGAAATAAGAAGATGCATAATAGAATAATAAAGTAAAATATACATAATTTGATACAGTTTATATAAGATTTTAATGACACATGTCTTTTGAAAATAAAAACTAAAATTAAGGAGAGTGTACAAGTTGCAACAAATGGACACGATCCACCTTTAGTCCAAGATCCATATTTAGCTCCTGAATTTACTATATCTGGTTTATAATACTGTAGGGCACATCCAATAAAACATTAATCTTGTTAAGCGGCTATCATGTTAGTCATTTATAATTTATTTAAGCGGAGCATAATACAAAAATGATTTAATAGAAAAGAAAAGTAGTGTCAAAGGTTATAAAGTATGCAAGTAAGTTTGCATTGTCATTTAATTGTTCAATCATGCATCAAGTATGTTAATAAGACACAAGAATGCACTTTAAGCAAATAAAGGTAACTTGTATATGTTTAATTAATAATGCTAAGTAACATTAAAAGATATTGTAGATAAATATATAAGTGATTAGTAAGTAAGGCTACACTGTACAAATTGTAGGTATATAAAGCTGTAAAGTAAGGTGCAACAACAAAGTAAGCAAATAAATAATATCAACCACAAGGACTGAATGCACAGAAAAATATAATCATACAAGTCTGTAAAGTGTTATTTATTTATCAGAAGATAAGCATGTCCCCTTAACTATAAGTAAGTGGGGTCGATACAAACACACACATTGTACATGTCCCATTCTTGTTAAATTAGATAGAATTTTGGTCAACCATAACTGGTAGTCTTGGTTTCATCAAGCTATTTACAAAACTAACAATCCAGGGGTACCAGATCATGTTCCCCTTTTCCTATCTATGCATAATAACACTAAGAGTAAGTGTCAATTTTCTTATTCGAATCGCTGGAGGCATTATAACAATTATTCATCCATTATTCGAGATGCCTGGAATCACTATGTTAAAGATGACACCCTATTAGTTCTCATAAACAAAATAAAAAATGTCAAGAGTTGTAAGGCCGCATAATTTGATTAAGTAATCTAATTTGATAACAAGTGTTACTATAGTACTTGATATTGTATTAGTGAGACTAAACCCACTATTAAGTACTACTGGGAATTATTGATCTCTAAAGGGGAAAACCACATGTAAGTATACATTCATACCATTCCAACATTCAGAAATAAGAAGATGCATAATAGAATAATAAAGTAAAATATACATAATTTGATACAGTTTAAACAAGATATTAAAGAAACATGTCTTTTGAAAATTAAAACTGAAATTAAGGAGAGTGCACAGGTTGCAACAATTGGGCACGATCCACCTTTAGTCCAAGATCCATATTTAGCTCCTGAATCTACTATATTTAGTTTATTATACGGTATGACACATCTAATAAAATATTAATTTTGTTAAGCGGATATCACATTAGTCATTTACAATTTATTTAACCGGAGCATAATACAAAAATGATTGAATAGAAAAGAAAAGTAGTGTCAAAGGCTATAAAGTATGCAAGAAAGTTTGCATTGTCATCTAATTGTTGAATCATGCATCGAGTATGTTAATAAAACATAAGAATGCACTTTAAACAAATAAAGGTAACTTGTATATGTTCAATTAAGCAATGCTAAGTAATAATAAAAGATATTGTAGATAAATATATAAGTGACTAGTAAGTAAGGCTACACTGTACAAATTGTATTTATATAAAGCTGTAAAGTAAGGTGCTACAGCAAAGTAAGCAAATAAATAATCTCAACCTCAAGGACTGAATGCACATAAAAATATAATCATAAGAGTCTGTAAAATGTTATTTATTTATCAGAAGTTAAGCACGTCCACTTAACTATATGTAAGTGGGGTCAACTGCAAACATACACATTGAACATGTCCCATTCTTGCTAAATTAGATAGAATTTTGGTCATTCATAGCTGGTAGTCTTGTTTTCATCAAGCTTTTTACAGAACTGACAGTCTGGGGGTATCAGATCATGCTCCCCTTTTCCTATCTGTGCATAATAACACTAAGAGTAAGTGTCGATTATCTAATTTGAATCACTGGAGGTAACATAACAATTATTCAGCCATTATTTGAAATGCTTGGGATCACTATGTTAGAGATGACCCTCTATCAGTTCTCATAAACAGTAGAAAAAATGTCAAGAGTTCTATGGCCGCATTATTAGAATAAGTAATCTAATTTAAGAACAAGTGTTACTATAGTACTTGATATTGTATTAGTGCGACTAAACCCACTATTAAGTACTATGGGGAATTATTGATCTCTAAAGGGGAAAACCACACTTAAATATACATACATACCATTGCGGCATTTAGAAATAAGAAGATGCATAATAGAATAATAAAGTAAAATATACATAATTTGATACAGTTTATACAAGACTTTAAAGACACATGTCTTTTTAATATAAAAACTGAAATTAAGGAGAGTGTACAAGTTGCAACAATTGGACACGATCCACCTCTAGTCCAAGATCCATATTTAGTTCCTGAATCTACTATATTTGGTTTATAATACGGTAGGGCACATCCAATAAAACATTAATTTTGTTAAGCGGATATCACGTTAGTCATTTACAATTTATTTAAGCGGAGCATAATACAAAAATGATTGAATAGAAAAGAAAAGTAGTGTCAAAGGCTATAAAGTATGCAAGTAAGTTTGCATTGTCATTTAATTATTCAATCATGCATCAAGTATGTTAATAAGACTTAAGAATGCACTTTAAACAAATAAAGGTAACTTATATATGTTCAATTAAGCAATGCTAAGTAATAATAAAAGATATTGTAGATAAATATATAAGTGACTAGTAAGTAAGGCTACACTGTACAAATTGTATGTGTATAAAGTTGTTAAGTAAGGTGCTACAACAAAGTTAAGCACGCCCATTTAACTATAAGTAGGGTCATCTATAAACACACACATCCCCCCCCATCACCCACATATAAATATACATTCATACCATTCTAGCCATTTAGAAATAAGAAGATGCATAATAGAATAATAAAGTAAAATATGCATAATTTGATACAGTTTATACAAGATTTTAAAGACACATGTCTTTTGAAAATAAAAATAAAAATTAAGGAGAGTGTACAAGTTGCAACAAATGAACACGATCCACATTTAGTCCAAGATCCGTATTTAGCTCTTGATTCCACTATATTTGGTTTATAATACGGTAGGGCATAGCCAATAAAAAAATAGTGGGTAGACTTTAAAAAATCTAAGTACATTTTAAGGGCATATAAAACATTAATTTTGTTAAGTGGATATCACGTTAGTCATTTACAGTTTATTTAAGCGGAGCATAATAGAAAAATAATTGAATAGAAAAGAAAAGTAGTGTCAAAGGTTATAAAGTATGCAAGTTTGCATTATCATTTAATTGTTCAATCATGCATCAAGTATGTTAATAAGACATAAGAATGCACTTTAAGCAAATAAATATAACATGTATATGTTCAATTAAGCAATGTTAAGTAACAGTAAAAGATATTATAGATAAATATATAAGTGACTAGTAAGTAAAGCTACATTGTACAATATGTATATATATAAAGCTATAAAGTAAGGTGCTACAACAAAGTAAGTAAATAATCTCAACCTCAAGGACTGAATGCACAGAAAAATATAATCATAAAAGTCTGTAAAATGTTTTTTATGTATCAGAAGTTAAGCACGGCCACTTAACTATAAGTAAGTGGAGTCAACTGCAAACACACACATTCCCCCCCCCCGCCCCCCCCTCATGATTAATACTCAATATATTTATGGCAGTATTCATATAAAAAATTTGCCTCCTTTTCTTATGTCCTATGTTTATGCTTATAATCTTGCTTCTAAAAGAGAGGAGCTTTGGAATTCTCTAACCTCCTTATTTTATAACATTCAAGAGCCTTGGGCTATAGCTGGAGATTTTAATTGTGTTCACAATTAACTTGCAAAGAAAGTTGGACTTTCATACACTCAAACAGAAGAGCTTATAGCTCTTTTATTTTGAACTATACTCTTGAGGATTTAGAAACCACTAGTTCTAAATTTACCTAGTATAATCAGCAATTCAACAGTCCAATTCTTGCTAAATTAGATAGAATTTTGGTCAACCATAGCTGGTAGTCTTGTTTTCATCAAGCTTCTTACAAAATTGACAGTCCGGGGTATCAGATCATGCTCCCCTTTTCCTATCTCTGTATAATAACACTAAGAGTAAGTGTCAGTTTCTTATTCGAATCACTAGAGGCATCATAACAATTATTCAGCCATTATTCGAGATGCTTGGAATCACTATATTAGAGATGACTCCCTATCAGTTCTTGTAAACAAAACAAAAAATGTCAAGAGTTGTAAGGCCCCATTATTAGATTAAGTAATCTAATTTGATAACAAGTGTTACTATAGTACTTGATATTGTATTAGTGAGACTAAACCCACTATTAAGTACTACGGGGAATTATTGATCTCTAAAGGGGAAAACCACATGTAAATATACATTCATACCATTCCAGCCATTCAGAAATAAGAAGATGCATAATAGAATAATAAAGTAAAATATACATAATTTGATACAATTTATACAAGATTTTAAAGACACATGTCTTTTAAAAATAAAAACTAAAATCAAGGAGAGTGTACAAGTTGTAACAATTGGACACGATCCACCTTTAGTCCAAGATCCATATTTGGCTCCTGAATCTACTATTTTTGGTTTATAATACGGTATGGCACAACCAATCAAAAAAAATGATTATACTTTTAAGTATCTAAGTACATTTTAAGGGCATATAAAACATTAATTTTGTTAAGAAGATATCACATTAGTCATTTACAATTTATTTAAGCGGAGCATAATACAAAAATGATTGAATAAAAAAGAAAAGTAGTGTCAAAGGCTATAAACTATGCAAGTAAGTTGGCATTGTCATTTAATTATTTAATCATGCATCAAGTATGTTAATAAGACACAAGAATGCACTTTAAACAAATAAAGGTAACTTGTATATGTTCAATTAAGCAATGCTAAGTAACAGTAAAAGATATGTAGATAAATATATAAGTGACTAGTAAGTAAGGCTACACTGTACAAATTGTATGTATATAAAGCTGTAAAGTAAGGTGCTACAACAAAGTAAGCAAGTAAATAATCTCAACCTCAAGGACTGAATTCACAAAAATTTATAATCATAAAAGTCTGTAAAATGTTGTTATGTGCTCTCCTGACACTCCAATAGCCTGCCCAGGCTTAATAATAATTGTACTATAATCCACCAAGATATAACCCCTTAGAAGTATGTTTAAATATATATTATTCATGCACATCTATTATTTTCTACTTTAATTATTTATCTTATTGATTGGGGCTAATTAAGCCCCAAATAAACTTTTATATCAAAGATCTTTTAAGCTAAATTATGTATAATATAATAATGCGATTTTTGGAAAGTAATGTTTGCATTAAGTTTTATATGATGATAAAATAATTTATAAGGGTTATTTTAAGAACTTATTCATTGAATACCTTTTTATCTAAATTATCTAATAATTCAATAATTTCTAACATGTTATTCAAAGTTACCAAAATATGTTCATCGATGCTTATAATGTTTCAAACATTTAGTTTATACTAACCTTGGCTCCAAGGGTTCATTAATCACATATCTAGTATTTTGATAATTTAAATTCCATTAGCATATTTTATGATAAATCTTTCTAGATGATCTCTTAAGTTTAACTTTAAGAATTTACTAAACATTAAGTCTACTACAATATTTAAGGTTTTGGCATTCCTATATATTTAGGGATACTTCAATTAAACTGTATATTATAAGTTTCTAATAAGGTTTTAATAAGGCAACAAGTCTTATTAACTAAGACACAAATTAACTTTGGTATCAAAGATCTTTTAAGCTAAATGAGGTATAATATAGTAATGTGATTTTTGAAAAGTAATGTTTGCATTAAGCTTTATATGATGATAAAATAATTTATAAGGGTTATTTTGAGAACTTATTCATTGAATACCTCTTTATCTAAATTATCTAATAATTCAATAATTTCTAAAATGTTATTCAAAGTTACCAAAATATGTTCATTGATGCTTATAATGTTTCAAAGGTTTAGTTTATACTAACCTTGGCTCCAAAGGTTCATTAATCACATATCTAGTGTTTGATAATTTAAATTCCATAATGTGGGACATATTTTATGCTTAATCTTACTAGATGATCTCTTAAGTTTAACTTTAAGAATTTACTAAACATTAAGTCTACTACAATATTTAAGGTTTTGGCATTCCTATATCTTTAGGGATACTTCAATTAAACTAGACATTATAAATTTCTAATAAGGTTTTAATAAGGCAACAGGTCTTATTAACTAAGACTCTAATTCTATTCTTTTATTGATTTGGAGATTTAAGTCTATCATTGTATTATAGTGATCAATGATAATTGTCAGCTATGTGTTTATTAATAATAAGGTACTTAGGTCATTCCTACATATTAAGAGATGACATATCACTCCATATAATATATTCTTAGTTTTACTATAATTGAGTCTAATGAAGCTAATTCGTTGAATATAGGATATTCTATTCATATTTAATAAGTTAGGTTATCATTTAATAAATAATCTAAAGCATAATAACTTAATCTTTGGTTCTCCATGCTACTAAATATAATAATGTTATACTTATTTTAATCTAATGATTTTATAGTGTTATCATTTCAATAAGGTAATTCTTTAAGGGAATAATCTTAATAGGATTCTATTTTCTCTTGATCTAAGGCTGCAAATATTCTAATATCCCATTATTAGGTTCTAAAATTTAGACTTTATTTAATATAAAAAGGTTTTAAACTTCACAAGTGCTTAGGTAATTATGTCTATTTTCAATACACCACAAAGGTCATTATCTCACAATTTCCATTCACAAATTCTATTAACACCACAAGGTAAGGATTAGCACTTAATACTGCTAAATTTACTTTCACATTCACTTAAAATCACTTAACCATTAAATCTCAATAATCTAAATTAGCCACCTGAATATAGCATCTAAAGGATAAACTATTTCTTGGGTGACCTAAAGTGTAAGGATAATCAAACTTGATCTTAACTAAGGCTAATGTTATTCTTTAATTCACATAGCGAATGATCTTTTCTTTATTCACTTATGTGTGAATTTTTACAAAGTTGAAGTTTTAAATGACATAATCAATAATACCTCTCCAACAGCTTGATCGAAGATGCTATTTAAGACTTAAAGCTTATCATCAATAACCCAATGGCTCTAATCTTCCTACTTATCATAAGCTAATAATTCACTCTTTATAAGGTAATCACTTGAAGACTTTTGGCTCATACAATGAGATTTAAGGGATATATCTATTTACTAAGCATGTTATGTTAAGCATAGCACTACACTTAGGTAGGTTTTTAATCACCACTTAAATTATTCAATAAGATTTATTAAGGATTTAATCATTAAATATGCTAGATTGAGTGCCCTAGTAATCTACTTATGATGGCCTCTCTCTAAGTCTTTAGGACAGTATATTACTCATAAGAATCACAACTATGATCAATCTCTACTATTCTTACAAGAGGATGTGATCAAGTTAAATCATATGTTTTCATTTAATTATGTGTCACTTAAGGATTAAGTGCATAAAAATTAATACAAGATATATGTCAAACTAATCGTTTCACTGCTTAATACATTATTTGATGCTCATATTTAAGTTTCCCTAAATTAATTTAGGGTTTTAAAGCAAAAATAAAGAAAATCCTATTTTAGGATTTAAATAATAACTAATTAATGAGTCAAAAACTCAAAATCTCTAATTAGTAGCTAATTAATATAGAAGTAGTAGCTATAGATTTATTATAGCCTTATGAATATAATGACTATAAGTAGGTTAAATTTGGACACAATTTGGCTAAGATATGAACTAATCACCTTTAATGACACTTTAAAGGTGATTAATAATTTTATTTATCAAAATATGTCTTTAATGCATACTAATATTCCTTGTATTTCCTTTCATAATACTTAAATAAGACTTAAAAAAGCATCTATAATCAGCTTAAACTTGTTTTGAACTAGTAAACTCCTCTTTAGGCTAAATTCTAAAAATAGCTTAAGGAGTTGCATAAGTTATTGGGTGAAGAGAATTCACCATCTTCTTCTTAGATCTATATTCAATGTTCTAGTAGTTTAGTTCTATTAAGTAATGGATTCACTCAATAGATTGTGTCTTAAATCTACATGTTAGACATTTTAGCTTAAACTTTAGCTTTAGACATGAAGAATGATTATTTTATCTTTTGATATTTGACTAGCTATATTTATTATTTAGTTTAGTAATTCCTTATCTTATTGAGTCTGATTATCCTTAATAAGGTTTCCCTTAACTTATAGACTTGGAGAGTTTAGTTTTTGATAACCAAGATTTTGATAACCTAGACCTTAGATATTTAGCACCTTGGGTTAAGAAGTTTAAACACCATATGTTAGAGTTTTAACTCTTAACCTCTGAATCTTGATTTATTTGATCAAGATATGTTTGGATAATCCATCAATTAGGACACTTGATTCATTTATTTAACTTCTATATGGGATATTATTTGATTTTAGATTATAACTTGATTAGTTATAATATTTGACCTTATAGGACCATGACTCTGAGATTATGCTAGATAATAGGATATTGAAGATCTTGAACTTATATATTCTCATAATAGTTAGAATAAATAAATTATAAAATAAAAGATATCATAGATCTTGATTAAATTACTACTTAAATCCTTACTTTGAATGCTCTACTTTACCTTATTGTTTGAGCTTTTGTTTCCTTGTGCATATTTAGTTGATATATGGGGTATTCGATGAATATTTGATATTCGCTTTATAAAATATGTCATATCATTACATCAATTAATTTAAAACTCAGATAACTGTTCAGTGGAGTGTGTTCTAGTTAGTCAATCTTTTCGGTTCTTATTGTGTTAGAATTGATTCAGAAACAGCCATGAGTGGTCTAGATGATACATGTATATTCTATAGTTCATCTTAGATCTATCCATGAGTAGCCTATATGATACATGTGAGACTTTTTGTTCAGTGGATATGTTTAGCCAGTTGATGTTATGGGAAGCTAATCTATGCATACATCTAATTTAAATGATAATTTCAGTTCAATTTACATACAGTTTAGTTCAGTTCAGTTAAGTTTATAGTTTTGTAGTATTTTCTATTTTTTAATGTTTTTAGTAGATTTTTTTTGGCATATTATATATCTATGCATGTTATGATGCTGGATTTTTAGTGCAGTTATATACATTTCAGTATTTTATCAATATGTTCAACATATTTAGCTTTGTTCATATTTGTTTAGGAATGTTCTCATGTACTTATATTAGCCTTTATATACATATATACTTAACCTTTTCTGCAACAATTGAATTTGAGGTATGTTACTTTACTTACCATACTTTTGTTGTTATAAATGATGTATTATAATTTTTTTATATTCTTAGTTAGGGACCTAGCATGTAAAAACTAACATGTCAGGACTAAAGTTATTTGCTGATTATGTGCCAGGTGAGGAGTAGGAGCAAGAGGATGCTCCTTTTACATCCGCTTAGTTATAATTGTTATTTTGTTTGGAAGATATTAATATTTAGTTTTTCAATTTCTTTTTTTTGCTACACTTTGGATTGTAATAATTAGGTTCAGTACTTGCATATTTCTTATTTTAGTACTATTATATCTGAGATGTTTTATTTTTACTATCCTTTTTCATACTGCATGAATGTGATGAATGGATGTATCTATTTTCTTATCGCTTCCGCACTATATAAAGAATGTTTGCTTATTATAATATTGTACTCCTAATTATCAATTTTATTACATAATAATTCGGGGCATAATTACTTCCATTTTAGATATTTAAGTACTTAGCCATTTAGATATTCCAACATGATTAGCGTGGGCCACATAAGTGTCTCTCAGCAGGTTTTTATTGTGACGATATTAATCCAAAATTTCAGGGTTAGTAGTGATCCATCCCATCGCTAATAATATTTCATTGCACAAGTAGTAGGGTGGGGAACTATAGTTTGATGTCTTAAGGGGTATCTAGGGCACCAACATCCAATATTTGGGTGAGTGATGACACATTATGTCTCTAATATTATTCTATTTGCGCTTAGCAATGACGGCGTGGGGCATCATAGCTGGTATAGAGATAACTGATATTATTCGATTACTTCTGCATGAGTGTTGAGCTGGTTACTGATATTATTCTCGCAAGAGCTGATGGTTATTTGCCTTGAGGCCGCTGACCTTGGCGATTATAGGCCGACTTTGGCACATGAACAAATGCATTCTTACTGGCCACAGGCACGGGAGCTGGCATAACTGCTAAGGTTGGAGCTCGGCTTTTCAATGGGTATGGATGGAACACTTTATTACGATGAGAGTGATCGATGAGAACTCCATCGATAGTGGTCTTAGAATCACTCTGAAAGTAGCAGTGGCCATCTCAGTCGCACGCAAAACATACATTGCCAAAATGATAGCATTTATCGTATGGGTGAGGATGCTTGCATTTAGAAGTTTTAGACCAGGTCTACTCCGCTTCGAGATTGAAGACTTTAGCCACCCTTTGATGACGAAAATGCTCCTTCCTTGGCTGCACAAACGCAGCCTTACGCTTATGGTCCATTTGACCTTGAAATCCTTCTTGGAGGCGAGCCGCCTCGATTAATTCTATATAATTATTAACTTGGCGGGACACTAAATGAGCCTTTATAGAGTCCCTTAGATGTTTCAAAAATCAGTGGCACCTGGCCGCTTCTGTCCTAGCCAAGTCTGGAACAAAATGCAACAGTTTTCGAAACTCTTGCTCGTAGTGGAACACAGATCTGTTTCCCAGAGTAAGGTGGAGAAGTTCATCCTCCAGAATTGCTTGAGTTGACGCGGGGATAAATGCTTCACGAAAGGCTTCTAAGAACATATCCCACGGGACATCTTCTCTCATAATCAGCGAACTTATTATTTCACTCTTTCTCCCACCAGTACTCTGCTTCCTCTTGAAACAGGTCGGTGACTATGCGAATTACTTCTGAATTAGGGCATTTAATGTTGGTCAAATTCTTTTCAGCCATCTTTAACCAGGTAACAATATCCATGGGGTTTAGGGCCCCGTTGAAGGTAAGCATTCTTTGATGCAAAAAACTATGAAGAAGTCCATCTCTAGAGAAGTGGGATGAAGATGGTGCTCCTAACTGTGGAAGAAATTGTTGGCATACACATAATAGAAGGGCACGAGTTTCTTGCGCATGTTGCACATTACTCTCGATCGGAGCTTTCATCAAACTAGCCATAGGTTCATTTCATCGGGTCCGCCCGAAGACGAGATCGTGTTCTTAATCGGAGGAGGAGAAGTAGAAGATCCGAGATTCATGACAGTGAATACAAGTATGAATTCAGCAAATATAGTAAAATTTCATTATCATTTCATTCATTACTTTCTCAAAAGAGAAGTTACATAGATCAAAAAGTGGATAAAATGCTATTAAAAAAAGGCATGGTATGAACTATAAGATCTCTAATTACAATATTCTACCCAATAGGCAGCACAAAAATCATCATATGACTACTCGATACCTCCTAGTTGGCCTTCTATAAACCCAAAACTACCAATGACTCGCTGGTCCCATAAGTAGAACGTCCAGGATTTGAAGATGATACTCATTCGGACAGGCTGTCTCTCGGAAGGCAGTGGTTACACGGTCTAACCACTCTCTAGTATGGACTGGGAGACTAGTAGCTTTGAAGAATGAATGTATAAGAATCTTGTCTAGCACTTCCACTCCACAAGGTGACACCCTTCAATGACTCTATCATATATCCCACCGTCCTGAAAGTCATATGCCCAATAATCTTCGAACCTTCTAAGGTAGAATGAGAATGTTGACTGGGTGTACTCCATACCTAAAAGTAACTTAGTTTTATAAGTACTTCACTTACATCTATTGTTTCCTTTACAGTTCATTCAAATCCTAGGATGTCTAGTTTATGTTTAATAATTCACTATTTTATTGATATTATTATGTTCATTCAATTCCTAGGATATCCTCATTCTAGGCATATTCAGTTTTTAATTTTGAGATAAGATGGATGAACCTTGGATGCTGATTTTCTTACACTTAATAACTTGTAATCTTTATCAGATACAGAGAACATATATAAAGTAGATAGGAGCAAACTCCTTATCTGATACTTTATGATACTTCTCTGATATAACTGTAGCGCCTCGCCCCGTCGCCTCATGCAAAAAGAGTGTAAGCCAAATTCAATTGGTGGCGGAGCAGTTCGCCACTCAAGAAGGCATAACCCATCTCCTCGAACAGCTGAGACTGAACTACTGAAGGCTGCTGACTCAACCATGAGAAGGGTCGAGAGCTAATACTTAAGATAAGAGTAGTACTTTTCTTAAGTATTCGGCTAATATATATATTGGATTATGAAAGAAAGATAATGAATCCTACACATGTATACTAATATCAACATTTCTAGTATGTCGATCACATCATAATATTAAGTATAAGTAATATATAAACAGAGTGCAGAAAGTAAGCATACATTCAGAAAAGGAAAGAAAATATATTCAGAAATTATTACAAATGATTTACTGAAATAGTACTGAAATAAAGAATAAATATTAAACTAAAATAAAAATAGAAAAAAATTGTAGCGCCCTGCTCCGTCACCACGCATAAGAGAGATAATAATAATCAAATTCGGTGGTGAAGCGGTGCGCCACTCGAGGAGGAAGATCTCGTCTCCCCAAATGGCTGCAAACTGAACCCATCTGAAGGGCTGCTAACTCAACCTCAATAAGGGTTGAGAGCTAATACTTAAGATAAGTGTAGTATCCTTATCCTAAGTATTAAACCAATATATACATTGGATGTAAAACACATGAGGAATCCAATTAATGTATAAGATACTAGCATTTCCAGCATACTGATCACATCATAATACTAAGTATAAGTAGTATATAACAGAGTGCAAAAGCTGAAAGCAAACATCCAGAAATATTCATTATAGAAGCTGTATGAAACATTTGTCTCAGAAAATAAAAGAAAATACTTTCAGAATTATTACAAACAATTTAATAAAATACAGACATAAAAGCTAAGTACTGAACTAAAATAGACTAAGCAGAAAAGTAGTAAACTTGGAGGAGAGTTCACTAGTGCTCCACGAGCTTCTCCTGAATCTCCTAGGCGTCCTCCTGACCTGGCTCAATATACTGCTCAAGATCTAGCAAATTGCTAGATCCCAAAAGTACCCCGTGTTAGATAATAAGTCTGACATATCGAAACTAATCTAAATAGTTCTAATTAATCATTTAACATTTACATAATGTAAGTAAATCTACAGTAATACTGTAAAGAGAACTGAAAGTATAAAATTGTTTAAAACTGTACAAAATTGCAAAAAAGTAAAGTAAAACTAAACTATAAACTAAATACTGAAAGTAAACCAAAAATAGTAATGAATCTGAAATTGAGTAATAATATGTAAAACCATGATGTATGTCAGTGAAGTCATGTATCTGTATATGCCACGATACAATATGCTACTGAAATCGTGCATCTAAATATGCTAAAATACTGTATGTTCTAATTTGCAACCGAAATATTACTGAACGGGTATGAATCGTACGGTCCAATGTCTACATATACTCAGTTGGGAATCCAGTACTAGTCATCCTGCAAATTCCCCAATTGATATATGCAATATTCTATAATTCATAAATCATCATTGATACTCATACGCAATGCTCATGTTCATATTTATGCTCATGCTCATGTTCATGCTACATGCCTAAAAATTCAAAAATCCAGAAAATGCTTTAAAATCCAATAATGAATTCAAGGTCTCCATTGTACAGAATCTTATTAAAATGAAGGATTCTAACTCTTATATTCTAATTCAATAATCAGTTAAAGTTGAGAGTTTACTTAAAAATTATTAGTTGGGAAGGTTGTATATACATATTTAGCATGTTTTCAAGAAAGGTGGATTTAACCCTTAGCTTATTTTAAACTGCACTTATCAAAGCGCACTTCGATAGGAGGCAGAACCCGATCACAGTTTATATCTCAAGCTAAGCCGTTAAATAACCTAATTACAAGCATACTTAGTGTTCTACGCAAATTGACTTGATATACTTAGTTTACTTAAACTGCACTTATCGAAGCGCACTACGATAGGAGGCAGAACCCGGTCATAGTTTACATCTTAAATAAAGGATCTTGTTCACTAATTGTAACACTCTTAGTCTTGGAAGATTTACTTTAATAAGACTGTATTCATCTAATCCCTTGGGATAACACCTAATCATAAGTCCACAATGGAGTGAATCAACCAATCCTGAATACTACTGAGAGAATCCAGTACTCTGGGTATATCCTACTATACCCCATCAATAATATAGGTTCAAAAGATTCTATTTAATCAACAAGGATTTATCAAAGCTATTAATCCTTACTCTAAATGGGTGAGTTCTAAATAAGGCTCCAAGGATGTGATCCAAAAAGATCACTCAATATTGATTTCTATCACAAGGGAGAAGTTCCATTCTAACTCCTTTAGGTGGTTCCTACCACGAGGTATCAATATCGACTTCTAAGGTTATGAAGGATCATCTAAGATTCCTATCTCAAAAAGTTACAAAAGTTCTTCCTACTTTAATGTATCAATAATTAAGGTCTTTAAATATTTCAAGAACAATCCTAAAGTAAGACCCTTAAGATGTTGCTTTTCTACTTCTTAAGTTAACAATCAAGGTTTACTTATTAGACTTGGATTAAAGTGATCAGATCAGATGATTAAAATTCATCTGATCCTTTTCTATTTTACAATCATGGGATGAAATTAAAGATATTATTAGAGTTAGATAATTTCATAAATCATTATAATTTTATTATTCATCTTATGCTAATAATCTTATATAAGAGAAAATCAAAGATCTCAAGTTTAGATTCAAATGATTCAATCACACAGATTTAATATTAACCTTAGCACTTCTAATTTAATAATTTAAGATCAATATCAAATCATATGTATTATTAGAATAATGTCAATTGCATTATCTTATAATCAAGTTAATTGATTAAGGTGATTAAGATTTAGATCTTAATCAAGATAAGTTAGGGTTTAGCCCCTAGCCTTACCAAAATTAAGACCAATGATTGATTTATAGATCGATGACAAATTAATATATTATTGGTGTATTATTGATGTCAAATTTTAGATTTATATTAAGTATCATTTAGTTAATCAAGTTCTCAAGATTCCATTATAGCTTAATGTCAACAAAGCACATTTAGGTGTCTAATTAAATGTTAAAGTTTTCTAACATACATCCTAATATCATGAAAATTTAAGAAAGTAAAGATGACTTAAAATAGAAGGTAATTAAGGCTAACTAAATTCTAAATCAAACCAAAGGAGTAAGCACTTGATTACAACTCTAATAAACTTGGGTTTCATGCAATTTGATTATTAAGATAAACCTAATCGATACAAGCATTCAAAGATTCTATTATTTAGCATTTGACATAAAAATACTTAAGGCACATAAGAGGTCTTTGCACATGCCATAAAAAGGCAAATTTTTTAAAGTTGATTTTTATACAATATTTTATTCGATATTTAATTTTAACTAAACTAGGTTCAAATTTGATATAATTCAGTCCCACTAGGGTCCTAGGGACCATAAAATGCAAAAACAGTGAAGTTTTGGCTATTTCAGCCAATTCTGCGCATTTTTAGAAAATTCTGGGCGCTACGGCGCATGGCAGCTCTTTCAGGTGCTGCGGCGCGCTGTGACAGAAAACAGCGCGGTGGCGTGCTGCAGTGCTTTCAAGCGCCGGCACTGCGGCGTGCTATGGCAGAAAATAGTGATGTGGTGCGTTGTAGCACTTTTGATGTTGCGATGCGCTACGGCGGCCCGCTGTGGCGCACTACAGCGGTCCAACTTGCTGGTTACTGTTCAATTAATTTTTCTCTTGATTTCCTAGTTTTTCTCGAAATGACGCTGCAGCCCACTGCGGCAGTTTAACTTGCGGGTTATTGTTCAATTAGTTTATTTATTGATTTCATATGATTTTTCTTGAAATGACACTGCAGCCCATTGCGGCGCACTGTGGCGCGCAGCAGCGGAACCTATTTGAGCTTCGGGCGCTACGGTGCGCAGTAGCGCCCGACGGTGATTTTGCCTGTGCAAAAACCATGAATGGCCACATTTTATGCTCAAATACTCTAAATCCAAAGCATTCCATGAGTGGTTCCATATATCAATTGAAAGGTCTTTCAGATACCTTTCCATCGATACCAAAATTGGCACAAATGAATTATCCTAACTATACGAACGATAGAGTTAAAGGTTTGGGTATACAAAATAACAAAAAATAGAGCTTGATATTTTCAAGTAATATGGTGCTTTAATGAACCTCAATGACTTCCAAATATAATCATGGATCTTCTAAAGATACACAATAGCATGATAGCAACATGAAGTAGACAAGAAAGATGAGCAAATGGGTACCTTAGCCTTTAGGAGAGGAAGAAGAAACTTTATTTTCTTTAAGAACTTTGGAGGAAGGGGGCTTCTTCTTTAAGGTGCAGTAATGGAGGAAGGGAGGAAGCTTGGGAGCCTTAACTTGACAGCCAAATATGGAGAGGAAGGGCTGAGCTTCCTTATTAAAGGAGAAGGAGGAAGGGGGATGAGGGACATGGCCTAGGAGCTAGGAAGCATGCGTTAAGGAGATGGGCTCTGCCCCTATGCGTAAGGAGGAAGTATGGGTGCCGAATGGAGGGGGATAGCCAGCAAAAAATTAAGAAATGAAGGAAGGAGAAAAATGCAATTTAAGGAATAAATGATTATTTATTCCTAATATTTGATTTATTAAAAATTCAGGTTTAAGACGCGCACTCTGAAAAATCCTAAAAATTAACCCTAAGCTAATTTGGGGGTGAGGAATTCGCTTCCGATAATTAATTAATTATTCCATTTTCTGGTGCATTTAATAATATTAAAATATTCACAAAAATCTGACGACTTCCGAACACGTCCAAAACATCACCCCTAGCTAATTTGGGGGTGACGATCGTAACGACGAAGTTGGGTTTTGAATTTGAGATCAAATTAAATACCTCAATTTCCTAAATAATTAAATATTAAAATAATCTAAAATATTTAATTGAGCTTCGAATTGCTACAAATCTTTAGGGATTGGTTCTAACGACTAGATGATCTTAATGGAATGATAATTAAGATATAATTGAGTAACATTAAGATGAGTAACAGCCTTGGGTTATTACAGAAACAGTAAGACTGAAGGAAGGTCCACTAAGACTCAACGAACTCCTCCTGAATCTCCTGAGAATCCTCCTGGCCTAGCTCAACAAGTTGCTTTGGATCTAGCAAATTGCTGAATCCCAAAAGTACCGCATGTTAGATAATAAGTCTAACACAACGAAACTAATCTAAACACTTCTAAACATTTACTTAACGTTTAAAATAATGTAAAACAGAGCTGCAAAAAAATTGTAAAAATGATCGAATAACTGAAATTAAATTATGCAAAACTGAAAGTAGAGAAAATAGTAAAGCTGACTATATACTGAATACTAAAGATGAATAAGAACATATATGATCAGAAACTGAGTAAATAACATGTAAAACTATGATATATGCCACTTAAGTCATGCAACTGTATATGCCACAATACTGTATACTATTAATATGCAACCAAAGTATCACTAAATTACTATGAGTCGTATGGTCCAATGGCTACATTCATCCTGTTGGGAAATACAGTTTACTGTGATGCCGATGCATCCTGAACATCCCTTATTAATGTATGCAATATTCTATAACTCGTAAATCATCACTGATACTTATACCACATACTTATGCTCATGCTTATGTCTCTACACTATATGACTTTAAGAAAATCTAGAAGTCTAGAAAATTCTTTAAAATCATATTATGATTCAAATTTCCCCATTGTGTAGAATCCTACTAAAAAGATTCTGACTTTTAGGTCTAACTCTAAAGATGTGATTCTTTCACTTAGGATTTTACTTGAAATCACCAGTTAGAAAGGTTGTATACACATGGTTGTATGTCTCCAAGAATGGTGAATTTAATACTTAGTTTGCTTATAACTACACTTGTAGAAGCGCACCAAGATAGGAGGAAAAACCTTATTACAATTATTCTTCTCGCAAACTAAGGATTTAGTTCACACTCTTAGGTTTGGAGGATTTACTCTAGCAGGACTGTATTCATCTAATCCCCTGGGATAGCACCTGGTCATAAGTCCACATTGGAGTGACTCATCCAAACTTGAATATTGCTAAAGTGATTCAGCACCATGGGTATGCATGATCATAACCAACTAATAATTTGAGCTCAATCAGTCCTATTTACTATCCAAGGATTTACCAAAGCTATATATCCTGACTCTATTTGGGTGAATCCTACACAAGGTTCCAAAGATGTAACTAAAAGGTCACTCAATATAGGTTACTACCACATAAGAGAAATCTCATACTAATGCCTTAGGTGAATTATATCACAAGATTTAAGTTTAACTTATAAGGTTAAGAAGGATCATCCAAGTTTCTACCTTAATATGTCACAATAGGTTCTTCCTAGCTCAATATATTAACATTTATTACACTTTTTAGATATTACAAAACACTTATATGGCAAAACATCAAGATCTCACACCTCTAACATTCGTGCTAAATCCATAAGTTCATTTATTAAGCTAGAATTTATTTGTATAGATCAGATGATTAGACCCATCTGATCACATCATATTCTATAATCATGGGATAAAATTAAGAATGTTGTTAAGATTAGATCATTTCATAAATCAATATGATTTTATTATCATACTCATGCTAAAAGTCTTATATAAGAGAAAATTAGGGATCTTAAGCTTAGATTCAGATGTTTTCAATCACATAAGTTCTTTATTAACCTTAGAACTTCAAATTTAATGATTGAAGATCAATACTAAATCAGATGTATTATTGGAATAATATCAATTGAATTATCTTTCAATCAAGTTAATTGATGAAGTGATTAAGGTTCAAGTCTTAATAAAATAGGTTAGGGTTTAACCTCTATCTTTTCCTAATTAAGACCAATTGTTAATTTATAGATCAGTGATAAATTAATATATTATTGGTGTGTTATTTGTGGTAATCTCAGATTTAGATCAAGTGTTAATAACTTGATCAAGATCTTAAGATTCTTAAGATTAATTAAGAAATTATGCTTCCTTAATCAATTTAACTAGATTAGATGTTTAAGATACACATGAGAGGTGCTTTACATTCTAACTATTGTTATGAAAATATAATAACAAAAAATTATAGTAAACAGAAGATAATTAGTGCTAATCAAACCTTAAATCAATACAAATTGATTAGCACCTAATTATAAATTCAACCATTAGAAATTTATGAAACTTAGTAATTATATTCTACTTATTCATGTGAACAATCAAAAACTAAGTTTACTGAATTTGAATAATCAAAAACTCTAATTTTCAATAATCATGCATTTACAAGATTATGGCATAATTAATAATATATTAATAAAAAAAGTATTCCACCTAGCACATGCATTCTATAAGGTGTAAGAAACACAATGGCACCTAAATCATGCAATTTGGCTTAAGTATTCATGCTAATCAACCCTAATTAAGTTTAGCAATAATTAGGCTAAATTAGAAAATCCAACCATTAAAAGTTCAATATTATTTTATATTCTTATTCCTCATGATTTTTTGATCAATTATATATATATGATCATAGGAATTGGATCAGTGGATCAAAAGTTATTTAATTAATTTATTCTACATTTTTTCAATTTAATTTCCCAATGATTTGATTAATCAGATTTATTTAAAATAGGTTCCGCCCAATATCCAAACTGCACGGGTCGACTGGGGCCCGGGGAACCCAGCACTGTTGCACAGTGCGGGTCACGGGCTGACCCAACCCGCACAGTGTCGTCGTCCCTGATCGTTCACCCCGACCCTTAGCCCAATTATGAGAACCCTAATCTGCTAATTCCCACGCATCCAAGCCATGGCATGACCAACACATAATCGCTACAGATTCACCATAGCCAGACGCATCGATGGTTACTCGAAGCCCTCTGTGAGGTGGTCTGGTAATCCCAAACCTTACTCACCAGAGAGCTCCCATAATGGAGCTACTATGGAGAGAAAATTCTCCCCACAGAGGCCATGATTGACCCAGGGCTCGATCCCTACACCTTTAGGGAGGAGAGACGGAATGAAGCCCTATGGTTAGAGGGTCTGAGATGGGCTGGATCAATGGGTCCTTACTCGGACCCAATACGCATGAAAGGGGCTTGACCCAATCGATCAATTAGATCGAGCCCAGAGCCTACAATTATTCAAACTAAAACTGTATATCCTAGGAGTACTGAAACAAAATGATAGAGAGGAGCGGTTGAGCCTTAGCAGCTCAATTGGACAGTGGAGGGTACCTGGTTTGACACAATTGTACAGTGGAGGGTACCTAGTTTGATAGACTTAGATCAGATAACAGAGAGCAATGTAGGTTCCAGCTAGCTTCCTGGGAGATTCTAAGGGTTCCTGAACACCAGGAGACACCTTTTATCAGTGGTATGCATGCCTAGGATGCCTGGGGAGCTCGGATAGGCCGGGAATAATGAAAAGGGGTTTGACTCCAATTTATCACCAGAAGATCATAGGGAGCAATGCTAAGGCTATTTATAGCCTTAACAAATAAATGGAAAGCTTCCAGAGACAATGGATCGGGCCGAGGGTGGCCCGAGAGCTCGGGTTGCAACCGAGCTCCAATTTCCCAAATGGGAGCTAACTGAGCCACAAGGCCTAATAGGGCTGATATGCCATTGAGGGAAGATCCCCAATGGCATGCTAAGGTGGACACAGGATTGGGGGATAGGGTCTATTGTGAGGAATCCTTCATATTCCCTCTGTCAGACGCAGGTGAAGAGAAGACGAAGATCCACAGTCGTGGGAGGGTCCAGAGCTGTTTGATCTATCGATCAGAAAGGCTCTACGGCCCTGATCCTCTGGATCCTAATGTCCATATCCAATCAGATATGCACCATAAATCCACGAGTATAGATCAAACGACGGATCCGCAGTTTCACGGATCTGAATCCTAACCGTTAGATTACTAGGGTAGATGGCTAGATACCACTGAGCTCCGCTGTCACGTGACTCAGCTCCACAGCGGATCGCCCACGGTCCGCGCAGTGGATCCCAGTTGTTAAATTTGTTTGATGGTATATTTGCAATTATGAATTATAGAAAACCCTATAATGCAATTAGACCATTTGAATTTAAATTAAATTATGGTCTAAACGATCTCCAAATTTTACCAAACTTTCACCCATAATTAATTTGGGGTGGGGAATTCAAAAATGTAATCAAATTTTAATTCTGAGATCAAAATATTTTAGGTCTAACTTAAGGCATCTAAACTAATCAAAAGGCTAAATTGACTTAGAGAGGTCCAATTGATTCAAACTTTTAGGGTTAGCCTAAATTGGCATTCTAAATGCAAAGGGATTAGAACTAATGCCTGATTAAACTGAGAATTAAATAGGGTAACAACCTATGGCTGTTACAATAAATTAGGAATTTCCTTCGATGTTAGTTTTGTTAAGGATGTCAATAATTGATAGAATAAATTTGACAAGCTTTCAATAATGACTAACAATTCTAAGAAGCTTTGGATCTCTATAATGGTAGTTAGTTGTAGCTAGTCTTGGATGACATTAACCTTTTTCATTTTACTTTTATTCCTTCGGTGTTAACAACATGTTCCCAGAATGTAACAGAATCTAACCAAAATGTGCATTTAAAAAATTTTGTGTTTAGATTGTGACTTCACATTGCCTCCAAATTTATGTGCAAGTGTGACCCATGTTTAGCTTTGTCTTTAAAATAAATCAAAATATTGTTAATGAATAATATTACAAATATGTCTAAATAATGCTTTATTACTCTTTGCATAAATTCCATAAATATTGATGGGTCATTGATGAGGCCAAATGGCATAATGAGAAATTCATAATAACAATATCAAAAATTTAATGCCATTTTCTGAAAGTACTCATCTTTTAAATGTTACTGATGGTATCTAGATCTAAGTTAAATTTTGGAAAAGATAGATGCTCTAATGAGTTGGTTAAATAGATTGCATAATTGGGGAATATATACTTATTTTTTATGATTACCTTGCTTAATTCACTATAATTGATGCACATATGTATGCTATCTTATTTCTTGATAAAAAATGTGGGAGCTTCCCAAGTGTCATACTAGGTTGAATAAATTTTTATTGTTGATGTTCTTGAATTTGATCATGCAACACACATAAATCTTTTAAGTGTACAATTCTATAAGGTACTTTGAAAGAGGTTAGATCTCAAGCACTGGTTCAATTGTAAAACCAATCTTATTTGCAATATATTATAGCACATTAGTATCTGTAAGAGTTACAATTGATTTTTTCAATGCCATCATTTAATTAACGAAGACATCACAATCTTCTTAGATTAGATTCTTTACCTTTAGCGCATTCACAAAGCATGATAAAACACTATTTTTGTTATTGCCAAAATATGAACTTTTTTTTGGTTATTTTTAAAAATTTGTCAAAATAAAAGCTCTAGCAACTTTGTACACCACTCTTTTTCTTATTATAATTTTACAAAATAAAATTCTTTTAAAAATTATTTGACTTCAATCCCTATTACTAATTTGCAGTGTCACATTCTTGTAAACTTCTTATTCTTCATGAAAGATATTTCACTAAACAATGATAATTAGCAATCAAAAGTTATTGCACAAATAATTTATTATCATCAAAAGAAAAAATATCTACTAAGCTAGATGTTGACAATCTTTCCCTTTTTCATGATAACAAAATATCCTAATAATTTTTGTGAAAAAATAAAATTTGTAAATTAAAAAATATTCTAAATAAATAAAATAATCCTATTTTTGATATAATAATAAGAAAAAAATTATGCACATAAAAAAAATCTCCACCCAAATTGAGTAAACAACAGTTGAAATATTTTATCCCCTTTCTGTCATAATAAACTAGAGTTTAATTGGACAAATCATATGTTAAATGATAATATAAAAGGTCTATAAAATTGGAAATAAAAAAAAAAGCTATTTGATACCATTTGACTATTATAATTGATTAAAAATATGAATAAAATATTACTAATACCATTTGAATAATATTATTAATACTATTATATTACTTAAATTTATTAAGAAAATAGATTTTGATGACCAAAGCATATTCATGATGGCTTGATGATTTTCAACTTTTTATTCTAAGTTTTAGAAATGCACTTCACAGTTGCTCCATCTTTGATCATGAGCATCCAGTCAGCCCTATCCTAAAGAGTCTAATCCTAGCAAGAATGAGTGCAAGATGAAGAAAGAATGGAGGTGCAGGCTCTAGGTTCGAATCAAGAATGTCAAAATTGGAGGTATTAAAGGGATCAAGTGTGTTTAAAAAATAGGAAATTTTAAAATAATATTTTAATTGTAAGAAATAGCAAATGAATTCATAATAGTTGGTATTGATCTTGCTTTTATTGGAAAAGCATCTAAGGGTGGTTGTCCATAAAGTTGGTTCAAAATAACAAACATATCATTAAGAGGTGCATTATTTTGAACTAAAAAGGATATGATAGCTAGGATTGAGATTATTTTTGTTGCCTCTGGCTTATGGTGGAAGGGTATTATGGAGACTTGTCTGGATGGCCCTAGGTTCAGGTTTAAGATTGTTTAGTGGATGATTATTAGATGAAAAAAATTCATAGCAAATATCTAAATTTATAGAGATCCAATTTAAAGTAAGTTTTAGTGTTTTAGAATGTTTTGAACCCCAAATGTTCATTCAAATCTTTGTGGGTGAGGATTATATCATTCCTTCAATAATAAAAGTTAGTATATGGGTCTCCCTCGATGAAATACAAATTAGAGAAAATTTCATTAACAAAGGGTAGGCATTATGTATAGGTGCGACTGATGAGAAGGTGTAAGAAGGTAGGAAGAGGTTGAGTATCGAGCAAGGAAAGTATGGAGAAAGATGGCGATGGTCAGTGTGAGTTATCTCGGAGATAATGTTGTGTGCAAGCTTGAACTCATCATCTCTGAATCTGATGTCTCCCCTTGATGTGCATCTAGTAGTGTTGCCTTGATTAGTGCTTATAGAAGATGAACTCATTGCTTTCTTTAACAGACTCCCAAATTTTGGTGTCATGGGGGTTGAGATGCTCTTAAAAAGCTTGCATAAAGGAGAGATGTGAGAAAACTAAGAGAGGTGAGGGATAGAGGAAATTTGATGCTCATATATATGTGGAAAAATCTACCAGCACAAATTTGGGCACGTGCTTTTATGCCTAAACACGATATTCACCAGGTCAACAAAATGATGTCGTTCGACATCCACTTTCAGCGTTGAATCTTAGTTAACCAATGGACACAATAATTGTTTTGGTGCGGGTTTTTCTGCATTGGGGCACGGGCTACCAAAACATGAAAGTGTGTGTCTAGGTTTTTCAACATTTATAAAGTACCAGTATATTTATAATTGAATGCTAAATTAAGGTTAAAATAAAAAATTAAAAAAAATTACGAATGTAATTATTGAAGCATTATTTTGAATGTTGTGTTCCCTTTTCATTTGTCTTCACTGCTCCTTAAAAAGACATTAATGTTCCTACATAAGAATTAAGTGATGCCAATTTGGCAGATGCTAAGAATATGACCAAATAAATTATAACAATTACACTATTTATTGGTAATATCTTTATAAAGTTTTTTCAATTTTGTTTCTGATGGTTCGTGCCTAATAAGTAATACTAGGTTCATATTCATTTAATTTATTTTAAATAATTTATAGATAATTTAAACTAATTTTTTTTTTTATTGAGTCATAAATTTTTTATAAGAGTTATAATACATTTGGTATAAGAACTAAGGTTTTTTTTTTTTTCTTTTCTTTGATTGTATCTCTCTTCTATTGTAGATATGATGAAAAATGTGCAAACATATCTTCTCTCAAATCACAATGAAAGCAAATCAATGCTTTGGCATTCATTTGAGCGTCTTTAATATTTTTCTTAATCCATTGATTATGTTGAGTAGTGGTGTGACATACTTTTATTTATTTGAATTCACATAGGAATCAATATACTGTAGAAAACTTTTCATTTTTCTTTTCCAAAATTACGCTTTGTACCATCAAATAGTGGAGGTTCATAAACAAAAGTACCCTCCATCATTTGATAATTTATATGCGAGAATTATGTCATTTTTAAGAGGCAAATCTATATTTTATAGATTATTAGATCTAGTATTATAACAACCCAAGTTGTTATCCATGTCAATTAATATTAATCTCCATCATAATCTTAATCATACGTGTTAATCAAGTCATTAGGAGTCATCCACTAAGACCTAGTCCAAATCAAGAGTCAAATAGATCAAGTCCTGATTTTTGGGAATCCAAAAACTCTAGAAATTGACCTATCTAAATTGACCTCATATCAAAAATCGAACTTCACCATTATGTTCATTGCCCCCAAACTAGCTAGGGGTGATGTTTTCGAGTCAATCAGAAATCATCGAAATTTTGTCGAGTATTTTAATATTTAAATACCTCGAAAAATAGGAAAATTAAATACTCATCAAAATTAAAATTTGACTTCGCCGTTGTGTTCCTCACCCTTGAATTAGCTAAGGGTGAAATTTTAGTATTTTTCGAAGCACATTTATAAAATATTAATTTTTCTTTATTTTTAGAATTAAATTACTTAAGTTAATCAAAATATTTTATTTTTCCCTCTTCTTTTCTTCAAAATCTGATCCCTATGCTGTCTCCCCCTCCCTTCCTAGCCCTTCCTCCCCATCCCAGCACTTGAGTAAAAGTTTGTTGTCATTGTCTTCGCATCTATACTGATGGGAAGGCTCATAATGGAGCCTTGTCTTCTCCTCCCCCTTAAAGGAAACTTCATCCCCTTTCTTAGGCATTTTGCCTAGCTGAACTCATTCCTCTCTTCCCCTCTTTCCTTCATTGCTATACTTGATGCTGGAAAAAATCTCAGCCCATTCCTCTTCTTGCTAGCACTTGAAGAAGAAGAAGAAGAAAGGACCTCTCAAGCTCTCCTAGAAAATCTGTCATTTGTCAAGCCAAGGTACTTCCTTTCCCCCATTGAATGTATTCAATAGCTACTTTATTTTACTCTTATACTTAGTTTGCATCCTTAGAAATCTGTATTTAAGGTATGGACTTCATTAGAGCTCACTAAGATTGTAATTTTAGGAAGATGGAGGTGTCCTGTTTTTCTTTATTTCTGCATATATGTTCCTTTAACACCACTATTTGTATTGATAACTTAATCTTTTGGTGCTAATTTTGGTACCAATGGAAAGGTCTCGTAAAGAGCTTTCCAACGGTATATGGCAGTGCATATGAAGTGCTTTAGGTTGAGAGTAATTGAGCCCGAAAGTTGGCTTGTTGCGGTTCTCACCCAGGCAAAATCGCCGTCTGGCACTGCAGCACACCTGAGTTTCGTGTTATAGTCCGCTATAGCGTTCCATAGCACCTGAGTTTCGCCTTTGGGTCCACTACAGCATACTATAACATCCAGAAAATTGAAATGACCATAACTTTATCATTTGGACTCCAAATCAGAAAATTTAAAGTGCTAGATAGTTTAAAACTTTAGTACCAACAATAATCTAAAATAATATTTAGGTTTGGAACGCTGAAAAAATCAAAAATGACCAAAATACTCCTAGCCTTAATTAGGTCATAACTTGACCAATTGAAGTCCAATTTGGGTCTACTCCCAGTTAAAGTACTCAGTGTGATATAGGGAAGCTATAGCCACTGAGTTTGTTAGATTTGGACACCAAATGGAAAGTTAGCTTTTTGACCCCTCTTAACTTAGAAAATTACCAAATTACTCTTAGAAATTTAAATGGCTATAACTATTTTATTAGACCTCAAAATTTAGTATTCTTAGACTCTATGGAATCCTTGAATAGCAACCAATAGTAAATTGCATAAACATTTAGATTTTATTAGGTGCAATTTACTAAAATACCCATTAGATTAAAAGCCTTAGTTTGGACCTATAGGACCCATTTCCTATCCAAATTTGGTATACTTACTGTCTATCTTTATGTTAAATAGTAAGGAATCATTTGGCAATAAGAAATCCCAATTTGGAGCCCTAAATCAAAAAGTAGCTTTTTGGACTCTTAAGTAAGGGCAAAATGGTCATTTTACCCAAAATATAGGTTAAGTATCCTTAACCCTCAAAATACCTTTTTAATCAGTAATAAAACTGATTTAAGATCAATTTAAGACATAAATCTCTCAATTGGAATAATTTCTAAAACATCTCAATTTTTGGCTTAAAAATCCTTAAGTAAGATTGATATGCCTTAGCTAAAATCTATCACTAACCTCCCTAATTAAATAAAATCTGCAAGTGTAAGAAAATTCAATCAATTCTTAGAAATTCTCTAAGTCTTATCATTAGGAATCCTCACTTCACCTTAGGATATGTTCCTTAAGAATAAGGTTAAATATTAGGTTAGATTTCATTCATTAAATAACGGGATTATTCAATGAATGAATCATTAATTTTTATTAGTTTCTAGGTTTTCATAATTTCATTTTTTTTATCTTTCAATCCTAAATTAAGAATAGAAAATTCATCATATTAAGTTTGATTTTACATAATCGAATTTACCTCATTTGTCTACTTTTAGTTTTTATGCCTTAACCTAGTAAGCTAAGTGAGATTGTTGTATATTTTTAGTGGAGTGGCTTATGTAGTCATGACAATTTTCAATTTTGTATTTACTACTTTCAGTTTACTTTTCTATATTTTAGCACTTTCTTGGTTACTATTTTACTGCATTTACTAGCTTTATTTACTTATAGGATGCTAGTCTTACTTACTATTTATACATATATAGGATGCTAATTTGCTTGTTTACATATATATATATAGGATGCTAGTCTTACTAACTGTTTATGCATATATATAGGATGCTAGACTTATTTTCAGTTATTTCAATGTATCATCATGTCCTTTTACTTTATGTTATTTAGCATAAGTTTATATTTATCATAAGCATGTTTAGGATATATTTTCTTTTCAGTTATTAGTAATTATTCTTTATTTTATGCTTAACCTTGTTGCAGCTATAATTGGAGGTATGTGCTTACTTTCTCTTTTGTTTAAGTTGTAAACTTATTATTTATAACCTCTTCTTCTTTTTATATGCATTCTGCTCCTATACTTGCTTATTTAGATGCTAAGCTTTAATGGTGATATCTTAAAATAAATTGAATGTTATGCAACCTAAAATATACTTAGATATTTTGTCTAATAAGATTTTCTCTTTTGTTGGATGGGGCCATATCATTATGAAACTGATAATGATAAATTATGAGCTATTTGAAGTTGTAGAGCCTTCTGAAGACTGGATTAAGGAGGAGGATCGAGCTGCTAAAGATTTCTAGTTCTCTTACTTCTGTTTCTTGTGAGGATGAGTGTTTATTTTATTTCAGCTTCTATCTTTAAATATGTTATAATAATACAAGTTTACTTTATATTTTCTTTTATTTCATTTATTCTGAGTTGAATGGATGTTATATGTTACTTCCGCACTTTGTTTACATTTCTTATATTATCATTTAGTGAAGTTCTCTTGTAAATGGCAATTTACTTAATTATAATAGATTAGAATGAAGGTCTAATCTAGATATAAGTGAAGAACTTATCATTTGGTGACCACTTCACCATAATCATGTTAACCTAAGAGTTAACAAGACCATGGTGGGGCTGGGGTGCCACACTGCTAAACCTCCTCAAATACTGCTGCTACTGAAACTCAACCCAAAAAGAGAGTTGAGGACTAATCCTTAAGATAAGAGTAAAGTACTTATCTTAAGTATTATATATAGTATTTACATATATTAGATTGTGTGGTAAATTTAATAATAATCCAATATAAATAAGTATTAGCATCTCTTATATGCTGATCACATCATAATACTAAGTATATATAGAAATAACAACAGAGTGCGGAAGTTGTAGCCTTCATCCATATCATTCTACACAGAAGCTAAGTAAAAGTATTCATCTTAGAAAAGAAATAGAAAATGCATTTAGAGTTAAAATACAAACTATTTGCTTTAATTAAAATGACAGTAAAATTTCCCTCACTCACTGTAGAAATTAAACTAATGCAAAAAATAAAAGTTGAAGACTAAATTGGATAACGCTCCACAAACCCCTTATAAATCTCTTGGGAAGCCTCTTGAGCCAGCTCCACAAACTGCTCTAGATTTAACAAATTATCGAATCCCAAAAGTACCACATATTAGAGAATAAGGTTAATTCATCTAAATCTACTATATACATTTATAGTTATCAAAAGTTAAACATTTAAGTAAGCAAAATAATATTAAAGAAAAGCACTAAAACGACTGAAAAGTATAAAATTGTACGAAGCTAAAAGTAAGGTAAAACAGTAATTGAAAAATAATGTGTTGGAAATAGAAAGCTATAAAGAAACTGAACTGAATTAAAATAATGAAATAAAATTGTGATGTATGTCACTATATATATATATATATATATATATATATATATATATATATATATATATATATATATATATATATGCCATAGAAGTATATGCTACAAATATACATAACCTAATGTCACATGACATCCCACATAATCTTAGGTGAGCAGATTGTGACGACCCCAATATTGAAAATCACTTAACTCAATATTGATACGTCATCGCAATACCTAATACTATATTAGAAGAAAGCAAATCCAAATCACTAGATATTGTGTTTGGCCAAGGATTTAGAAGAGGATCTTAAGTTAAGATGGAAGGGAAATTATGAATGGTATTTAGTAATTTATAAGTAAGATTGTAATATATGGATTTAAAAGATGAGAATGAAATATGACTAAGCATATGATATAAGTAAGAATACATGAGTTTGTAATTTAAAACAATTGAAATAATTACTTGCAACCTTAAACATGAATTTCTTGATATTTAGTGAGTAGTTGACATGTGAGTTAAATGTCTACATTTTTGCCAAATTATTTTAAGTATAAATGTTTTTAAAAATTTCGGTAGAGTCTCCTTTGTAAATAGTTAAGGAGACACCTGCAAGGTAGACATGCAAGACTTCCATTCTAATGGAAGTTATATTATTAAAGAAAAGACAACCTAAATTAACATGCATTCAATCCATTTTAACTCCAATTCTAATATAGAGTTTAATCCTTTTTATAAGATTGCTTATTTCTAATTCTACAATAGAGTTCAATCTATTTCATAGGATTGCTCATTTATAATTCTAAAATAGAGTTCAATCCATTTCATAGGATTGCTCATTTACAATTCTAAAAGTTTAAAGGGAGGAAATCACATGTGTAACAATTGTCTACCCTAAGGTTTGCTTTATCACCACATTCAATACTCACATATATACATGAAAGGATTATTACTTAGATAAGAAACTAAATTCTAATTCTATAAACAAATGAATATACAACTAATCCCAATTTAACATTCTAAGTAAATATGCAACTAAAGACTTAATTAATATGCAAATTTTATACAATTATAATCATTCATCCATTCAATACATTCATCCATTCATTCATCACAAGCATTTAAATATAACTAAGCTCCAACAAAGTTTTGTAAAAGTAAAGTAAACGATATTATTATAAACCAACAGCAAATTTAAAGGAAGGGAAGAAATTTGATAGCTCACTTGAAGTTTTTATTAAGTTATAATTTTAATATATATAATAAGCGACAGCAGTTTAAGATTTAGCACTTGGTCCAGCTCTACTAGCCTCCAAGTGCACCTGATCTATCATATTTTTGCATTTAAATGTGATAGAGCAAAGCCAAGAAATAGAAAATCTGGTTAGACTAAGCAGTCTAAGTACAATTTAAGTTGGTTAAACATGTTATTGTTATAATTGGATATCACATTTCTAGTTACAAAGTAAGCACAAGCATAAGTGCAATATGGTAAGCATACAAGTAAGGAAGAGTAAGTAAGAAAAATAAGTGAGTTATAATACTCACTTAAGTATACATCCTAGCCTGCAAATAATGCATGGGTAAAAGCATCCTAAATAGGCTAGAAATAATCTAATGTGCGTATGAAAGTAAATGAAGTAAAACATGTATATGTTCAAATAACTTATGTTAAGTAAGGAAAATCAATAGTGAAGCATTTAAATGAAATTATACAATATTCACTGTAATCTAAATAAACTGTAAACAAGTAAAGTATAATTCTAAATCATAGAAAATGCATAGTAAGGAAATTGAAGGAAGATCTTAGACTATTAGCTTAAGATTAATATAGTCTAGAACTATAGAAAGTAGTATAGCTAAAAGCTATGGTGAGTCTTAACAAACTATAAGATTGAAGATCTCACATGTTTATTAATTGAAGTTAATTAATATATACTCATTCCATGGGCACATTCAGAATGAAATGAGGGGTTAAACACGTCTGTTTAACAACTAAAGAAAAGTGGGGTCTACCTAAAACACTCACATTCGCCCTCTAAGAATGTGAGGTCTCCTTATTACTCCATTTTCAGTCTGCCCTAGACTGATCCACCATATAGACCCCTAGTAATTTTAATATGAAAGTTTTATTCATGCACAATGTCTTATATGAATGATTCAAATGAAAAAGGCTCAAAGCTAAGCAAGCATTCAAGAAAAATCAATACTTGCAACTAAGTGATATCCAAAGTTATCTAATTTTAATGAACTACTTAATGATTGGAGCTAATTGAGCTCCCAATTAACTTTGAGATATTGATCTCAAATTAATTGTAAGTATAGTAGTAGTTGGGATTTTGAAAGTAGTAAATTCAATTCAATTAATATGATATGACAAAATAATTTATAAGTATAATTATTATTATTAAAAACTAGCTCTTAATCACATCCTAAACTATATGATCTAATTACAATAATTAAATTAAGGTTTAGGAGTCTAGTAAGAAGTGATTAAGATGAGAAAATATCTAATTAAGAAATTAGAACTACGACAAAACTAATAAGGTTATAGTTTGAAGGACCTAATCAAACTAGTGTTAATCTAGCTAAGTTAAAATAATTGAAAGGTTTAGGGCAAGTAATTAATAAGACTTAAGAACTACAAGTTCTAAGTATTCTAATAATTAATGTTAAAGAAATTTAATAGGATTCTTAAACTAATCTAAGTGACTTAGGACTTCTAATACTAGCTCTTAAAGCATTCAAGAGAAGACTTAAAGAGTTAGGGTAAATGAACTAAGTTCTAATCTAATCACTAAATTAGATCTAGTTGATTCACTAATCTACCATTACAAAGGTATTAAATCTATCTACACTCAATGGGTGTACTAATAGATCTAGGGATCAACTATTGATCAATTACAAATCAATCATAGGATTTCTACCTTAGGGTTGAAAAGTGAATTAAGTATATGGCAATTAATTCACATAATTAGAAAGTTGAGAACTAAGCTCAATAAAAATACAATCTAATTGGTAAGGGAGATAATAAACGTGACATGTTAGCTATCCTAGGGTTTTATAAAACCTAAAACATGCTATCTTGAAATTTGGAATAATCACAATAACACTAAGTGAGAGTTAAAAACCTAAAATTCTAAATTGTTGTCCAATGGAAATGATTTATATATCAATGAAATCCTTATGTCATAAGGAGAAGAATGACACCAAGTATATCAATTTTGGACAACTTTGGAAAGATTAGGGTTCTAATGACTCCTAATTAGATTAAAAAGTAATTAAGAAAATTAGGGTTTAAATATTAAATTTTATTTCATATTATCGTTCCTCACATTTTTGTGAGTGAAATGGACTATTTGATCATTTAATTTAGATCTTAAATGATCAAATTAGGTCACATGGAATAATGATTATTAAATTATAATTAATTAATTAATCCTAAATATTAACCCATCAAAATATTTGTCAAAATAAAAATTATAATGCATATTATTATTCTACTCATTTTTGTGGTCAAAATGGTATATAATATTCTATTATTTGGATTATTATTTTAAAAGTTATAATTAAATTAAGAATTTAATTATAATTAAGATTTATTAAATTAAATTCATAATCGATTTAACTGCCGGCACAGGTTTTCATGCACTGAATTAAGGATGGTGCGGAATTCAAAAAGAGGCGGCGTCACAGAAATTTTTAACAGCACTGGTATCGGTGATGTACACAAAACCAAGCATTTACGTGTCGATCTCATAGATCGACACGTCTTCTTCTCGAAGGATGGAAGATGGCGTGGTTTATTGAAGGTAGACCGGTTTGGTTCAGGCACTTAAACTGGACTAAGCTCACTTAGCGCGTGAACCGTTTCGTCCTGAGAGAAGAGGCGAAGGATCGGGATTAGGGTTAATCCCTGAACCCGATTCCGGTGGTCCCTAGGTGTGACCCACACACCGGTGAGAAGCTCTCGTCGAGGTCGTTCACCCAAGCTAAGAATCGAATCCAGAAGATGGATTGGGAGAAGATTAGGTGATGCCCTAGGTTGTGGTCGACAGTTAAAAAAAATCATAAGGCATTGAAAGAAACCCTAAATTTATTTAGGGTCGAATCGAGCTCGTCAGAGCTCGATCGACCTTCTAGATCATAGTTTGAACATTTCTGAATGATAAGAAATCAGTGTTAATATACCTGAAGCTTAAGAAAATCCCTCACTGCAAGCTTTTAGGGTTTTGGAAGGGACACGAACAGCGACTTTAGGTGGCGAGTAGAGCTCCAACAGCTTCCCACCAGACGAAGAAGGATACAAATGAAGGAAAAATGCCATCTATTCAGGTGATAAGAAACCTAATTGCTGTTGAGGAGGCTCATAGGTATGGCCCTTTGCGCACGATCTCGACCGGCAGAAGAGACGTACAGGGAGGTCTAAGCTGCCTTTCCATCAAGTCGATCGCGCCTGCAATTAAATGAACGACGACGATCGAACCATCCTGGACCGTTAGATCACGCCAGGATAAAACTGGCGCGACGGCTCAGATCCTGCAAAAACGTTGCATGCTGTTCGGGAAAATACTGGGGATCTCTACGGTTCAAAAGCTTAAGTCTGTTAGAAAAACATTAATTTATAATATATATATATATATATATATTAATTTATTTAGTGTATTTAAATATTTAATTATACTCAATTTATTAATCAAATTTAAATAACTAAACGCACTCCAAAAAATCCCAAAAATTCACCCTTATCTAATTGAGGTGTGGTGAACTCAAAAATGCTATCGGATTTTTGATCGGAGGTCAATTTAATTATCTTAATTTTCTAGGTATTTAAATATTATTAAAATATTCAGGAGAAATTCGATGACTTCCAAACACTTCCAAAATACCCCTAGCTAATTTGGGTGTGGTTAGGCCAATGGTGAACTCCATTTTTGATTTTGAGGTCTAAATAAATTAGGTATTCTCAGAATTATCAAAAAACTAGGAAATATTGGACTAATGGAAAAGGATTAAAATTGCCAAACGATAATTCTCAGAATCGCACGAAATTCTCAGAATTGCCAAACGATCTCCAAATTACACGAAATTTAAATTGGAGACTCCTAATACTATTATAAGACTAATGGAAAAGGATTAAAATCATTTAGGTCATTAATTGACAGGTAATACCACTAGAGTTGTTACACAGATGCTATGCTAATAGATCATAGGTGAGCACAACACTCCTTTAACAAATTCTAGGTGAGCACAGTGCTCCGCTAACAAATTCTAGGTGAGCATAATGCTCCGCTAACAATCTTAAGTAAGCATAACACTCCGCTAATGCAGTGATATGTCTTATGCAATTCATGATATGCCAAGGCCTTAATAATTGTATTCTCTTAAAACATTAAAACAAAAAAATGATCACAACCAAACAAATATATCCATTTGTCTCCATGATTCAAACCTTAACTAAATGGATTGCAAAATTTTATTTTAATTCCACTAAATTCAATATTCATTCCATAACAGTATTATAAATCATCACATGGAGAGAGTACATATGCTTGATTAGCATGTCCTAGGAAGGGTGACTTTAACAATTAGTTTATTTAACTACACTTATTGATGCACACAAGGATAAGGGACATAATTCTTTTACAGTTTATTCTCTTAAACTAAGCTGTTAAACTCCCAAGCTATAACACACCTTGGACTTGGGATATTTATCCTAAACTGAATTGTACTTATCTAATTACCTAAGATAAGACTGATACTCTATAGATCAATTCAGGATAAATCAACCAATTCCATCTTTTATTGATTAAATCAGTTTTATGGATATGCGCTACAATCTCTTATGATAATACTGCATATTTTCATTCTAACAATCTATTTAATGATCAAGGAGTAATAAGCTAATGAATCCTTTCTCCATTATGGTAAATCCTACACAAATGGCTCCAAGAAGTGACATATTAGTAATTCAATTTAGGATAATTACCACAAAAGATAATCTCAATCAAAGTCTTTTTGGTCTTCCTACCACATGGCATAGGAACAATCATCTATGATTGTTAAGGTTCATCTAGGGTCCTATCTCAAAATAAGATAATTAAAACATTTCCTACCTCAAAGTAACCTTATTAAGAATATATCATTTACTTAATCTTAGAACTATCTTTGTACTTTAAAGATCTAAATTATAAGCACTTTAATGATCCAAATGCTCTATTTATAATTTCTAAATATTCTTATTAGTATGTAGAACTTAATTTCATAGTTGTTATAATTTTTTGTAATCTATGTTCTTAATTATGTCTTAATCCTTAAATTGCATAATTAGTAATAGTAAATTCATCTTTTGAGTATTATTCATTCATTTAGATTCTAATCACTTTAGAAATGGATTAATATTATTTAGCCTTAATCATCCTTTGATTTTATTGGTTGAGTATGCATTGATCATTAAACAACAATAATCATGTTAGTAAACTCATATTCTAATTTAAACATCTTAGATCTCTAATATCTCATAATTATGGTGAAACCCTAATTAAGTTTATTTAACACAAATAAAAATCAAGAAACTGATTTTGTACCTTCTAATTTTGCATGTACTTTAGTTAATACTTGCTAATTTGATATTGACTATAGGCTAATAAACTAGAAGATTTAAACCTTATAATAATTCATGTGATTAATTATCTTGATTAAATCTTAAGATCCTTGATTTTCTCCTAATCAATATAACTTGAATAAATTAATCCTTACTAAAATATGATTGTTTTTTAAACAATCAATTCCTAATAATTATATGATCTTGCCCCACCAATTTATGTATTTATGGTTAAGATATGGTTTAGGAGATCAGCATGTTTGACTTTACATCTTAACTTATTGATTAAATTTATGAACCTTTATGTAACTAAGTTACTTGATTTAGAATTAATTCTCATTAAGTGTAAGCATTATGTAGTTGTTAGAAGCTATAGATCCTTAAGGTGCAAGAATAGTCTTAAACTTAAGTAAATGATATACCCTTAAGAGGGTTTTATTTGAGGTTAAAAGATGCCTTATTTGTCTCATTTTGAGGTAGGACCTTAGATGAACTTTAACAACCTTAGATGATTGCTCCCATGCCTTGTTATAGGATAACCTAAAGAGACTTAGATTGAGTTATTTTTTGTGGCAGTTATCGTAAATTGAATGACTTACATGTCATTTCCTTGGAGCCTTTTGTGTAGGACCTACCACAATGGAGAATGTATTCTTTAGCTTGTAAATCCTTGATTATTAAATATATTATTAGAACAAAAATATTAGTATTATCATATGGAGGTTGTAGTGCATATTCATAGAACTGATTTATTCAGTAGAAAATGGGTTTGATTGATTTTCCCTGAATAGAATTGTAGAGTTTCAATTTTATCTTAGGTAATTAGATAAGTTTAGTTCAGTTCAGGATAAACATCCTAAGTCTAAAATATTCTATAAGTTGGGAATTTAACAGCTTAGTTTGAGAGAATAAACTGTAAAAGGATTATGTCCATTATCCTTGTGCACATTGATAAGTGCAGTTAAACAAACTAAGTGTTTAAACTCACTTTTCATAGGATACATTGAGCATGCATATGTACTCTTAACATGTGATGAATTAGGATCTTATAAAATTATAATATGGATTAAATGTTGAAATCAGTGGGATTAAAATATAATGATATAATTCATATAATTAAAGTTTTGATTTGTAAAGCTTTTAAGGTTAACATGCATAAAAAATTTGGCTGAGTCCTTAAATAATAAGAAAAGATATTTACTTTAGCTTTTGTCTATTTTCTGATTTTTAATAATTTAAAATCATTCAATTATTAAATCTCTTGGCACATCATGAATCACATAAGCATAACATGGCACTAGCAGAATAGTTTTACTCACCTAGGATATGTTAGTGTAATGGTTCTGCTCACCTAAAATCTGTGGGATATCATGTGATATCAAGGTTATGCATATTTTGGCATAAAATTTTGTGACATATTCAGGTATATTGACAGACTGTAAATACACGTTTGCGCTCACACACAAGTGTACATGGTTCAAAGAAATGATTTAGAATAGTGAGTTCTGGAATTATATCATCCACAGGGAACGGTGGGTTTGTTACTAAGTTTTACCTTCTTTCAATAATGTTTATAAGATTCATTTTTGTGTTTTGTTTGGTTCCTAGATCAATAATGTAAAGAGCTTAAATTTAGATACTATTGATTAAGAAGAGAGAATTGGGATTTCGTCATGTGACTCGTAAGGGATTGGTGTTGTATTTAATTTATTGCATTTCATAAAGTACTTGGGTTATGCCAATCAAACCATGTGAACATAGTGTTCCTTAGATTGATCCTCTAATTCTGACTAGTTCATATCTAGTGCACAAGATGAACACACTAGTATTCTTCCTCAACACATCGACTATTATGAGATCACATTAGATCTATTTTAGAATTCCTATCTCTAGGTTCTCAAAATAATATTTAGTTGGGTTATTGATGAATCCATAATTTATAGCAAAATAAAATAAGAAGTCATATAAGCCCCTATTGGAAACAACCTACTTTGATGAAATTCTGCTTATTTTCAAGAAAAATGAGAGCTAAGCAACATCTGGAGCTATTCTACAAATTCTAGAAGAAAACCGCTGCAGTGCACCGCAGCGCGCTGCAAAGGATGAAGGTTCAAAATTTACATCTCTATAGTGCTCCACATCGGATGAAACTTTGAAACTTAACTCGCTACAACGCGCCACAGTGCTTCATAGCGCGCTACCGTGGATACAGATTTAAAACATACACCGCTACAGCACACCACAGCGGATGATACTTTGAAACTTAGCCATTGCAGCGTGCTACCATGGGTAAGTTTTCAAAACTTAACTCGCTATAGTGTGCCACAACGCATTGTAGTGCGCTATTACGGATCAAGTTCAAAACGTATAGGCACTACAGTGCGCTACCGTGGATGAGTTCTTGAAACTTAACCCGCTACAGTATGCCACAACGCGCTATAGCAGGCACCAAATTTTCTGTCTTTTCAGGGCATTAACTGCAGTTGGGATAAGTCTCCCAGCCAGCAGCCTGTCTCTTTGCTGACACATCCTCTGCCAATGAAATTCTTTAAGAAAAAAAAGAAGGATTTGAAATGATAACAAGAATTAAAAAAACAAAAGGTGAAATCATTTTATGCAAAAGTCCAGGAATCAAGTTGAATATGCACTCATTACAGCAAAAATGGTGGAGGGAAAAAGCAGAACTTGAATGGAAAGAAAGGAGAAACACTTTCTCTATAAATGTAGCCTCTCTTGAGAAAAGAAGGGTTCCCTTTTTCATTCAAAAATCTCAGATTTTAGGGGGCTGCATTCGAAGAAGAATGAGACCTCTTCAAGGGAGGTTGAAGAGGAAATTGCTAGAAGAGAAAAAAGGAAAGGGTGCACTAGAGAGCTAGAAGGAAAGAGTAGAGGAAGAACAAGGAAGATCCAAAGAACCCCAATAAGGGTTGTTCCTAGTATATTCATAATCTTTCTTTTAATTTCATTTTAGTGGATCATGATAGGGTCTTCATCCTTGTATGTTTTTCTTTATATCTCAACTGTAATGGAAGGTTAGACCCCCCTTGGGGAGGGTTGGGTTGAATCCAATGTAAAATGTAAGGGACAAAATGAATGTTGGAGAACTTCCTCAAGCAGTGAATAAAAATATATTTTCAAATGACTTTATGAATTTATTTATGAATTATACTGTGAATTGAATGGAAAATCTACTAAGAATATATGAATATAATAAAATTAACATTTAAATAATGTCTTGTGCTCTATAGCTCACAGCTTGGTTTAGAGCTAGTCATGTGTGCGTCAGTTCTTAGAACTATGTGAGAAGTTCTTGAGCCTAACTGCACGATTAGCGAAGCTCAATCAAGAGGTTGACGTGTGTGAGCTAAGACCCACTAAATGAGCTCTGTTGCTCAGCATAAATGAAAGGAGGAAGAGGATTCATCGAGAGCTCATGGATGATGCGACATAGTCCCTGATGCCCATTGCAATCACTTCCTTATCTGAACTGTGCGTGATGTGCGTGATGCTCATTAGTGAAATCAATCCTCATGAGATCACCTAATTAAAACTACTATCTTAACAACCTAGATGTAGGAACACTAAGATGCTCTAATTATGGTCTCATGAGAATCTTTGTGCTGAGATAGAATCATAGTGTGTTCATCTCATGCATAAGATTTGAACTTGTAGGAATTAGAGGATCAATCTAAGGAATACAATGCTCACTTGATTAATTGGCATGATAATAAAAGGATGAAAAGTTGCTTGAGAAGTGTTTCAACATGAGTCCCTTTCAATTCACATGGAGGAACCCCAACTCTCCTCTCTAAATCAAATAGTTTCTTAACTCAGAATTTTGTTTGTTACGGAACTAATTTAAAAAATTGAAATCATACAGTTTAAACATTATTAAACGTAGATATACCTTAATATCAAAACACACAGTTCCTTGAGGACGATAAATCTCAGAACTTACCTTTGAATTATTACTTCAGACCACGCACACTTGCGTGTAAGCGTAAACATGTAATCGCCATCTGTCAAGTTTTTAGTGCCGTTGTTGGGGAATGGTAACTATTTTGTATTAAGTAAAATCTACTAGTAAATAGTGATTTAAACAAATCTCTTTTTGCATATAGATTAATTTCTTCTTGTATTTATTTATGTACTAATTTGTAGTTTAGACTGACTAATTTACTTTTCTTTCATATGCTGAACTGTTAAACTTTATAGTTATACTTATTCTTGAAAGCTTAATTTTTGATTTGTATGAGTAGAAGAAATTGTACTAAATATCTTTTTGATCCAGAAATTGAAAGGACTTATTTACAAGCTAGAAGAGAACAAGCCATTTTAAATCATCAATAAGATGTTATAGAAAATTTTGAAGCAAATCCTAGAAAACCTTTTGGAGAACCATGGGGTAGAGCACTAAGAGACTATGCCTTGCCCACTGTTAGGGGCATCCCACATGCAATTGTTAGACCAAATATAGAAGCCAATAATTTTGAAATCAAACCCTCCACACTTAGCATGGTTCAAAATAATCAATTTGGTGGATTAGCCACGGAGGACCCTAACTCACCCATTTCAAACTTCCTGGAGAATTATGATACCTTCAGATTTAATGGTGTTTCTAAAAATGCCATTAAACTCAGGCTTTTTCCATTTTCCCTAAAAGATAGTGCCAAGAATTAGCTCAGCTCTCACTCGAGCGATTCAATCCGTACTTGGGACGATTTGGTTAGGAAATTCATAGCTAAAAATTTCCCTCCGGTGAAAATTGCTCATCTGAGAATTGAGATAACTAACTTCAACCAGTGGGAGAGTGAGACGTTGTATGTTGGTTGGGATCGCTTTAAAAAATGCTTAAGGCTATGCCTGCATCATGGGTTCCCCTTGTGGATGCAAGTTCAAACCTTATACAATGGTTTGAACACTCCAATAAGGACACTCATAGATGCAGCAGTTGGAGACCCAATTAGTAGTAAAATCCAAGAGGAGGCTTATAACCTCCTAGATGAAATGGCTAACAATGCTTATCAATAGACTTTTAAATGGGTTAAAAAGGAAACAATTAATATAACAGAAACAGATCAAATAACAACTCTACATGAATGTTAATTTTGTTCGAGAAACTTATTATGAGTTGTGCGGAGCTAAGCATGCTAGTGAAAACTATAATCTGGACAATCCTTTTGGGAAATCAAACACCGAGCAAGTTAACCATTTGAGGAACAACAATGCTATGAACAACCCTTACTCCAACACTTATAACCCGGGGTGAAAAGATCACCCTAAAATTTCTTGGAGAAATAATAATAATAATGAAAATCTTAATGGGGGAAGTTCATCAAACAAACAAAATTATAACAACAGGAACAATTTCAATCATCAACCATCAAACTTAGAAGGAGCCTTTATTGCTTTAAGGCTAAAACCATCCAATTTATGCGTAGGACGGAAGCAACAATCACCCATCATGTTGCCTCAATCCAAGGAATAGAAGCATCCCTCAAAAGCATAGAAGTTCAACTAGGGTAGATCTCTAAGCAGCTGACCACTTAGCAGCAGGGAGCCTTGCCTAGTTCTACAGAAGTAAATCCAAGGGAACTAGTGAGTGTTATCCATTCTAAAGGGATGGAAGGTGATGACCAAACTAAAAATAATAATACTGTTGAAAAGGAGTTAGAGGCTAGAGAAGGGGGTAGGAATACTGAATATGAGAAGCTTACCGCTCCTAAGTGCGAAGATCCTGGGAGGTTATGCATCCCTTGTGTGATTCAGAATGAGGTACTTTTAGATCCCTTGTGTGATCTTGGCACCTCAGTAAATATCATTCCCTACCATACTAATGAGCATCTCAAGGTAGGAGGGATGGAGTACACCTCTATAATTTTAAGATTTGATAATTTGGAGTCTTTAACTTCTTTGGGTATTATAAGAAATGTCCCTGTGGGGTTGGAAAGCTTTATTGTCCCAACTAATTTTGTAGTTTATAAATGGGATAGGTGGAACAAAAACTACACCATTATCTTTGGACGACCCTTCCTCATGAGCACCAAAGTCATAATAGATTTTTGCCGGAGTGTAATGAGTATAAAGATCTGGGGTAGGCTTGAATTGATAGATCTTAAGCCAACCCTTTTCAAACAAAAAGTTATGGAATTAGACTTGATAAGAAAAGCTAAGGAGGAGAAATTTTGTGAAACACTTGACTTTAAAAATTTAACTCTAAGTGAAAGGAACTCCAAAGCTAGTCCTGGCACATCATCTAAAGGTGAGAATAAGGAGAGAATGAAGAAGAAGAAAACCATGAGGGGGAAGAGGAAAAAGAAAATTTCTTCCAAACCCGAGTGTGAGGACAATGAATTTTTTGAAGGGAAAGATGAGGGCATGGGTTCGAGCACACTTTATGTTAGTGCTCACCCCAATACCTCAAAAGTATGGAAGGAGAGACCTCTTGACCACTCCAGCCAAAAAGTGATCCTAAATGAGTCGGGCTAACGACGTAAAACAAGGCGCTTTTTTGGAGGCAACCCAAGTAAAAAAAAAAAAAGAGAGAAGAAGTCAGATCTGCTACAGTGCCCTATGGCGTGCTACATCATGCTTTAGCGGACTAAATTCGATGCTCAACCGCCATAGCGCGCTGCAACAGATCAAAACTTCAAAACTTGATCGCTACAGCGTGCCACAGCACGCAGTAGTGGAATTTGTTGTATGAAGCGCTGTAGCGTGCACTGGCATGTTTCAAAAATTTCCAAGTCGTAGCCGCTGTAGCATGCCAAAAAAGCGCGCTATCGCGAAAGGCTCCAGCTATAACAATTTTGACTGCCTAGGGAATTCAGTGCAGTCAATAATTGCTTCATGTTTGGGATTCCTAGGCAGGCAAAAAGAGGTGTTGAAAAAACTACTCCTCTTTTCCCATTCCTAATTAAAGTGGGTCACATTAATGGCATGAGGAGCATGTTGGACCAGAATTTTCCTTGCCCTCATAGTTGTTTGGTTATTTAAAGGCCTTTAGTGGGGGGGGATGTTAAGATTGCACCAATTGATTTTGTCTACCCATGTTATTCTCATTCTCCTCTTTTCTAGAAAACTCCAGACTTTCTCTGAATTAATCAATCATGTCGTCTGGAAGGAAGTCCATCCCACACAAGGAAGCTAAGGCCTCTACATATGGTGGAGCCTTCAATAAGAAGAGGTTATCCTCCACCGAGGCTAAACAAAGATTCACCATGCTTACTTCTCAGAGGAAGTTGATCTCGAAAAAATATTTCGGGGCGGTTTTGCCTGTACCCTTCGAGCAAATTTATCCCTGGAGATGGGGGGGAGCTAGTGTTCACCCACTCCAACTCATACCTGACCTGGGTTCAAGAAGTTTACGCCAGCACCATTAACTCGACGGGGCGTAAAATATTTGTACGGGGAAGGGGAGTGAATTTTGGGCTCGAGCAAATTGAGCAATTTTATGGGTTGAGGGAGGTAGAGGCCTACTTCTACTTGGCCATTATTAAATCACATTATGACTTGGTAGCACTTGCTTGTGAACTCGTCTACAATGATGCGGATTGGAGAGGAAATCTGGCCAACATTTCTCGAGCCTTCCTCACAAACTTGAGCAGTGCTTTGCTTGTCTTTATCTCTAGCTTCATCATGCCGACAGGGCACCTCAGTGAAGTGACCTATTCTAGGGCGCTACTCATGTGTGCACTCCAAAGGCCGGGAGAAATTTGTATCTCCGGCATTATTCTTGAGCAACTCTGGAATTCCCTGCATGGGTCCTGTGCTGCGTTTGCTTTCGGGTTGTTAATATCGGATATCTGTCTGGTGCAAGGGGTCAAGGTCCTTTCCTCCAACATCACTATCCCCCCTAGTGCCCCTCTTGAGCAAACAAATTTAAATGTTCGTTCCCAAGAACAGAAACAGGCCAAGAAGAGGAGGGGTGAAGAAGGAGAATACTTAGCGTCTACTAGCCGTACATTTTCTGAGATATTGTTGATGCAGATCTATGCTCAACAAATAGATTTGGGTAAGGCTATGGCCAGTGACATGTGGTTTTGCAAGATAGGAATTACTTGGCAGCACGAGTTCCAATCAGAATTCCATGAAGCCCTTGAAATGATGTTCCAAGACTGGAGCTTGCAAGGAGGACCGGATTGATCGATGCTACCGCAACCACCTGTCGGCGACCCTATTCCAGACACCCTTGGCCTTGTGACTACACCTACCAGGACGTGGGAGAAGAAGAAGAGGAGGAAGGAGAGAATGATTGAGTAAATAGGTTGTTCTTTTTCTTATTTTCATTTTTCTTTTTCTTTTTTGTATTTTGCCTTTTTGAAGAAATAAATTATGGATTTTCAAAATTTCCCAATTCTTCTATGAATTGCAAAGAATAAATTTTTCTGAACTTTTCAAGGCTATGAATGTTAAGAAAATATCAATGTGAAGATTAAACGTCAACCAGTTCTTACTTAACGAAAAATGACAAAACTAATTGACAGCACTAAATCATCCAAACAAAGGAATGGTCCCAGATTGTAACTAGTCTCCAAACATTTAACAAGATCAATGCTAAGGCCTATGTGTAGGAGAAAACTGAGACACCAAAAACTTGTGATTGGAAAAAAATTGAGTGAACTAATGAGCATGTTAGGCTCTTATAGGACTTCATGATCTCAAAGAACTAGAAAATGGATGAAGAAAAATATCTCTCCCTAAAATTGAAAAAGAAAAGAATACAAAAACTGGGATGAAGAAATATATCTCTCCTAAGAAAAAAAAATGAAACAGGATGATGAAAAATATCTCTCCTAAAAATTGTGTATCTTTGCGATTTATAAGGAACACATATTTCATAAAACTCTTGGTCACTCATAGCCTCACCAGTTTAGGGAATTCTGAGGAACTTCTCCCATAATGAAGTATCAAGCTTTATAATTTTAGAATTTGGAGACTGGGAAAGCAACCAAGCACTATAACCGAAGTTCATAAATATTTAGTGGCTGAAGATTTGCTAGCCATTTCAGTTACAACAAGTTTCGAACGACAATAAATTTCACATTGATATTAAAACTTTGACTATTATACTTTAAAAACAGAAAAATAATTTTTTGAGCTTACTAAAGGATGAGCAAAAATCTAAGTGTGGAGGTGTGATGAATCTATAATTTATAGCAAAATAAAAGAAGAAGTCATACAAGTCCCTATTGGAAATAACCTACTTTGATCAAATTCTGATTATTTTTAGGAAAAATGAGAGCTAAGCAACATCTGGAGCTATTCTGTAAATTCTGGGAGAAAACCACGGCAGCGCACCTCAGCGGCTGCAAAGGATGAAGGTTCGGAACTTACATCGCTCTAGCACACCACAATGGATGAATCTTTGAAACTTAACTCATTACAGCGCGCCACAGTGCGCCCTAGCATGCTGCCGCAGATGAAGATTCGAAACATACACCGCTACAGTGAATGATACTTTGAAACTTAGTCACTGCAGCGCTACTGTGGGTAAGTTTTCAAAACTTAAGTCGCTACAGCGGATCAGTTTGAAATGTATAGGTTATGCTAATAATTCCTTGTATTTAATTCATTGCATTTCATAAAGTACATGGGTTATGCCAATCAAACCATGTGAATATAGTGTTCCTTAGATTGGTCCTCTAATTTTGTCTAGTTCAAATCTAGTGCATAAGGTGAACACACTAGGATTTTCCTCAACGCATAGACTCTTATGAGACCACATTATATTTATTTTAGAATTCCTACGTCTAGGTTTTCAAAATAATATTTAGTTGGGTGATCTCACAAGAGTTGATTCCCACCAATCAGCATCTTGTGCTACACACGCGGTTTAGCTAAGGGAGAGGATTCATTGGACCCAATGGACTATGTCACATCATCCATGGGTGATCGATGATCTCTCCCTCATTCTACTTTACTAAGCTGCAGAGCATGATTAGAGGGCGGCTTGGCTCATAAGCTTCAACTTCTCGGATGATCTTAAGAAGTGGTGCTATTAAGCTTGAGAGCTTGTCATGTAGCTCTCAATTATATTGCTCTCACTCCTTGCTCTATTCCAATTAGTGAGCATTTAAGCACAAGTCATTTAATAAAGATTTATATTTGAAAAACAATCCAAGTATTTAAAAATAGGTAAACTTTAAACTTAAATTTTATTCATTGCAACTTCAACATACAACACCATACGTCCCACACTCATCACACGACTATGGCCCAACCCTCTCTAAGGACAGTTTAGCCTTCCATTGAAATCATAATATAGAAAGATGCATTCAAAGATAAGAATCTTGACATCGGTTTGACTATAAAAGAAACAAGACAACGTAAAGAGAGAATACTAAGAACAACCCTAAATTTTGGGGTTCTCTGGATTTCTTCTTCTCCTCTCTCATCCTTCCTTCAAGCTCCTCATACTTGTCCTGCCCCTTGATCTTGCAAAGGTACTCTGAACCTTTCCTTGGAGAGTTCTCCTTCTGTAGCACCCCGCCCCGTCGCCGCGCGCAAAAGGTACAGCTTAAATATCTGATCGGCGGTGGAGCGGTGTGCTACTCGGGGAGATGAGCATCTCCTCGAATAGGCTAAGGGACTAAGCCACACTGAAGGCTGTTGACTCGAACCTAAGAGTAGGATCGAGAGCCAATACTTAAGTTATGAGTAGAATACTTGTCTTAAGTATTAGACTAATACGTACAATGGACTTCAAGAGGTAAATATGAATTGAATGTATGTTATCAATATATATCAGCATTTCTAGTATGCTGATCACATCATAATACTAAGTATAGTAGTATAATAGAGTGCGGAAGTTAAAGCAAAACATCTAGAATACATTCATCACAGAGCAGTATTAAAAAATTTTCTCAGAAAAGAAAAGTAAAATACATCTATAATTATTACAAACTGATGTAAAAGATGAAAAGTAAAGTCTATATGAAGTACTAAAAATAAAGCAATAAGTAAAAGGTGGAAGATTGATCCACTAAGGCTCCACGTACTCCTCCTAGATCTTTTGTAAGTCCTCCTACCCTGTCTCCACAAGCAGCTTAGGTTCTAGCAATTTGTCGGATCCCAAAAGTACCCCATGTTAGATAAGAAGTCTAACACATCGCAACTAACCAAGTAGTTCTAAGGTAATTATAATAGATAGTAGAGTAAACACGACTATAGAAAATAATAGTAAAGGCACTATGTAACTAAAACTGTAATGACTAAGCAAGCTAAAACTACATCAAAACTGAATACTGAAAGTAAATGAAAATATAAAATGCTCAGAAATCAATGTGAAATGTCCAATGCTGTACTATATGTCACTGGAATGATGCGCCCAAATATGCCACAACACAGTATGTCACGGTATGTAATAGAATTATCACTGAAAGGCTATGAGTCGTACGGTCCAATATATACATACACCCAGTTGGGAAGACAGTACAGTGATGCCGATGCATCATGAAATTTCCTAATCAATGTATGTAACATTCCGTAACTCATAATTCGTAACTGACACTCATACGTCACCACTGAATTATTCATTATGCTCATGCTCCGGTTTATGCCCATGCTTCTATGCTATATGAGGAAAATCCCAAATCCATGAAAACTTTAAATACCGATGATGAATCTAAGGTCTCTATTGTGCAGAATCCTGCTAAAAGGATTCTGACTCCTAACTTCTAGAATAATAATTGGTTAAAGTTAAAGATTTACTTAAAGGTCATTAGATGGGATGATTGTATATTGTATACACTATTCAGCACGGTTTCAAAAAAGGTGATTCTTATCACTTAGTTTGATTAAGCCACCCTAACGAAGCGGTCTTCGATAGGAGGCATCGCCCATTAGCAATTTGTATCTCAAGCTAAGTTATTAAGATGCCCCACTCACAATCACACTTAGTGTCTTAAAGAAGGTAACTCTAATTACTTAGTTTGTTTCAGCCATACCTATTGAAGTGGTCTTCGCTAGGAGGCATCGCTCGTTGGTGATTTGTATTTCACTCAAACTAGGGAATGAGTACTTGTTTAATACACTCTTAGTCTTGGGAGATTTACTATAACAGGACTGTATTCGTCTAATCTCTCGAGATAGCACCTATTCATAAGTCCACATTGGAGTGAATCAACGAATCCTGAATACTACTGAAGAAAACCAGTATTATAGGTTTAGCATACTACACCAACCAATGGCCTAGTTTTAAATAACTCTAATTAATCATCAAGGATTTATCAAGACTATCAATTCATATGCTAAATAGGTAAGTCCTATATAATGCTACAAAAAAAGGTGATCAAAGATCACTAAATATAGATTCTACCACAAGGAAAAGTGTCATGCTAATATCTTAAGTGACTCCTACCACAAGGGGTTAAGATTAACTTCTAAGGTTAAGGGATCATCTAAGCTTCTACCTCAATGAGCTATACAAAATTCTCCTACCTCAATGTATATTTAATTTGAGGTCCTTAAAATATTTCAGAGATAATCTTATGCTGAGATATTTAAGATCTCACACCCTAAAACTAACATTTTAGGTTCTATTTAATAGTTAAGTTTTGAGTGATCAGATCAGATGATTAAGTAATCTGATCATATCTTATTCTAAGATTATCGGATTTAAATTAAGGATGTTATTAGAGTCATATCAATTATTAAATCAATTTAGTTATATTATCTTTATATGGTAGTAGTCTTATTTAGGAGAAAAATAAGGATCTAAAGTTTAGATTCAGATTAATCAATCACATAGATTTATTAATAACCTGGACATGTCTAATTCAAATGTTTAAGATCAATACCAAATCAGATGAATTATTGGAATAATGTCAATTTCATTATCTTATAATCAATTCACTTTAACTAAGGATTTAAGAGTTTGGATCTTAATCAAATAAATTAGGTTTTAACCCCTTAATAATGCCTACTTAAGATCAAATGTTTATTTATAAGTCAAGTGTCAATCAGTGAATTTGGGATGTATTATTGGTGGCAGTCTTAGACCTAGATCAAGTCTTAATAGCTTAATCAAAGTCTTAAGACTTATTAAGGTTAATTATGAGGTTTAAGTTCTCCATTTTTGATTTATTCACTTTATATATCATAAATTTGCATACATGATTTTAATGCATCTCCCTTATAGTTATGAATCATATTAATAGAAAAATTCCAGAAAACAAAAAGTAATTAGTGCTAATCAAACCCTGAATCAATCCAAAAAGGATTAGCACATAAGTACAAATCTAACCATCAGAATTTTATGCAATTTGACACATAAGTTCTATTTAGTCATACAATTAATCAGAGACTAAGTTTGCTAAGATCCAATATCTATAAACCCTAATGTTTGCTAATCATGGTTTAACAAGATTAGGGCATAAATTTAAATATAGAGATCAGAAAAATACATCACTTAGCACATTCATTTTACTCTTCATAAGAAGACTAATGGCACCTTAAACATGCAATTTAGTTAAATATAATTGCTAATTAATAATAATCAAGATATGTAATAATTAGGTAAAAATGGAAAATTTAACCATTAAATGTTCAATATTATTTTATATTCAGATCCCTGAAGATTTTCTGATCAATTTTATATATAAAATCATAGGTTTTGGACTAGTGGATTAAAAGTTATTCAATTAATATATTTTGTATTTTTATTTAAATATTTTCCTATGATTAGATTAATTGGATTATTTTCCTTAAGAAAAATAAACCAATTAATTGGATTTATTTAAAATGGGCTCGGCCCATTAGCCAAACAGTGTGGGTCGATCGGGGCCCGAAGACCCCGGACGGTCGCACCGCGCGGGTCACGGGCTGACCCGACCCACACAGGGTCTTCATCCCTGCCCCAACTCATCTCGACAAAAGCCGATCCGGGAAACCATAGATGGCAAAATTATCCGTCTAGAGTGCGCGCCTTGGGCTCAGGTCAATCGAGAATTAATCCCCTAGCCGAGACGCACCGATAGATACTCGAAGCCCCCTGTGAGGTGGTTCGGATTGGCCGGACCTTACTCACCCGAGGGCACTCTTAATGGAGCTACTGTGGGGGGGGGATTCTCCCCATAGAGTTCGGCCGAGTCACAAGGCCTGATCAGGACTGATATGCTATTGATGGAAGATCCCGAATGGCATGCTGAGGTGGAACGGGTAGCGGGGGACAGGCCAGGCTGTCCAGGATTCGCAAGATTTCTTCGGTCTGGAGCGGGCATGGCGAAGACAAAGATCCATAGTGCGGGTGCACTATGCGCCATCTGATGGATCAATCAGGACAGTGGAACAATCTTGATCCTTCGGATCCTAAAGCCGGATCCGATTTGATCTATGCCGTAAGATTCACGGGGAGCATCTGACGGCTGATCCTTGATTCCGTGGGATTTAATCTTACCCGTCGATTATTTAAGCACAATGATTAGATTTACGGGACCCTACTATCGTGCGTCCCAGGCTCCGCAGTGGATCCCTCGCGGTCCGCACAGCGGATCCCGGCCGTTATTTTAGTTTTAGGGATATATTTGCAATTTGGAAAGTTTATGAACCCTTTATGTAATTGGACCATTTTAATTAAATGTGAATTATAGCCTAAATGATTTCCAAATTGCACCAAACTTTCACCCCTAGCTAATTTGGGGGTGAGGAATTCAAAAATGTAATCAGATTTTAATTCTAAGATCAAAATATTTTATGTATAATCTAGGGCATTTAGACTAATCAAAATGCTATTTTGGACTTAGAGAAGTCCATTGGACTTTCAAATTTTCTAGATAGGCTCAATTTAATATTCTAACAACAGTGGTATTGAAGTTAATGAGTAATTAAGCTATATAATCCTAGGGTAACAACTTAGGGTTGTTACAGACTTCTCCACTTAAGAACGATGTCGTCCTCGACATCATCTCAAGATAGAAGACAAACATGCAAAATTTGAAGAATAGAAATAAACTCAGAAAATTAAAGGGTACCTAGATTTTCAAAGAGACTGGGATACTTCCTTTTCGTATTTGCCTCTTTCTCCCAAGTAGATTCTTCTATAGAGCGATTTCTCCACTGCACCTTTACCATTGGGATCTAGCAATTTCTCAGTTGTTTTTGATCATGAGCTAAGATCTTAATTGGCTCCTATGCATAAGAAAGATCCGACTGGAGACACCGCTGGAAGTTGAATTAGATGAGATGGGTTGCGAAGATATCTCCGCAGAGAGGAGATGTGGAATACATTATGGACAGCAGAGAAATCTTCGGGAAGCTGCAATCGATAAGCTACAGAAATAATCTTCTCTAGGATTTCATATGGTCCGATGTAGCGGGGGCTTAGCTTCCCAGCTACACCAAAATGATATACGCCTTTCATCGGACTAACCTTAAGATACGCAAAATTTCCAACATCAAATTCTAGAGTACGATGATGAGCATCATGATACTTACTGTGGCGATCTTGAGCTACTTTGATTCTTTGCTAGATCAGCTGAATCTTATGATTCGTTTCTTCAACTAAATCAGAACCATATATCTGAACACTGCCTGTTTCTGACCATGCTAATAGAGTACTACATTTCTTGCCATATAGGGCTTCATATGGAGCCATGCCAATACTTGCCTGAAAACTATTATTGTATGCAAACTTTACGAGCAGAATATGATCTTCTCAGAAGCCTCCAAATCCAGAATACAGAGATGAAGAAGATCTTCCAAATCTTGATTGACACTTTCCGTTTGTCCATCTGTTTGAGGATGAAAAGCGGTGCTCGTGGCTAGAGTAGTTCCCAAGTCTTGATGCACTGCTTGCTAAAATTTAGAAGTGAAACAACTATCTCGATTAGATACGATAGTTCTGGTAATTCCATGGAGTCTGATAATTTTCTTGATATACAACTTTACTAATTTCTCCACAGAATTGGTTTGACTCATACGAATAAAATGTGCTGATTTGGTTAGTCGATTGATAATGACCCAAATTGAAACAGCACCGGATCTTGATTTAGGTAAGCCCATAACAAAATCCATAAAAATATCGAACCACTTCCGTTTGGAATTGCTAGACGATGAAGAAGTCCTCCAAGCTTTTGGTGTTCGACTTTAACTAAGTTATAAGCATGACATTTTGCTACCAATTCAGCCACACTTCTCCTCATTCCAGGCCAACAGAATGATTTCTTCATTTCTTGAAACATCTTAGTACTGCCAGGATGTACTTAGTAACCATAATTGTGACCTTCTACTAGAATCTCTTGATGCATGGATTTGGGAATCCATAGATGATCTCCCTGATAGATTACATTACCTCAAAGCTGAAGATCAAAGCGATGAACACTCTCGATGTCCACTTTAAACTTCAGGCAGTCTTCATCCTTGGTTTGAGAGATAGAGATATCGCGATGAAAGTAGGTTCAACTGAACTCATGGATATCAGTGTGCTTAGCATAGCACCACGCACTGACTTGATTTCGAGCCTTCAGAATTCTTCTTCCAAAGAACTTGACAGTATCATAGAAGATAGAGTAGCATGACGATTGAGTGAATCTGTTATGACGTTCACTTTTCCTGGATGATACTGGATGCTTAAATCATAATCACTTATTAACTCTAGCCATCTTCGTGGTTGACAGTTTAGCTCACGTTGGGTGAAGATGTACTTTAAGCTTTGATGATCGGTGAATATGGAACACTGGACGCCATAAAGATAATGCGCCAGATTTTTAGAGCAAAAACTACGGCTGCTAATTCAAGATCAAGAACAGGATAGTTCTTTTCATGTGATTTTAACTAACGAGATGCATAGGCTATAACTTTTCCTCCCTACATCAGCACACATCCCATACCTATGCTAGATGCATTGGTAGAGACTTGGTAGTTAAGATCTTCCTTAGGTAAGGCTAGAACTGGTGCAGAGGAAAGAACTTCTTTTAATGATTGAATTGCTTTCTCATATTCTGGACTCAAGATAAATGGTACTGTTTTCTTCACAACTTTGTGAGAGGAGACACAATTTGTGAGAAGCCTGTAACAAATTTTTTATAGTACCCCGCTAGTCCTAAGAAAGTACTGATATCGGTCACGGATTTTGGTTGTGACCAATCTTGAACTATGCTCACTTTATTTTGATCGACTTTGATTCCTTGAGAGTTGATGACATGACCCAAAAAAGCGACTGAGTTAAGCCAAAATTCACATTTGGAGTACTTAGCATATAGCTCATGACTTCGGAGCTCTTCTAGTACTAATTGCAGATGGTTCTCGTGATCCATTTTACTTTTTGAACAAATCAGAATATCCTCGATGAAAATGATGATGAATTTATCTAAATATTCTTTTAACACGCGCTACATTAAATCCATAAAAATGGATGGTTTGTTCGTTAAGCCAAAGGACATTACCAAAACTTCATAATGTCCATAGCGGGTTCTAAATACCATTTTCTCCACATCTGGATCTTTAACTCGCAATTGATGATATCCAGATCGCAAGTCTATCTTTGAGAAAACTTTAGCTCTAGATAACTGATCGAATAAGTCATCGATACGAGGTAGAGGATACTTATTCTTGATTGTTACTTTATTTAATTCCCTATAATCGATGCACATTCTCATCGATCCATATTTCTTCTTTATGAACAAAACTGGCACTCCCCAAGGAGATGAACTTGGATGAATAAGACATTTCTCCAACAATTCTTGAAGTTGCTTGTTCAGTTCTTGAAGTTCTTTTGGTGCCATTCGATATGGAACTTTTGATAGCGGTTGAGTTCCGAGAATTAATTCAATTGCGAACTCCACTTCTCTAACTGGAGGAAGACCGGGTAGGTTTTCAGGGAAAACATCAGGAAATTCACAAACTATACAGTTCTCAGAAATAGACAAGACTTCTTTCTTCTCTCCCAACATCGTTACGAGATACGCATCGCATCCCTTCCTGACTAGCCTTTTTGTTGTCATTGCATTGATTAGCAATGCTTGGGTGCTAAATTTTCCCATGAATGATTTTGATTTACTTCCACTGCCCAAAGTTATTTTCTTTTTTTGGAAATTAATTGAAGCACCATGCTGGCTTAACCAATTCATGCCTAATCTTATATCAAAGTTTATGATTGGCAATATAATTAATTTAGCCCCATAATTTTGTTCACTAATAGGAAAATCTATGTTACGGAATTGTTGAGACTGCATACAGGCTCCAAAAGGCAACCCGATGCTCAACAAGTTAGCTAATCGATAGGTTGGTAGCTTAAGAATTTTAGCCCAATTTTTTGATACGAAGGAATGACTTGCTCTCGTATCAAAAAGGATGTTACACGATTTATCATTTATTGATAAGGTGCCTATGATTAAGATGACTTAAGAAGAATAGCTACTCAAATATTAGAAAATTTTGAAATGGTAAATACTAATTACTGAAATAGTAAGGACTAAATAAAATTAATTTAAGTCGTACCGGAAACCACATCATTGTCCTCAGGAGCAGAGGCAGGAGTTAACATATATACCTTTGCCGGTGCTGAGGGTTCTTTGTTCTGAGGCCTTTGACCATGCCAATCATAGTTCAGCTTTTGTGTAGGTACCATTGCTTTAGTGTTCGAAGTAGTAGCTGGCATTATAGCAGGAGCAGGCTCTCGGCTGTTCCTTGGTTGTGCACGGAATGCTTTCTTATGATGGGAGTGATTGATGAGCACTCCGTCGATTGTGTTCTTTTCATTGTATTCGTAATAGCGGTGGCCGCTACGACCACAAGTAAAACATACACCACCAAAGTGGTAGCATTTTTTGTACAGATGCAATTGTTTGCATTTGAAATTCTGAGGCTGGGGTTGTGTAGTTTCCATGTTATAAACTTTTGCCACCTTATGATGGCCAAAACATTCCTTCCTTGGCTGCATTACTATTACCTTCATTTTCCAGTCCAGTTGACCTTGGAATCCTTCTTATAGATAGACAGCCTCAATTAATTCAGTCAGAGTCTTGATCTGACGAGATACTAAGTGGGCTTTAATAGAGTCTCTCAGACCCTTTAGGAAATGGTGGCATCTAGATGCTTCTGTTCTAACAAGGTCTGGAACGAAACATGACAATCTCCAAAATTTTTGTTCGTAATCGAACACTGAATTATTGCCTTATGTGAGATGGAGGAGTTCATCATCCAGAATTGCTTGAGCTGACGATGGTATGAACGCTTCACGAAATGCTTCCAAGAACATATCCCAAGGAATGTCCTCTACTTCATAATCAACAAATTTGTTATTCCGCTCATACTCCCACTAGTACTCAACTTCTTCTTGAAATAAATGAGTTACTAGGTGGATTCCTTCAGAGTTAGGGCACTTGATACTGGCCAAGTTCTTCTCAGCCATCTTAAGCCAGTTCACTGTGTCCATTTGATTCAGTGCTCCATTGAATGTAGGAGTTCAGAGATAAAGGAAACTGTCTAGGATTCTGTCGCCCGTATAATGTGAAGATGATGAGAATCCTGATGGGGTTACAGATTGCTGTCTAACAGAGAGGATAAGAGCACGTGTCTCTTGCGCCTGTTGCGCATTGCTATCTATTAAGGCCTTCAATAAACTGGTCATGGGGTTGGACTCCTTAGGTCTGCCTGACAACGTGACCGTATTCTTAATTGGAGTAAGAGCAGATGGAGAGCCATGATTCATGACTGTATATACAAGTATGAGTTTAGAAACATAAAATTTTACTATAATTTCATTCATTCATTTCTTTCTCAAAAGAGAAGGTATATAGATCCACAAAACATATAACTGTGATAAAGGAAATGGCATAATAAGATCTCTGTAATCTAGTTATAATATTCTACCCAAAAGGTAGCACAAAAGTAATCATATGTGACTATGTGGCTCCTCCAAGCTAATCTCCTATATACCCAATACCACCAATGGCCCGCTGATCCCCTCAGTAGGATCTATATGATCTCCAAGCGATACTCCTCCAGACAGGCTGTCTCTCAAAGTGCGATAGTAACGCGATCCAACCACTCTCTGGCGAGTGTGGAAAGACTGGTGCCTCCAAAGGATGAATTGATAAGGATTTTATCTAGTACTTCAACTCCTTGAGGTGACACTCCATTGACGACCCACCCTTCCATAGATCTGGCCATCTCGGAGGTCATCTATCTAGCAGTCATCAAACCTCCTAAGGTAGAACCAAAATACTGTCTGTGAGTATTCCATCCCTAAAATAACTCAATTTATAAGTATTTCATTTTATCATTACCTTCAAGTTCGTTCAGATCCTAAGATGTCAGTTTTGATATTAAGAGTAAGCATAGTTTCAATCAAGTTATTATGTACGTTAAAGTCCTAGGGTGTCACTATTCTAGACATAGTCAATCCTTTCCTTTCTGAGGTAACTTGATGAATGTTGGATGTTTGCTTTTCATTACACTTAGTAACTTCTGATCTTGACTTGATATAGAGAATAGATCATAAAGTAGATAAGAACAAACTTCTTATCTGATATTTTATGATACTTCTCTGATACCAACTATAGCGCCCCGCTCTGTTGTCGCGCGCAAAAGTTACAGCTTAAATATCTGATTGGCGGCGAAGCGGTGCGCTACTTGGGGAGACGAGTATCTCCTCAAATAGGCTAAAGGATTGAGCCACACTGAAGGCTGCTGACTAGAACCTAAGAGTAGGATCGAGAGCCAATACTTAAGTTAAGAGTAGAATACTTGTCTTAAGTATTAGACTAATACATACATTGGATTTAAAGAGGTAAAAATGAATCTAATGTATGTTATCAATATATATCAGCATTTCTAGTATGCTGATCACATCACAATACTAAGTATATTAGTATAATAGAGTGCGGAAGCTAAAGTAAAATATCCAGAATACATTCATCACAGAGCAGTAGTAAACATTCATCTCAGAAAAGAAAAGTAAAATACATCCTAAATTATTACAAACTGATATAAAAGATGAAAAGTAAAGTCTATCTGAAGTACTAAAAATAAAGTAGTAAGTAAAAGGTGGAAGACTAATCCACTAAGGCTCCAAGTACTCCTCCTGGATCTCCAGTAAGTCCTCCTGCCCTGTCTCCACAAGATGCTCGGGATTTAGCAAATTGCTGGATCCCAAAAGTACCCTGTGTTAGACAAGAAGTCTAGCACATCGCAACTAACCAAGCAGATCTAAGGTAATTATAATAGATAGTAGAGTAACCACGACTGTAGGAAATAATAGTAAAGCTATTATGTAACTGAAACTGTAATGACTAAGCAAGATAAAATTGCATCAAAATTGAATACTGAAAGTAAACAAAAATATCAAATGCTCAGAAATCAATGTGAAATGTCCAATGCTGTACTAGATGTCACTGAAATGATGCACCCAAATATGACACAACATAGTATGCCACGGTATGTAACAGAACTATCACTGAAAGGCTATGAGTCATACGATTCAATATATACATACACCTAGTTGGGAAGATAATATGGTGATGTCGATGCATCCTGAAATTCCCCAGTCAATGTATGTAATATTTCATAACCCATAATTCATCACTAATACTCATACGTCACCACTGAATCATTCATTATGCTCATGCTCATTTTTATGCCCATGCTTCCATACTATATGAGGAAAATCCCAAATCCATAAGAACTTTGAATACCGATGATGAATCCAAGGTATCCATTATGCAGAATCTTGCTAAAAGGATTCTGACTCCTAGCTTCTAGAATAATAATTAGTTAAAGTTGAAGATTTACTTAAAGGTCATTAGATGCGGTGATTGTATACACATATTCAGCACAATTGTAAGAAAGGTGATTCTTATCACTTAGTTTGATTAAAACAGCCTAATGAAGCGGTCTTCGATAGGAGGCATCACCCATTGGCGATTTGTATCTCAAGCTAAGTTATTAAGATGCCCTACTCACAATCACACTTAGTATTTTAAAGAAGGTAACTATAATTACTTAGTTTACTTGAGCCACACCTATTGAAGCGGTCTTCACTAGGAGGCATCGCCCGTTGGTAATTTGTATATCAATCAAACTAAGGACTGAGTACCTGTTTAATACACTCTTAGTCTTGGGAGATTTACTCTAACAGGACTGTATTCGTCTAATCTCTCGGGATAGCACCTGCTCATAAGTCCACATTGGAGTGAATCAACCAATCCTGAATACTACAAAAGAAAACTAGTACTACGGGTATACCATACTACACCAACCAATGGCCTAGTCTTAAACAACTCTAATTAATCAACAAAGATTTATCAAGACTATCAATTTCTATGCTAAATAAGTAAGTCCTATACAAGGCTCCAAAAAAAGGTGATCAAGGATCACTAAATATAGATTCTATCACGAGAAAAAGTGTCATGCTAATATTATAAGTGATTCCTATCACGAGGGGTTAAGATCAACTTCTAAGGCTCAGGGATCATCTAGGCTTCTATTTTAATGAGTTATACAAAATTCTCCTACTTCAATATATATTTAAATTTATGTCTTTAAAATATTTCAGAGATAATCTTATAATGAGATATTTAAGATCTCACACCCTTAATTCTAAAGCTAACATTTTAGGTTCTATTTAATAGTTAGGTTTAGAGTGATCATATCATATGATTAAGTCATCTGATCATATCTTATTCTAAGATTATGGGATTTAAATTAAGGATGTTATTAGAGTCAGATCAATTATTAAATCAATTTAGTTATATTATCTTTTTATGCTAGTAGTCTTATTTAGGAAAAAATCAAGGATCTAAAGTTTAGATTCAGATTAATCAATCACATAGAGTTATCAATAACCCGAAGATGTCTAATTCAAATATTTAAGATCAATACCAAATCAGATGCATTATTGGAATAATGTCAATTTCATTATCTTATAATCAATTCACTTTAACTAAAAATTTAAGAGTTTGGATCTTAATCAAATAGATTAGGGTTGAACCCCTCACTCATGCCTAATTAAGATCAAATGTTTATTTATAAGTCAAGTGTCAATCAGTGAATTTGGGATGCATTATCGGTGGCCCCGACTCCTCTCAATAGAAGCCGATCCAGGAAACCCTAGACGGCAAAATTCCCCGTCTAGAGTGCACTCCTTGGGATCGGGTCAATCAAGAATTGATCCCATAGCTGAGACGCACCAATAGATACTCAAAGCCCCTGTGAGGTGGTCCGGATCGGCCGAACCTTACTCACCCAGGGGCTCCCTTAATGGAGCTACTGTGTGGGGACAATTCTTCCCACAAAGGCCACGCCAGACCCAGGGCTCAATCTCTACACCATCAGGGAGGTGAGACGGGTTAAAGCCCCCTAGTCTGAAGGCATGAGGTGGTTGGGAACATCGGGACCTTGCTCATCCGAGGCATTCCTTTAGGGACTTAGCCAGATCGATCGATTTGATCGATCGGGACTAGCTTATGGTTCAATTACGATAGCATTAGGTTTGATCTGACAATACAGAGCTATATGCATCAAAAGAAGGGAGGTTTGAGCCTCCTTGAATCAAAACTGGCAAGAGGGGTACCAGGTTTAACGGGAGAGCTCAAAACGATCGACTGAGGGCTCGGCTGGATTTAGCTAAGGTTCCAGATGCTGCAAAGAATCCTGAACATCATGAGAGCCTACTATCAGTGGTTCGGGAGCTCCTGGGATCGCCTACGCAAGCTCGAATAGATGGCAATGGCAGAGAGGAGTCAGTGGAGAATTGAACTTAATTAAATAGCAAAAGGGTAGAAGGAGGATTACTGAGGCCATTTATAGCCTCAGACAAGCTCAGGGAAACTTCTAGGGGGTTGGCTCGGGCTAGGAAAGACCTGAGAGATCGGGTCATGGCCAAGCTCTCAATTTTTCTATTTGAGCTCGGCCGAGTCACGAGGCCCGATCATGACTAATATGCCGTCATTGAGGGAAGATCCCCAACAACATGCAGAGGTGCAACAGGTAGTTGGGGACAGGTCAGACTATCCAGGATCTGCAGGATTTGTTCGGTCGGACGCGGGCATGGCGAAGATGAAGATCCACAGTGTGGGTGCGTTGTGGTCCGTCTGATGGATCGATCAGGACTGCGGAACGGTCCTGATCCTTGAGTTCCTAATGGCCTGATCCGATTTGATCCACACCGTAGGATTCACGGCGCGCATCTGACGGCTGATCCTTGATTCCGCGGGATCTAATCTTAGCCGTAGATTATTTAAGCGTGACTATTAGATTTACGGGACCCCGCTGTCGCCTGACCCGGGCTCCGAAGCGGATCCTGACTGTTATTTTAGTTTTTGGGATATATTTGCAATTTGGAAAGTATGGAAACCCTTTTATGCAATTAGACCATTTTAATTAAATTTAAATTCTGGCCTAAATGATTTCACAATTGTACCAAACTTTCACCCCTAGCTAATTTGGGGGTGAGGAATTCAAAAATGCAATCAGATTTTAATTCTGAGATCAAAATATTTTAGATTTAATCTAGGGCATCTAAACTGATCAAAATGCCATTTTGGACTTAAATAAGTCCAATGGAGGAAATTGTTATACATATGAAAATGACCAATTATAGAAGTTTCTAAACATCTCTAATTCAAAATTTACTCTATTCAATTCATTCATACAATTGTTATACATATGAAAATGACCAATTATAGAAGTTTATAAACATCTCTAATTCAAAATTTACATTTATATAAGAATTAGCAATTGGGATTTGAATAAACTAGTTAGAAATGATACATACATTTCATTTAAATTTAATCCAATCTTAGGTAATTTTACAATGGAGGGAATTTAACTTGAATGAGAATTAAACATTTACATTCATCATATTTATGTATATGTAAGGTCTAAGCATCCAATTCAAAATTATATGTGAGAAAATCATATGAAACAATTTGCTACCCTAGGATTCATCCATCCTAAATCAAACATAATTTGAAAATAAGGAATTAATATTTGTTCTAAATTAAGGAGCAAAATACTTAAAATGTCCAAATATTGTATAAATGATTGGATATACATGTCAATGTGATCCTTATATCATAAGGAGTAAAATAACACTAACTACGTTGAATTTTCTAGGGTTTGGAGGAGTCCTAATTGGAGTTAAAATGCCATTAAGAGATTTATGGTTCATAACCTAATTTTGATATCATAATATTATTCCTTACATTTTTGTGAGTGAAATGGACTATTGAAGTGTCCAATTTGGACATCAATTGATCAAATTATAAGGTATACAACAATTGACGAAATAAGTAATTTATTTAGTCAATTAAAATAATGATTTAATAAATTTTTATTATCAAAATACATTTCTAACTTCATATTATGATTCTAAGAAAATTTACTATCATAGCAGCATATAGAATGTACAGGGTTTTGGGTTTCACTTAAAGAATCATTAATTAACAATGAATGAAAATTTCAGTAATGTCAATAGACATAATTTCAATTAAAATAAATTGAAATTTACTTAACATATTTCCATTTCATAATTAAGTTAAAGAAAAATAGCATGTACAATTGGCAATTTTATTATCATCATTAAGATTATTAAAAATTATATATGTGAAATTTAATTAACACTTGACTCTAATTTAATTATACTATTATTTCTAACCCATTGTATAATAGTCCGGCCCAGTAGACAACCTATGCAAACTATTGAAATCGGACCCGTAGATGGGCCTGAAAAATGGGCAGAGACTCTTTGGGTAGATAACAAGGTCAACAAAAGGAGGTTTATATTTCATATTTGGGATTACGAAGTCAATGACAGAACATTTTCATTAAATGATAATTTAATTTGTATCTTATTTTTTAAAAACTTATTAATTGAATTTAATAAGCTTCTTTCTTCTTTAAGACCATTTAGGCCTGAAATAAATTGTTTTTCCTAATAGTTAAGGATTGAATGCTCAGTTAATGGATTATTATCTATGGTTCAGTACACCTATCATCTACTTCATACCAAAATAGAGATGAATAAGGCAGAACACTTAACTTCATGTCTTTGCATGGAAGTACCCATATGAAAAATTGAAGGATTAAGGGGAGTCAAAATAAACATAGAAATTATGACATTCACTGCTTCTCCAAATCTGATATGAATTACATATTTCAATAATAGGAGACAAATGAAAAAAAGAAGGAAAGAGAGTAATCAGTTTAATAATCTCCTAGCAATTCTGAAGATCTCATAACGATAAATTCATTCATTGCAGAATCATCAATTGATTTCTTATGTAATTTCTAATCAAAGAATAATAACAAGAAATAATATGCAAAAATTTTAATTCCTTCTGCATAAAATTTCCTGAGTTCATCTGTTCTGCTCATTTCTTTACGTATCCTAAATACAAAAATTAATAACTAATAGATTGATTTCAGAACTGATGATTGCAAATGATTTCGAAGAAGCATACAACATACTAAAAAAATGATAGTGATGGAAACTACTCGTAGACAATCAAGAGGTGCGAACCACCCTTCAGGAGCTCTCCAGATCCCTAATATTCAAAAATCAGTGAAGGAAAATGGAGATAGGAAAGGTTCCGTAAGCTATGCAAAGACGTTAAGCGTACAAGAGATGCCCCTCTTCCCTGCGCGTGATCCCATTCGATGCAGGGACGTACAATATTCCATTCATAGCCGTTGGATGCCTGCCATTATTTATAAAGCTTATCAAATGGCTTATAATCATTCGTGTGTGCTGAAGTAAGATTTTGATCTGTCCTTTGGATTGCTGTGATCAAAGTTAATGGCAGGATCTTAAGAAGTAAGGAATGGAAAGCATCCTATTAGATAATACGGTGTCCCGTGTTTTGCGCTCTCCAGCTGATCAGCACTTTTTAAATTTATCGTTTGAATTTATTTTAAATCAGCCATTTAATAATTATATAGAATATATATTATTGCTTTAGCTAATATGCAATATTTAAATATTATTCTTTTATCCTTATTATTAAATCAAAATTAATTATCCAAACGCACTTTGAAAAACTCTAAAATTTCACCCTTATCTAATTGAGGGGTGAGGGACTCAAAAATACGATCTGAATTTTAATCGAAGGTATATTTAATTATCCTAATTTTTAGGGTATTAAAATAATCTTAAAAATATTTACGAAAAAATTGATGACTCTTAGACACTTTCAAAATACCACCCTTATCTAATTTGAGTGTACTGAGTCCAATAGTGGACTCCATTTTCAATTCTAAAGTATAAATAAATTAAATATTTTCAGAATTAATAGAAAACCATGAAATGATGGAAATTGTCAAATGGCCTCCAAATTGCTCGAAATTTGAGATGGAGACTCCTAACACTATTATAAGAGTAATGGAAGAGGTTTAGAGTTAATTAGATTACTAATTGACAGGTAACAATATTATGGTTGTTACAACGCGGTAGCGATTCTTGCTACTGGCTAGTTTTTATAAGGATACCCGCTGCGGCGCACAGTAGTGCCCAGCTCTCGGGAAGACTCCATTATGGTACGCTATGGCGCGCCTGAGCGCGCAGTAGCGGTTTTCTTTGTATTCATCCTCTAAGTCTCTTCCCTTCTGATTCACTGCGGTGTGTGGTATCACCGAGCTCTCGGGTTGGATCCGCTTGAGCGTGCTGGAGCGCGCATGGGCACGTTACAATTGTTTAGCTTTATATCTACATTTCTAATTTCTTTTTCCCTTGGATCCGCTACGGTGCGCGGTAGCGCCAGTGTCTCGAGTTGAGACCACTACAGCGCGCTATAGTGAGGGCTTATAATTGATTGCAAACTCTGAATTTGGACGAACTAGCTACGGTGCACGGCAGCACCTAGCTCTCGGATTTGATATGCTCGAGTGCGCTATGGTGCACTACGGCATGCTATAGCAGTTCTTCTACCAGGCTTTGCAGATGGTTCCCTGGTTCTTCAGCTTTTACTTCATCCGCTATGGCGCGAGCGCGCTACAACAGTTTTCTCCCAGAATCCTTCCTGCTTTTCCAGAATTGCAATTTTTTTATTTTGTGATTGACATAGTTAAAAATATATCAAAGCATGCTGTTCAAATAAAAGATTTATATGTTTTCCTTCTTTATTATGCAATAAATATTGGACTCATCACACCCCCACACTTAATTTCTTGCTCGTCCTCGGGTAAGCTTAAAATAAATTTTTTGATTTTTAAAATGATGGATTCAACTTTGGGATGTTAATGTAAAGTTCTTATGCCACTGACTATTGCCTTAAGTTGGGGTGATTTTCAGAATTCCAACCACTATTATCTTCCTAATTCAGGTTCCAAGCTCTTGTTCCTCTCTAGTTTCCAATCTCAAATGGTTAATGCTTATTCTTCATTAGGGGGTGGGTAATTACCTTAGGATTTTTAACACTAGCTAGGAATTGGTGAGTGATAAGAGTTTTTGTGCCATATGTGCTCCTTCTTATTAATCACAAAGAATAATAATATTTATAGGAGAGATATTTTTTTCATCCTATTTTCTCATATTTTTCACTTAGGGAGAGATATTTTTCTTCATCCCAAATTTATTTTGAAATTATTATTTGAGCTCAAGGGAGACACATTTTTCATCATCCCTATTTAAATTTTTTTGTGATCATGAAGTCCTATGAGAGCCTAGCACCCTCATTTGTTCACTCATTTCTTGCCAACTACTAGGTTTGGTTCCTTAGGTTTCCTACCCCCACACTTAGATTCTTAGTATTTGTTCATTTAAAATGTTTGAGACTGAAAGATAGCTCATGACTCTTACCTTATTTAGGAAGTATTAGGATTTTCACTTAATTTGATCACCCTTGGTTAAGCATAGTTGATGACTCAAGGCTTCACATTTAAATTTGTTGATTGAATCCATGCATTGTAAATTCAGAAAATTAGATCTTTGCAAATTATAGCAGCAATTAGGGATTCAACACAGTCTAAGACTTATTGGCATGGGTTGCCTCCCACCGAGCACTTATTTTAATGTCTTAGCTTGACGCATTTGGATTCTCCTATGTGATTCCTTCCCTAGGAAGGTCTTGCAAGTTCCATCCTTCCTTCTCCTGCAAGTCATTTTATTCTAAATACAGTTTCAGTCGCTGCCCATTCACATTGAATGTCCCATCCTTTGAAGTGATATCTACTATTCCATGGGGATGTACCTTCTCTATTGTGAATGAACCCATCCACCTAGACTTTAGCTTTCCTGGAAATAATCTCAATCTTGAATTAAATAAGAGTACTTTCATTTTCTGTTGAAAATGTTTTGGTTTAATTAATTTATCATGCTATTTTTTTATTTTCTCTTTTAAAGCTTGGCACTTTCATATGCATTCAGCCAGAATTTATCTAATTCATTCAAATGTAAAATTCGTCTTTCTCCAGCTTGTTTGAAATCAAAACTCAATTTTTTAATGGCCCAAAAGACCCAGTATTCTAGTTCTACTAGTGAGTGACAAGACTTCCCATACATGAGCTTCCAGGGAGACATTCCTAGAGGGGTTTTTAAAGCTATTTTATAAGCCCATAATGCATCTTGCAATTTTGTTGACTAGTCCTTCATATTTTGGCAAACCATTTTTTTAAGAATTTGCTTTAACTCCTAGTTTGACACTTCAACTTACCCGCTGATTTGAGGGTGGTGTGCAATACCTATCTTGTGCTTCACCCCTTAACCCTTCAAGAGATTCTATTGTTATTTATTGCAGAAATGTTTCTCCCCATCACTGATCAAAATTCTGGGTGTTCCAAATCTAGCTAAAATATATTCTTTTAGAAATCTAATCATTATTTTTGCATCATTATTTGCACAAGCAATTGCTTCAACCCATTTTGAAACATACTCAACTCCCACTAGAATGTATGTGCTTGATTTGGAGGTAGGAAATGGTCCCATAAAATCAATACCCGAAATGTCAAACAACTCAACCTCACAAATTCTATTTAGCGGTAGCTCATCTCTCTTTCCTAGATTCCCAATTCGTTGGCACTTATCGCAGCTTTTAAAAAATTCAGCTGCATCCTTAAATAATTTAAGCCAAAAGAACCCTGACTGTAGCACCTTAACAGCTGTGCAGTTAATCCCATGATGCCCTCTATAAGGGGATGTGTGTCAATGATAGAGGATATTGTTCACTTCAGATTCGGGCACACATCTTCTCAAGAGTTGATCAGCACAGCATTTGTAAGGAAAATGATCATACCAAAAATAGTTTCTAATGTCGGCGAAGATTTTTTTTCTTTGCTGAGAATTCAACTCTTTTGGAATTACCTTTCTTGCAACATAGTTCGCATAATCAGCATACCAAGGAGATCTACTCGCAGTAATGGTATAGAGTTGCTCATTGGGAAATGTTTCACAAATTTCCTCTCCTCCTTCATACTCAAGATGGGTTAATCTTGAGAGGTGGTCAGCCACCACATTATCACAACCCTTTTTATCATGGATTTCAAGATTAAACTCTTGTAGAAGCAAAACCCAGCATATGAGGCATGGTTTTGCTTCTTTCTTTTAAAGAAGGTGTTTAATTGCAGCGTAATCCATGTATACAATTGTTTTAGACTGAATGAGATAAGATCAGAATTTGTTGAAAGCAAAAACAATTACAAGTATTTCTTTCTCAGTGGTAGCATAATTCCTTTGAACCCCATCTATTAGTTTACTCGCATAATATATTGAATAGAGAGTTCTCTCCTTCTGCTGAACTAAGACTGCCCCTATAGCAAGATCACTAGCATCATACATTATTTCAAATGGGAGATCCCAACTAGGGGATGAAATCAAAGCAAATTTTATTGCATTAAATCCTTTCACACAACCTCCATCAAAGTTAAACTCCACATTCTTTCCTAGAAGACGGCACATCGGCAAACTTATTTTGGAAAAGACCTTTATAAATCTTCTATAAAATCTCGTGTGCCCAAGGAAACTACTTATTCCTTTTACATTAGTAGGTGGTGGCACTTTTTCAATCACTTCAATCTTTACCTTGTCCATCTCAATTCTTTTTCTTGAGATTAGAAGACACAAGACTATTCCCTCTTCTACCACCAAGTGACATTTTTCCCAATTCAAAATTAGATTAGTCTCTTCACATTTCTTAAGAACCTTACTTAAGTTGGTGAGGCAATGGTCAAAGGATTCACCAACCACAAAAAATCATCCATTAAAATATCTAGAAACTCTCCTATCATATCAAAAAAGATAGCCATCATGCAATGCTGGAAGGTGGCAGGTGCATTACACAAACCAAAGGGCATTCTCTTAAAGGAAAATGTTCCACAGGGGCAGGTGAAAGTAGTTTTTTCTTGATCTTTCGGAGCTATCAAATTTTGATTGTAGCCAGAATAACCGTAGAGAAAATAGAAATAAGGATTTCATGCCAGCCTATTGAGCATTTTGTTAATAAATGGAAGAGGGTAGTTGTAACAACCCTAAGTTCTTATCCTAATTAATTCTCAGCTTAATAAGGCATTAACTCTAATCATATTACTTTAGGATATCAAGTTAAGCTAATCATAAAAATTTGATGTCAATTGGACTTCTCTAAGTTAAGTCAATATTTTTATTAGTCTAAATGCTCTAAATTAGGCATAAAATATTTTGATCTCAAAATTAAAATCTGATTATATTTTGGAATTCTTCACCCCCAAATTAGTTTTAGGTGAAAGTTTGATAAAATTTGAAGATTATTTAGATCATATTCAATTCAAATTAAATTGGTCTAATTGCATATTGGGGTTTCCAACATTTTAAAATTTCAAATATACCCAAATACTTGATTAAATGGTCGGGCTCCGCTATGCGGACTGCGGGCAATCTGATGTGGAGCCAGGGTTGTGTGACAGCGGAGTCCTGCTGATCTCTCCGTCACGTTTAAAGAATCAACGGCTAGGATTAGATCCCGCAAAACTGCAAATCTGCCGTTAGATGCGCCCCGTGGATCCTACAGCGCAAATTCAATCGAATCTGACGGGTTAGGATCTGGAGGATCAGAACCATAGCACGGTTCCGATCGATCCATCAGATGGCCCATAGTGCTCCCACACTATGGATCTTTGTATTCGCCTTGTCTGCACCCGACAGAAGGAATTTGGAGGATTCCAGATAGCCAGGCCTGTCCCCCACTACCCGCTCCACCTCAGCATGCCATTGGGGATCTTCCCTCAACGGTGTATCATCCATTTCAGGCCCCGTGGGCTGGTTTGCTCTAATTAAGAAAATTAGAGTTTAGCCATGGCCTGAGCTTTAGGGTTAGTCCCAGACCCAAGCAAGCCTCTGGAACCTTTCCATTCCCTCCCTGAGGCTATAAATAGTGGGTCTAAGGTATGCTTCAAAGATTGGCTTGATGTCAATTGAAGCTCTGCATCCCGCACCTACATTGCTATCTGTCTGAGCTTCTTAAGCATTCCAAGCATGCATACCACTAATAAAATGTGTCTCCTGATGTTTAGGAACCCTTAACATATCTCTAAGAGCTTGCTGGTGCCCTATTCTCCCTCTGTCGTCTAGCCCGAGCTCATCTGCCAAACCAGGTACCCCAATTTGCAAGTTCTGAACCAATGAAGCTCAGACTTCACTCCTTTTGATTTATAAGTGCTTGTATTGTAGAATCGAACTCACTACTATCATAATTGTGCCATGAGCTAGCTTTGATTGATCGATTTTGATCTATCGGGCTAGGTCCCGTAAAAAGGGCTGGGTCCGAGAAAGGACCTAGTGATCTAGCCCACCTCAAATGCTCAGGCCAGTGGGGTTTGATCCACCTCACCTCCCTAAAGGTGTAAGGATCGAGCCCTGGGTCAGTAATGGCCTTTATGGGGAGAATTGCCTTCCCATAGTAGCTCAGTTGTGAGAACTCACAGGTGAGTAAGGTCTGGGCTAACCATACCACCTCACTTGGGGCTTCAGATTTCTACTGGTGCACTTAACCATGGTGAAGGTGTAGCAATCTTCAGATGGTCAGGCCATGGCCTGGGTGCACAAGAAATGGCTTATTAGGGTTTCCCTAATCGGGCATCCGTCGGGATGAGCGGTCAGGGACGAAGCCACTATGCAGGTCGGGCCGACCAGTGACCCGCGAAGTGCGATAATCCTGTGTCTTTCGAGCCCCAGCCAATCCGCGTGGTTTGGTTAATGGACTGAGCCCGTTTTAATCAAATCTGATTAATTGGATTTATTTTCTTTAAGGAAAATAATCCAATTAATCAAATTAAAGGAAAATTTATTTGTAAAAATGCAAACTAAATTATTGGAATAACTTTTGATCTACTGGTCCAAATCCTATAATATTATATATTTAATTGATCATAAAATAATGAGGAATAATAATATAAAATAATATTGAGCTTTTAATGGTTGAGTTTTTTAGATTATCCTAATTATTGCAGAACTTAATTAGTGTTGATTAGCATGTATACTTAGTCAAATTGCATGATTTAGATGCTATTGTGTTCCTTATGCTTTGTAGAATGTATGTGCTAGGTGGTTTAATTTTTTGAATTATGTATTCTTAACTATGCCCTAATCTTGTAATTGCATGATTAGTAAAATTTAGGGTTTCTGATTATCCAAACTAGTAAACTTAGTCTCTGATTTCTCATATGAATAAATCACACATAATGGCCAAGTTTTATGAATTTCTAATGGTAGGATTTGTAATTAGGTGATAATCTATTTGTTTTGAATTAAAGTTTTATTAGCACTATTTACCTTCTGTTTTTGGCAAACTTCTATTATTTAGCTTTCATAATAGTGCTATAATTGTAAAGAACCTATCATGCGAATCTTAAACATGTAATTTAGCCAATTTGATTAAAGTAGCATAATTCCTTAACTAATCTTAACATATCCCACAGGATATCCTTTATTTGATAGTTAGTGAATTTGTTGTTCCGTTCATTATCCGACCAATATTTGGCTTCTTCTTGAAATATGTGAGTTACTAAGCGAATGGCTTCTGAGTTAGGGCACTTAATACTAGCCAGGTTCTTTTCGGCTATCTTGAGCCAGTTTATATGTCCATTGGATTTAGCGCTCTGTTGAACATGGGTGTTCTGAAGCGAAGGAAATTGTGCAGGATTCCATCACCAGTAAAGTGTGAGGATTATGTAAATCCTGATGGGGGTGCAGGTTATTATTGAACTGATAAAATTAGGGCACACATTTCTTTCACATGTTGCACATTGCTCTCTATTAAGGTTCTCATCAGGATTTCCATTGGGTTTTATTCTTCAAGTCCGCTAGATGACGAGACCATTTTTTTGATCGGAGTAGGAGCATAAGGAGAACTAGGATTCATGGCTGTAAATGCAAGTATGAATTCAGCAAAATACAACTTCACTATCATTTTATTCATTTTTTACTCAAAAGAGAAGATACTTGGATCCACAAAACACATGATTGAGATGAAAGAAATGGCATACTAAGATCTCTAAAATACTACTTACAATACTCTACCCAAAAGTCAGCACAGAAGTTATCATATGTAACTATGTGGCTCCTCCGACCTAACATTCTATAAACCCAAAACCACCAACGACTCGCTGATCCCCTCAGTAGGATATCCACAATTTGAAGGTGATACTCCTCGGGACAGGCCATCTCTCGAAATGCGGCAGTTGCACGATCCAACCACTCTCTGGTGAGTGCTAAAAGACTGGTACCTCCAAAGGATGTATGAACAAGGATCTTGTTCTTCAACTCCACGAGATGACACCCCATCGATTATCCTGCCATAGATCTGATCATCTCGAAGATCATCCAACCTGTAATCTTTATATCTCCTAAGGTAGAACCAAAATGCTGATTATATGTATTTCATTCCTAAAAGTAACTCAATTTATAATTACTTGGTTCATATCATTATTATTATCATTGAAGTTTGTTCAAGTCATAAGATGTCCAATTTATATTTAACAATTCACAGTTTCAATGAGGTTATTGTGTGCATTTAATTCCTAGGATGTACTCATTCTATACATACTCAAATTTTAATTTCTGAGATAACTTGATGCATTTTTGGATGTTAATTTTCCTACACTTATTAGCTTGTGATCTTGACCTAATACAGAGAACAGATCATAAAGTAGATATGAAAAAATTCATTATCTGACACTTTATGATACTTATCTGATACCAACTGTAGCACCTCGCCCCATTGCCGCGTGCAATAAGTATAATCAAATCGATCGAGGAGCGGCACGCTACTCGGGAAGGCATAACCCATCTTCCCAAATAGGCTAAAATTAAGCCACTCTAAAGGCTGCTGAATCAACCCAAGAGGAGGGTTGAGAGTCAATACTTAAGATAAGAGTCAGATACTTATCCTAAGTATTATACTAATACATATATTAGATTATGGAAGCAAGTAAGGAATCCAATATATGTTCTCAAATATTAGCATTTCCAGTATGCTGCATCACAATACTAAGTATAGTAATAGAATAATATAGTGTGAAAGCTAAAGCAAAACATCCAGAATACATTTATCACAGAACGGTAGTAAACATCCAACACTATGTTATGCATCCGAATATGCTACAATATTATATGCCACTGATATGCAACAAAACTATCACTGAACTGCTATGAGTCATACGGTCCAATGTATACATACATCCAATTGGTAATACAGTTTACTATGATGCCGATGCATCCTAAAATTCTCCAGTCAATGTATGCAACATTCTGTAACCCATAAGTCCTTACTGATACTTAAACATCATCACTGTAATCCATACATCATACTTATGCTCATATTTCTATACTACATGAGTTAAATCTAGAAATCCAAAAATACTTAAAATATCAAAAATGAATTCAAGGTTTCCATTATGCAAAATCCTACTAAAAGGATTATGACTCCTAGCTTCTAGTTTTGATAATTGGTTAAAGTTGCAATTTTAATTAAAAATCATTAGATAGGAGATTGTATACACATATATAGCATGTTTGCAAGAAGGGTGGCTTTTAACACTTAGTTTGATTAAGCCACACCTAACAAAGTGATCTTCGATAGTAAGCATCACCAGATGACGATTTGTACCTCAAGCTAAGTCATTAAAATACCCAACCCATAAGCACACTTAGTATTCTAAAGAGGGCAACTTTAATCACATAGTATGTTTGAAGCACACATATGAAAGTGATCTTCGATAAGAGGCATCACCCGATGGTGACTTTTATTCAAACAAGCTAATAATCTAAGTCCCTGATCATAAAACTCTTAAGATTGAATGATTTACTCTAAGTGAGACTATATTTGACTAAACTTATAGGATATAACACATACATAATCCTACACTAAGATGAATCAACCAATTCTAAATACTACTAAAATAATCCAGCACTATGGATACCCTACTATACCCAACAAATAATCTGGGTTCAGATGATTCTATTTAATCAACAAATATTTATCAAAGCTATCAATCTTTACTCTAAATGGATGAGTCCTACACGGGGTTCCAAGGATGTGATCAACAGATCACTCAATATGAATTTCACCACAAGGAAGAAGTTTCATTCTAAATACTGTAGGTGGTTCCTATCACGAGTGACAGACTGTAAATACACATCTGCGCTTGCACGCAAGTGTACGTTATCTGAAGTAATAAGTGGAAAGTGTGACTTTCCGGGAATTTATCAAACCACAGAGAATTGGTTGATTTGGCACTAAAGTATATCTATTCTCACTAATGTTTAAGCTATAGTTTATATTGGCTGGTTGGTCTAAAATTAGCATGAATATTCACTAAGTAAATAACAAGATTTAAAGAAAGAGGAGAGTTGGGCCCATTCCACATGCAATGATATAATACTTGTGTGGATTTGTTTCTCAAGCTTTATCATTTAGTTTAATTGAAATCAAGTGCACATTATTGTCCTTTAGTCTAGCTCAAAGGCTTACAAGTTTAAATCTCGTGCACAAAATGAACTCACATTCTGTTCTACTTTAGCACAAAGATTCTTGTAAGATTCTTGAGTATTAAAGTTAATTCATTTTCTCCTTATTTAAGGAGAGTTTAAATTTTCTTAAATCTCAAGATCACACAAGCATTGATTTTCCACTACGAGCATCACTTCACATCTCATATAGTTGAGATGAGAGAATCACATGTTGGGCTCAATGACTATGTCACTTAGTTCATGAGCACTCAACACTTCATTTCTCAATCTCAATTATGTGGAGCTAAGGAGCTCAAATAGTGGGTCTTAGCATCACTTGCATCAACTATTTGGTTGAGCTTATATTGAGGTGCATTGAGCTCGAGATCCTTCTCACATGGTTCTAAGCGTCCATGCACTCAAAATCTAGCATCCAACCAAAGGTGAGCTAAGGAGCACAAGATTATTAGATCTTGGATTCTTTAGTTCTTTTCTTATAAACACATCAAGACTAATTTGATAGAAATTTCTTAGTAAGACATTTAAATCACAATTACATCATGCTTGAGGAAAAACATTCACACAATAATATTACATCATGCAAAATGGGACTTCATCCCAACCCTCCCCAAGGGGAGTTTAGCTACTCATTACACAAGAAAATAAGGATAATACATACATAGCCAAAGACCCTTTCATGGTCACTAAAAAGAAAATACAAGATTGAGTTTAGAAGATACTAGGAATGCTCTGTAGAAGTTCTCCGAAATTCTTCTTCTTATTCTAATTACCTTCTCCTTAGGATGCTAGTGCTGCCTTCTTCCTCTTCTCCCTTTGCAAAAAGCTTGCTTTGTCACCCTTGGGGAGTTCTCTCTTCCTTTGGCTCTCCTCTTTACTTAGGTAATTCTTGCTAAAATTGTGAACCCTCCTCTAGTCAAGAGGAGGGGTATTTATAGGGAATGGGGGCTGCATGCTCCTCCTCATAAGCAACCAGATTTCTCCTTTAAAAATACTGAATTCATCATTGCATTAATTTTTAAATTAGGGTGAGGTGATAATAATCAAAATTTCTTAGCCACATGTCACCTCAAAGCTTTACAAAAACAGCTGCTATAGGATATGGTGGCTGGAGACAACATTCAGGATAGAGGTCATGTCTCCAGCCGCATTAACTGCTCTGACTGGAAAAAATTTCGGCGGGCCACTGCAGCGCACTGTAGCGCACTGTAGCACACTGCTGCATGCCTTAGCATACCTTGGTTCCAAGCAATTTTAGCTAAGTCCTCTGCTGTAGATCGCTGCAGCGCGCGACCGCGCACTGTAGCGGGAAATTTCGCGAAAAAACTGTTCAATTAGTGTTTTTTTTTCGATTGTATAGAGAAATATTTCTGTGGTTGCCCGCTAGAGCGCGCGACCGCGCGCTGTAGCGGTCAATTCTGCAAAAAACACTGTTCAATTAGTTGGGCGGCCCGATTTATATTGCCAAGTTTTCTGCGATGAAACGCTGCAAGCGCGCGACCGCGCGCTGTAGCAGTAAATTCCACAAAAAATACTATTCAATTAGTTGAGCCCCCATTTAATAATCATATTTATTTCCGTGATACTCCACTGCAGCGCGCGACCGCGCGCTGTAGCGGTAAATTCCGCAGAAAGCACTGTTCATTTAGTTGAGCCCCATTTAATAATCATAAATATTTCCGCGATACACCGCTGCAGCGCACGACCGTGCGCTGTAGTGGTGAATTCTGCAGAAAGCACTATTCAATTAATTGGGGGCATGTTTCATATGGTTTAAATGTTTCCGCTGCAGCTCGCGGCAGCACGCGACCGCGCGTTGCAGCACGCTGTAGCGAAATACTTTGTTATATTTTTTATAAAATTACAGAAATGCCCTAAACCTCCTTTGGAATCCATTTCCTAAAAAAGACATAAAAATTTGATTTAAGAACAGCAAAAAATATCTTAAATAAATGAATTTTTCCCTTTATTTTAGATGTAATTTATGGATTCATCACACCCCACACTTAAATTCTTGCTCGTTCTCAAGTAAGCTCAAAATGATCACTTATTTTTTGTATTTTGAATGGATGAAAGTCACAATGATGTATTTGAAATAAGTATAAGTGAAAATATGTGCATGACAACAAAAAATGAAATGAACATTGTAGCAATCTTAATGTTATCAATTGAGTCACTAAGGTGGTAAGTCACTAAATCTTCAAATGTTTGAATTGTTTAATGCTTGAAAATAGGTGATGGGTTCCATGCATTTTGGATTTTTAGACTAAAGACATGGTTTAGAGATTCTTAGAGTTGTGTCATATGTGCTCCTTCTTATAAATCACAAAGATGAAAAAAGTTTAAGGAGAGATATTTTTCTTCATCCTTTCTCATTTTGATCTCTTGGGAGAGATATTTTTCATCATCTCTTTTTCCATAAAAAATTTGTTCTTTTCATCCTTAGGGAGAGATATTTTTCTTCATCCCTAATATCTTTGTGATCTTAAAGTCCTACGGGAGCCTAGCACACTCCATTTAGAATCTATTCCATATACTTTTAGTTTAAATCCTATGCCTTCTCTCACACTTAGCTCAAGCATTTATTTAAATTTTTGGAGATTTAAATTTTCTTCCATTCATTCCTCAATCTCACATTTGATTGCATAATAATTCATTTAATCAGTTTTTTTGCTAAGCATTCTTTTACTTATATCTCATTTGATTTTTGCATTTTTGTGATTTTCATTTCTTTTGAATAATTCAGAAAAAATATGTCAATTAAGAATAACTCAATAAATGTGGGAATATGAGAATTCATAAATTGCAATCTCAAAAATAAAAGCAAACTACAATAAGGATAAAAAGAAAAATGAAAAAGAACAAATACAACCTAGTTAATTTGCCTCATTCTCATCATCGTCTTCCTCCGACACATACGCCGTCTCGGTGGGGTAGTGCATCTCCGGTATGGGTGCACCGATGGGAGGCCATGGCAACATGGAAGCGTCCGGTCCACCGTGCAAATTCCAATCATCAAACAATATCCCGAGGGCTTCATGGAATTCTGATTGGAACTGGCACTATTGGGCGTATTCCTGTTTGAAAAATCCCATATCGGTAGCTAGAGCTTTACTAAGCTCTGTATTTTGATTGTGGAGGTGCATTAAGAGTTGGTTCATGAGACGCAAATCAGAAGGTACAGACGCTTCCGCCCTATGGCCCCTTCTTTTCTTGGGCAATTTTCGTTCACATGCCCGGATGTTAAGGTTCGAGGGGTGTAGGGCAACGCTGGGGGGAACAATGGTGTTGGAGGAGAGGATCTTAACCCCTTGGGCTTCGCATAACCTTGAAATCAAAGACCCAAAGGCCAATGCTGCGTAATAACCTTTGAGAGCTTTCCAAAGCTGCTCAAAGATAATGTTTGAGATGCGGATTTCGCATGCCCTAACCAATGAGCACAGAAGGAGTGCTCGGGCATGGGTCACTTCAGTTAAGTGACTCGAGGGCATCACATAACTAGAAATGAAGACTAGCCAAGCACTACTCGTCTCCATTAATTCGGAGCGAGGAATGTTGGCGAGTCCCCCTTCCCACTCGGTGTCATGATTGACGATCTCCGCAACAAGAGCGTGGGGGTCGAAGCGAGAGTCCAAGAGGTTAGAGTATGAACAAGAGCTTACCTCCGCCAACCCATAGAATTGCTCAATTTGAGCAATTCCTAGGATGACACCCTTTCCCCGACAGAAAATCCGCTGCCCGGATGCGTCTATTACGTTTGCATACACTTCTTGGACAATTGCCGTGTATGTGGGAGCTCTCTTGGTCACAAACTCATGCCATCCTCTAGGATTAACCTGATCATGAGGGACGGGGTAGGCAATGCTGAAGCTTCGCTCCAGGATCAACTTCCGTTGGGAAGTGATAGAGGTGAAACGGTGCTCAGCCTCCGCCGAGGAGAACCTCTTCGAGTTGAAAGTACCTCTAGATGAGGAAGCTCTAACATCCTTCCTAGCGATTGCCTTCTTCCCGGAATACATTATGTGGGATGAGAATTCTAAGAAGATCAAGAGAATGAAGAAGATGAAGAGAAGGTGCAAGTATAACCCCCCTCCCATTCCCACCTTATTTATAGCCAAAAAAATTCAAGGCAAGAGAAGATGGTCAAATGGTCTTCCCCATGCCATTAATGTGGTGATCCATGTGAAGGGGGGCAACTTTTACAGCAACTTTTTGACTGCCTTAGGAACCCAAAAGTCATGACTTTTTGACTGTATTTTCCCAAGGCAGAAAATTCGGGCAAACTGCGGCAAACCGCTGTAGCGCACTGTAGCGTGTGATCGCGGGCTCAAGGTGCGCCAGGGCGGAAAATGATTCCGCGCGCTGTATATGCGCAAAACACCCGCAGCAGCATGCTATCGCGGAGGTTCCGCTGCAGCGCGCTATCGCAGGAATTCCACGATAGCTCCCTGAGCGCCAATATATATATATATATATATATATATATATATATATTTTTTTTTTTTTTTTTTTTTGTGGGTTGCCTCCCAATAAGCTCTCCGTTTAACATCCTAAGCTAGACTATTTTAAGATTAATATGATGGATCTGGCGGTTTCATTAGGCTAAGGATGTTCAAGTGAGCACATCTCTCTTGGTGGCTCAAACTCTATTCATCCTTAACCTAAATCGAAGGATCCCTTCTTTCAACTTCATAATTCGTGGGGTTTTTTTTTTTCCTTTTTCCCCGTCGCATTTTTCTCTTCTTCACTCCTTTCTTGCTCTGGTTTTCATAGGAAGGAGTTGAGCTATGATCAGAATTCCTTTCTTCCAACATTAGATCTTCAAGTACCTCATCAACCCATAGTCTTTCTTCTCTTACCCTTCTCATCACCTCATTTTCATCTTTTTTTTCTTAAACAAAGTGGGTTTAAGGACAATTAATTCAGTTTTTCCTTTTACATTTGTGCTCATAAACCCACGACCCACATCAATAACAGCTTTCACACTCATTAGAAAGGGTCTCCCAAAGATAATCGTGGAATTCTTATTCCATTGATCTCATTCACAAACCACAAAATCAGTTGGAACTATAAAACTTCCTAATTTGACTGCAACATTTTTTATCATTCCAAGAAGGGTAAGAGACTCTAAATTGGTAAATTCCAAAATCATTGAGGTATATTCCATCCCTCCTACCTTTAGATGTTCATAAATATGGTAGGGCATAACATTGACTGAAGCACCTAGATCATACAAGGGATCTATAAATACTTTATTTCTGATTATATAGGAGATGCTCAACCTCCCTGGGTCTTCACATTTATGAGCTGTTAGCTTCTCACTCTCATTCCCAATTTTTTCTTTCCCTTCCTTTAGCATATAACCTGTTGCACTCGTACTTTTAGTTTTAATTCCCCCGCACGTATCTTCCGAATGTATCACACTAACCAACTCCCTGGGGTTTATTTCGGTCGAACTGGGTAGGGCCCCTTGCTATCGAGAGGTCAGCTGCTTGGAGATCTGCCCCAATTGGGTCTCTATATTCCTCAGGGAAACCTCTATCCCTTGGATAGAAGCATCATGGCGCGTGATAGTCCCCTTTGTGCGGCGCATAAATTGGATTGTTTCAGCTTTGAAAGAGTTGAAGGCCCCTTTAAAATTGGGGTGATGATTATTTTTGTTATTTCCACTATGCATGCCTTCTTGATTGGATGAGCTTCCCCCATATTGATTTGCGTTATTATTATTATTACTCCAAGAGAAATGTGGATGGTTTTTCCATCCTGGGTTGTACGTGTTGGAGTAAGGGTTTTAATCGAGTTGTTGTTTCTCAGGTAGTTTACTTGTTCAGTGTTGGTTTGTACAAAAGGATTATTTAGATTGCAATTTTCACTGTTATGCTTACCCCCACACAAATCACAATGCACCTCAAGAACAACATTGACATTTATTCTTTCTATTTTTTCATTTAAGGCATATATTTCCTGTTGTAACATCATTATTTGATCGGACTCATTTGCCTTTAAAGCTTCCTTTTTTAACCTTTCAAAAGGCCATTGGTAAGCATTGTTTGCCATTTCTTCCAAGAGGTCATAGGCTTCCTCTTGGGTTTTTCAACTAATGGACCCCCCGGCTGCTGCATCAATGAGTGTCCTCGTCGGAGCATTCAAACCATTATAAAAGGTTTGCACTTGCATCCAGAGAGGGAACCCATGATGCGGGCAATGTTTGAGGAACTCCTTAAAGCGTTCCCACCCATCATAGAGAGTCTCACCTTCCATCTGAGTAAAGTTGGTGATCTCAATTCTCAACCGTACAGTTTTAGCCGGAGGGAAGTATTTGGCTAAGAATTTTTTAGCCAAATCATCCCAAGTACGGATAGAATCACTCGATAAAGAGCTGAGCCAACTCTTGGCTCTATCTCTCAGTGAAAAAGGAAATAGCCTTAATTTAACTGCGTCGTCGAAGACGCCGTTAAACTTGAAGGTATCACATATTTCAAGGAAGGTTGAAATATGTGAATTTGGATCTTCAGTGGCTAATCCTCCAAACTGATTATTTTGTACCATACTCAGCGTAGAGGGTTTGATTTCAAAATTATGGGCTTCTATATTCGGCCTTACAATCGCATGGGGAATGCCCCTAATAGTGGGTAGTGCATAATCTCTAAGTGCTTTACCCCTAGGCTCTTCTAAGTTTTTCATAAAAGTGTCCATCTCAATTTGTTGGTTTGATAAGTTTTGTCTCACCTAGCTTGTAAGTATGTTCGTTCTATTTCAGGATCAAACAGATATTCAGTATAGACTCTTTTACTCATACAAGTTTCAATAAAGCTTATCAAGAACGATTTAGTAATACAGATCAAACAGATATATTTTGGAAATGAAAATAAATAAAAAAAAATATAAAATGTTAGCTTGATAATTACACTAGACAATGTAAAGCAAGAAGAAATAAAATCAAATGCTTAAATCGCTAGCTACTTATAGATTATCTTTAGTTCAAATCAAAAACCAATTCCCCGGCAACGGCGCCAAAAACTTGATAGACTGTAAATACACGTCTGCGCTTACATGCAAGTGTACGTGGTCTGAAGTAATAAGTGGAAAGTGTGACTTTCTGGGAATTTATCGAACCACGGAGAATTGGTTGATTTGGCACTAAAGTATATCTATTCTCACTAATGTTTAAGCTATAGTTTATATTGGTTGGTTGGTCTAAAATTAGCATGAATATTCACTAAGTAAATAATAAGATTTAAAGAAAGAGGAGAGTTGGGCCCATCCTACATGCAATGATATAATACTTGTGTGGATTTATTTCTTAAGCTTTATCATTTAGTTTAATTGAAATCAAGTGCACATTATTGTCCTTCAGTCTAGCTCAAAGGCTTACAAGTTTAAATCTCATGCACAAAATGAACTCACATTCAGTTCTACTTTAGTACAAAGATTCTTGTAAGATTCTTGAGAATTAAAGTTAATTCATTTTCTCCTTATTTAAGGAGAGTTTAAATTTTCTTAAATCTCAAGATCTCACAAGCATTGATTTTCCACTATGAGCATCACTTCACATCTCATATAGTTGAGATGAGAGAATCACACGTTGGGCTCAATGACTATATCACTTAGTTCATGAGCACTCAACACTTCATTTCTCAATTTCAATTATGTGGAGCTAAGGAGCTCAAATAGTGGGTCTTAGCATCACTTGCATCAACTCTTTGGTTGAGCTTATATTGAGGTTCAATGAGCTCGAGATCCTTCTCACATGGTTCTAAGCATCCATGCACTCAAAATTTAGTATCCAACCAAAGGTGAGCTAAGGAGCACAAGATTATTAGATCTTGGATTCTTTAGTTCTTTTCTTATAAACACATCAAGACTAATTTGATAGAAATTTCTTAGTAAGACATTTAAATCACAATTACATCATGCTTGAAGAAAAACATTCACACACTAGGAACACTCCGTAGAAGTTCTCCGGAATTCTTCTTCTCCTTCCAATTACCTTCTCCTTAGGATGCTAGTGCTGCCTTCTTCCTCTTCTCCCTTTGCAAAAAGCTTGCTTTGTCACCCTTGGGGAGTTCTCTCTTCCTTTGGCTCTCCTCTTTACTTAGGAAATTCTTGCTAAAATTGTGAACCCTTCTCTAGTCAAGAGGAGGGGTATTTATAGGGAAGGGGGGCTGCATGCTCCTCCTCATAAGCAACCAGATTTCACCTTTAAAAATACTGAATTCATCATTGCATTAATTTTTAAATTAGGGTGAGGTGACAATAATCCCAATTTTTAAGCCACACATCACCTCAAAGCTTTACAAAAACAGCTGCTGCAGGATATGGTGGCTGGAGACAACATTTAGGATAGAGGTCATGTCTCCAGCCGTATTAAATGCTCTGACTAGAAAAAAATTTGACGGGCCGCTGCAGCGCCCTGCTGCATGCCTTAGCATACCTTGATTCCAAGCAATTTTAGCTAAGTCCTCCACTGTAGACCGCTGCAGCGTGCGACCACGCGCTGTAGCGAGAAATTCTGCCAAAAACACTGTTCAATTAGTGCTTTTTTTCCGATTGTATAGAGAAATATTTCCCCGGCTGCCCGCTGCAACGCGCGACCGCGCGCTGTAGCAGTCAATGCCGCAAAAAATACTGTTCAATTAGTTGGGCGGCCCGATTTATATTGCCAAGTTTTCCGCGATGAACCACTGCAGCGCACGACCGCGCGCTGTAGTGGTAAATTCCGCGAAAAACACTATTTAATTAGTTGAGCCCCCATTTAATAATCATATTTATTTCTGCAATACACCGCTATAGCGCGCGACCGCGCGCTGTAGCGGTGAATTCCGCAGAAATCACTGTTCATTTAGTTGAGCCCCATTTAATAATAATCATAAATATTTCCGCGATACAGCGCTGCAGCGTGCGATCGCGCGCTGTAGCGGTGAATTCCGCAGAAAGCACTATTCAATTAATTGGAGGCCTGTTTCATATGGTTTAAATGTTTCCGTTGTAGCTCGCGGCGGCACGCGACCGCGCGCTGCAGCGCGCTGTAGCGGAATATTTTGTTATATTTTTTATAAAATTGCATAAATGCCCTAGAGCTCCTTTGGAATCCATTTCCTAAAAAAGATATAGAAATTTGATTTAGGAACATCAAAAAATATCTTAAATAAATAAATTTTCTCCTTTATTTTAGATGTAATTTATGGATTCATCAACGAGGTATTAAGATCAACTTCTAATGTTAGAAAGGATCATCTAAGATTTTACCTCAATATGTTATGAAAGTTCTTCCTACCTCAATGTATCATCAATAAGGTCTCTTAAATATTTCAAGAATGATCCTATAGAAAGATCCTTGAGATCTCACACTTTTATTACTTAATCTAACATTCAAAGGTTACTTATTAACTTAGATTAAAGTGATTAGATCTGATGATTGCATCCATCTGATCCCATTCTATTATATAATCATGGGATGAAATTAAAGATACTATAAGAGTTAGATCATTTGTTAAATCAATATAATTTTATTATCCATCTTATGCTAATAGTCTTATATAAGGGGAAATCAAAGATCTAAAGCTTAGATTCAGATTATTCAATCACATAGATTTATTATTAACCTAAACACTTCTAATTTAATGATTTAAGATCAATACTAAATCAGATGCATTATTGGAATAATGTCAATTAAATTATCTTAAAATCAAGTTATTTGATGAAGTAGTTAAAGGTTTAGATCTTAATCAAATAGGTTAGGGTTTAACCCCTACCCTTACCCAATTAAGATAAATTGTCTATTTTAAGGTCAGATGTCAAATCAATACATTATTAATGTATTATTGATGACAATCTTAGATTTGGATCAAGTATTAATGACTTGATCAACCTCTTAAGATTTTTTAAGGTTAATTAAGAGATTCAATTACTTACTTCAAGTTTGTTGAAATGATCAATTATTTATTAACATGAATAAGTTATTTATAACTACATCACTGTTATGAAGCATATTAATAGAAAATTTCAGAAAAATAGAAAGTAGTTAGTGCTAATTAATCCTTAATCCAGCACAAAAGGATTAACATTTAATTACAAATCTAACCATCAGAATTTCATACAACTTGGCAAATAAATTCTATACAATTGAGTAAATAATCAGAGACTAAGTTTACTAAGTTTAGATAATTATTAATCCTAATTTTCACTAATCATGCTTTTACAAGATTAAGGCATAATTAAGAATACATAAATTAGAAAATTAATCTACTTAGCAGATGTATTCCACTAAACATAAGGAACTTAATGGCACCCTAATCATGCAATTTGGCTAAGCATACATACAAACCAACCCTAATTAAGTTATACAATAATTATGCTAATCTAGAAACTCCAACTATTAAAAGTTCAATATTATTTTATATTCAGATTCCTGATAATTTTCTGATCAATTTGGTATATAATATCACTGTCGCACAGCGCGGGTCATGGGCTGATGCCACCCGACAGTGTCATCATCCCCGATCCTTCACCCCAACCCTAAGCCCGATTAGGGACACTCTAATCCGCTAATTCCCATGCACCCAGGCCATGGCATGACCAACTGACGATCGCTACATGTTCTCCATAGCCAAACGCATCGATGGAGACTCGAAGCCTTCTGTGAGGTGGTCTGGATCAGCCATACCTTACTCACCTGAGAGCTCCCACACGGGAGCTACTGTGGGGAGATAATTCTCCCCATAAAGGCCTTGAAATGCCCAGGGACCGAATCCTACACCTTTAGTGAGGTGAGGCGGATTGAAGCCCCTGGTCTGAGGGTCTGAGGTGGGCTGGATCGCTGGGTCCTTACTCGGACCCAGCCCTTTTATGGGACTTAGCCCGATCCATCAAATTCGATCGATTGGAGCTAGCTTAAGGCATATGCACGATCACATTGAGTTCGGCTGGCTCAATAATTATCATTCAAGCGAATCAAAAAGAGAGGAGTCTGAGCAACATTGGCTTAGACCGAGAAAACTGGGGTACCTAGTTCGACGGCTGAGTTCGCGGTGGAAGACAGAGGGCAAGTGTAGCGCCTCGCCCCTTAGTCCATAATTATTAGACTAAGAAGTGGAGTGTCACTTTGGCAAATCCCTTACTTAAGATTGGATTAGGTATATATCCTATTACACTAGTAAGGAAGAGATAAGCCAATGTATACATGCCATAAACTCAGTCACTAAGCGAATACAAATCAAGTGCGGAAGTAAAGTAAAATAAATATAAATTCAGTTTATCATAATAAATAGGGAAAAGTGCAATATACAGCTCAGAGTATAAAGTACAATAAAGAAAAATACAGTTAAAGGTTCCTGTGTTATTACGGTATTAAATAAATAGTTTAAAATTCTGAAATAAAACTCTCTCATCCTCACATTATATAGAAAAGAAACTAAGCAGCTTCTGGTTCTCCCAGCTGATGGTCCTCTTCAATATAAGGCTCCTCCTCCTCAGCACCCAGCTCCTCAAACCTATCTGAATCTGACATTCGGTTTCACAATGTCATGGCCCCAGCCAATAAAAGAAAAATCTTATTAGATAATTGTCTAAGCATATTTTAGGCTGAATATTTTACACGAATTATTAATGTCACCATTTACTTATACAAATCTAAAATAAACTATCTAGCATAGGAGTAGTAAACATACAAAGAGAATGATAAGTTATAAATACAACATTTATAACTAAACAAGGTTTGAGGAAAAAAGGCACACCTCAAAGCAAATTAAGCAAGGATAGGCGTACACGTATAATATAATAAGTAAATGTGCTGAAAAAAAGTCTAATCCTAAACATGTTGATGATCATATGACATTTGTTGGTTTAAGATAATAAATTTGAAAGTGGTACATATAGTAAGCAGCAAAATCTAGCATACTATAAGTACGTACAAGTTAGCAAGTAAGTAGAGTACAACTGATTGAAATAGCATGCATTATTAGAACAGTAAGCAGTAAACTAAAATAGAAATAGTTATGTACAACTGCCATATCAGAAAATTGGCCAATCGAGCCCAGATAAAAATTCTAAAAGCCTTTTTGGGCTAGGGCAGACAGAACAGAACAACATAACTGAAGAGGCATAAATATAAATACAGAATATCTTAGTTATTTTACTTTTATTTCTATGGACATGTCAAAAAATAACTGAGGAGTCAAGCACGTCTATAAGACTATATGGGTTCCAATCTTAACATACTTCTCAATTAGTAATTTTAAGCATCCTTATTACTCCTTACCCCTATCCATTGGGGTAAATATGCACACGAACCTACCAGAATATACTAAACCCAAGGCAACTATTATCCTAATTATTCTAAGTTTTTATTTCATGCACAAAGTTCTCTTATATGACATGTTCAAGGAAATAAGCACAAAATACGAGGAATGCATAGCACAAAAATCAAGTAGTAAGGGACTCTTCTATACATGATGACACTGTTGTTGTCTAATTAACCATTCTAACTATTCCAAGTTACATAAGTTTAGGATCTCTAATTCCTACTATCGAGTGTAACTTAGAAATACGACCTTATAGGTTGCAAAATATTATGACTAGCTAGATCCTAATATGATTAAATCAATATCGACTATATAAGTTAAATAAGAAGTAATCACAACCTAGTTTATGAATTTAAATGTTCTAGACTAAGAACTAATCAAGATTTACTAAACTAGGGATTATGAATTAACACCATGAATTAGAGTTAAGCACATAATCCAAAGGTAAAGTCTATGGATCTAAGTTTCAAATTCTAAGTGAACTAATAATTGAGGTAAATCATATTAAGCAAAGCTAAGCTTAATAGGATGATTCTCCTATTCTTAATCTAAGATTAGAAGCTAAAATAATCAAAATGAAATTTAAAAAATCTAGAAACTAATAAAATCAAGGATTCACTTATTGAATAACCCCATTATTCAATAAATGAAATCTAACTTAACATCTATCATTAATCCTAAGGAATAGATCCTAAGGTGAAGTGATGATTTCTATTGAGCTCCTAATGAAAAGACTTAGAGAGGTTCTAAGAATTGATTAAATTTCTATATATTTAACTTAATTTGCTATTTTTGGTTAATTAAAAAAGTTAGAGATGGATTTTAGCTAAGTAAGGCACATTTCCCTTACTTAGAGATTTTCAAGCCTAATTTAGGATTCTTATCAAATTATTCCAATTGAGAGATTAATGACTTAAATTGATCTTAAATCAATTTTATTACTCATTTTATTGATCTAATTGATAATTTAGGGGTTATGGGTACTTAACCTAAATTTTGGGCAAAATGACCATTTTGCCCCTACTTAAGGGTCCAAAAAGCTACTTTTTGATTTAAGGCTCTAAATTGGAATTTCTTATTTCCAAATGATTCCTTACTGTATAATATAAAGATAGACAGTAAGTACACCAAATTTGGATAAAAAATGGGTCATATAGGTCCAAATTAGGGTTTTTGACCTAAGGGGCACTTTAATAAATTGCATCTAATGGAATCTAAATTTTTATGCAGTTTATTGTTGGTTGCTGTTCAAGGATTTCATAGAGTCCAAAAACATTACATTCTGAGTCTATTGGATTAGTTATGAACTTTTCAAGTCTAAGGGAATTTATGGAATTTCTAAGGTAAAGAGGGGTCAAAAACCTACATTTCCATTTGGTGTCCAAATTTAGTAAACTCAATGGCTATAGCTTCCCTATATCACACTGAGTACTTTAACTAGGAGTAGACCCAAATTGAAGTTTAATTGGTTAAGTTATTACCAAACTATGGTTAGGGGTATTTTGGTCAACTTAGGATTTCTAGGGTTCAGGACTAAAATATTATTTCAGTTTACAGTTAACAGTAAAATTCTAAGCTATCTAGCACTTTAAATTTTCTGATTTGGAGCTTAAAGGACTAAGATATTGTTAAAACAAAATCTAAGGTTTTAGGGGTAATTAGGATAGGTCCTAAAAGTCATTAAGAAAACCAAGTACCCAATGGCAAGACTAATACTATTAAGGTGTTCCTAATGTTCTCCTGATTACCTTAAGACCCATATTAGCTAGGTTTGGGTCACTAGGTACAAAGTTATGAGGGTTCAAATTTTTGGTACAAGTTAGAGGATGTCCTAAAATATCACTATATTATCTAGGTATCCTATGGGAAATTTGAAACCACCAGAATATTAATCTCATTTTTCTTATTAAAATAAGATGTATATTTAATATATTTAGATTATTTATTTAATAACTATGAGGGTTTAAAGTTTAACATTTAAATAATTGCAATTTAAATTAATCTACCCTAATATAACTATATAAATATAATTATGACACTTTAATTTAATTAACTGCTTTCTACAGGCAGCGAGGCCCATAGGGGCTAAGACTCGACAAGTGCGACCACGTGGCGTGAGCTAACGGGCTGGGCAGGAGGAGCGGGTACACTGCTACCACGAAAGAGACAGCGCTGGCGTGGTTGTCCAGCTGTGGGTCCCGCATTTCTCATTTTCGCAGGAGGGGGACCTACCAGGCGAATTAGGGATAGATGCGTGGTACCCCACATAGAGTCATGCGGTTGGCTCGAACTACGGGTCAGGCCCGAGTCGACCCGGCCCTGCCCGGGACTCTCCATCTTCTTTACAAGCCACCCGAGGGATGCTCCTAGGGTTAGGTTCTTACCGACCTTCCTGGCAGTGGCTCAGCTTTGCCCACACATATATGGATAGCTTGTAATGGGGACTACATGCCGGTGGCTGAGTTGTCACATGCGGAGCTCGGAGTCACGAGAAATTGCTAAACCTAGAGGCTAGGGTTCAGCAAAATGACAAATAACAATAAGTGCTGTATCAAGATTGTGAAATTTGAGCGATCAAATTGGCCATTGATCGATCGAACCCGCTCAACGTGCAATTTAGAACATGGAATAAACATGTGAATTGAAACATTGCTAATTGCTTGCAAAATTGAGGCTATCGAGCGGTACCTGGATCGACGACTGTGGTTTACAGCATGTTGGATTTAGAGTTTGTGCGGCTCCTAAGGTCCCGAATGCATGCAGAGGGAGGCGTGCCTGAGGACTGGGAGGTTAAGGATGTAGAGGCAAAGCTCGCGAGGCCCTACGGAGTGCTGGTTGGCCGCGGTTTGCGGCAAGGCGCCATGTGGTGCACGAGCAGCGGGAGTCGGGGAAGGTGAGTGCCCATCCGTCAGATCACAGGATTTGATGGCTCAGATGAGGTGTCAGATTAGACGGCAGAGGGGAAGATGGCATTACATCAGCAGACGATGATGTTTGGGATACTATGTTTTATTTAAAAATTAATTAAGTCTTTGTTTAAAATTAAATAATTAATTGAATTTAGAAAAATTCTAAATGTTCACCCCTAGCTAAATGATGGGTGAGGAACACAATGGCAAGGTCAGGATTTTGATCAGGCGACTATTTTAATTTTCTAATTTTTGGGGTATTTAAATATTATTAAAATATTATATGAAATTTTGACGACTTTCGATTACCTCCAAAACATCACCCATAGCTAATTTGGGGGTAATAAGGGCAATGGCGAAGTTCAATTTTTGATATGAGGGCAATTTAGATAGGTTAATTTTCAGGGTCTTTGGATTTCCCAAAAATCAGAATTTGGTCCATTTGACTCTAAATTTGGACTAGGGCTTGATCGTGAACTCCTAATGACTGAATTAGGGCACTAAGACTGAGATTAGGACCTGAATTAGTTCTAATTAGCTTGGGTAACAACTTGGGTTATTACAGTAAGATTGGCACTGACTGAGCTTCCAGAGAGCACAAAGGATCCTGAACACCATGAGAGCCTACTATCAGTAGTTCGCAAGGCCCTGGATCTGCCTGGAGAAGCTCGGAAGGACAATAATGGTGAGGTGAGGAAGAAATGCAATTAATTTTAATTGAGCAGCAAAGGAGCAGAGGGAGGAATACTGAGGTTATTTATAGCCTCAGCCGAGATCAGGGAAGCTTCCAGAGGGTTGGCTTGGGCTGAGGAGATCCGAGAGATCGGGCCATGGCCAAGCTCTCAATTTCCAAATTGAGCTTGGCCAGGTCACGAGGCATCGAGTCTCTATATCGAGATGGGGGAGGTCCTAACAACCTTGCTGAGCTGAAGGTGCGAGTGGGGGACAGGGACAGCAATTGGTGTATGGGAAATCTCTGTTGTTGGGGACAGGCACGATTGGGACAAAGGTCTACAGTTTTGGGACCTTCGGATGCTATTTGATCGATCGAGGGAGAAGGCAATACGGACCATATCTTCCAGATCCTAACGGTCAGATCCGATTGAATCCGCACCGTAAGATCCATGGAACGCATCTAATGGCAGATCCATGGTTTTGCGGATCCCAATCATAGCCGTCGGATTAATAGGATGAATGGCGGATACGGCGGAAGCACCACTATCGCGCGACCTGGGCTCCACAGCGGATCACCCGTGGTCCGCATAGTGGACCCCGACCATTTAATTGGTTTAAAGATATATTTGAAAAATTAAAATGTTGGAAGCCCTAAAATGCAATTAGACTAGTTTAATTTAATTTGAATTATGGCCTAAATGATATCCAAATTTTACTAAACTTTCACCCCTAGCTAATAGGGGAAGAGGAATTCAAAAATGAAATCAGATTTTGATTCTGAGATCAAAATATTTTAGGTCTAATTCAGGGCATCTAGACTAATTAAAATGTTATCTTGACTTAGAGAAGTCTAATTGGCTTCAAATTTTCAAGATTAGGTTAACTTGAAATTCTAAAAGCAATGGTATTTAAATTAATACCTAATTAGGTTAAGAATTAAATAGGGTAACAACCAAGGGTTGTTACACCTATAGTCAATACAAACTCTCCACCTAGTCACCTTTTGAGTTGGGATCAATTCATTGTTGTCATTAAGAATTACAATCATCCTAGTTTTCTTTGGTGTCACATGAATAGGGCTCATACAAGGGCTGTTCAAGATAGGAAAAATTATTCCAGCATCTAAGAGTTTAATGATCTCCTTGTGAACCACCTCCTTTATGTTTGGGTTTAGATGCCTTTGAGGTTTAATGGAGGGTTTAGAATTATCTTTCAAGAGAATATGGTGCATGCATAAAGTTGGACTAATTCCCTTAAGGTCAGCTATACTCCACCCTATTGCCATCTTGTGCTCTCTCAAAACCTTGCACAATTGATCTTCCTGATTTTTGCTCAGCAATGCAAAAATTATTACTATGAGTGAGGTTCCTTCCCATAGGTAAACATATCTCAAGTGAGTTAGCAATGGTTTTAGTTCAAATTCATGGGGTTCATCAATGTACTGTTGAATTTTCTTTCTTTCCTTAATTAGTTCCTCTACCTTACCTTCACCCTCAAGATCTATAGCTTCCTCATTGATCGCATAATCTAATTCTCCTACAACTCCCAGCATCAACACTTCTTCAATCAAATCAATTTTCCAACATTCTTTGTTTGGTTTAGTTGGGTGCTTCACTGCATCATTTATATTGAACCTGGCCTCCTCACCCTCACAGCGAAGACTCAATTCCCCTTTATCCACATCTATCAATATTTTACCACTAGTAAGAAATTATCTACCCAGAATTATAAAAACTTCTTGGTTTTCATCTTCCATTTCTAAAATAATAAAATCAGCAGGGAAGATAAACTTATTAACCTTGACAAGAATATTTTCCAACATTCCCATTGGAGTTTTCACGGATCTATTGAATAGTTGAAGAAGGACCGATGCAGGTTTTAAGTAGTCAATTCCCAACCTCTTAAAGATGTAGAATATCATTAGATTTATTGAAGCCCTCAAATCACATAGAGCCTTTTAAAATGAATGATTTCCTATAGTGTAGGGAATTGTGAAACTCCTGGATCTTTTTTTTATGGGGATTTTATGCTGAAGAATGGTACTACATTTCTCAGTTAAGGTAACCATTTCTTTTTCATTTATCTTTCATTCTTTTGGACAAGATGTCTTTCATGAATTTAGCGTAGCTGGGCATTTGCTCTAAGGCTTCAGCAAAAGGAATATTTATGTGAAAGGTTTTAAATGTTTCTAGAAACTTTTGGAATTGGACATCTAATTTTTCCCTTGCTATTCTTTGAGGGTTAGGAATGTGAGGAGTGTATTCAGGTTATTTAGTTAACTAAATTTGAGCTTCCTCCCTCACTTCATTCTCTTTTCCCTTATTAGTATCTTCTTCCTCTATTGATTCCTCTCTTAAAACCTTAGATGTATTCTCAAATTCTTTATGCACAGTAGGTTCCATCATTTTCCCACTTCTTAATGTTATAGAATTTCCTGATTCATTACCACAATCCATTGTTGCTCCAACTAAGACTGGTTCATTTACTTGGATTATTATTTCTTTTAACTTCAGCTCAATTCTTTTAACTATTTCCACGTGGCTCAGAAGAGTGCGCTCATGCCGATTTAAAGTTGCGTCAATTTTGTTAATGGAATCGATTGTGGAAGTTCTAAACTTTCTAAAGGAGTGCTCTAATCCCCTTATATCCTTACATCGATTGTCCCAATAGTTTAGGACAGCATTGACACTTTTCGTTTCACTATTATCTCCATGAAATTAATTTAGTTGCATACTCTCAAGTCTATGGTTTAGTTGGAAAATTTAATTTTTTAGTTCAGAAATATGGGTGACTTCATTTACTTGGTTAGTTTCCCTTCATCCTACATTCAGCCGTTCATTAGGCCATTGATAAGCATTATTGGCCATTTCATCTAAAAGGCCATAAGCCTCTTCTTGGATTTTACTACTTAGAGAGCCTCCGACGGCCACATCAATGAGTGTCCTCATTGTTGCATTCAAATCATTATCGACAGTTTGAAATAGCATCCACTGAGGGAACCTATGATTAGGGCACCGCCTTAAGCATTCTTTAAATCTTTCCCAACTACGTAACAACCCTAGTCATTATCCTAGCTAAATTTAGAATAATTAAGCTAAACTAAGCTCTAATTTTGATTTCATTAGACTCAATGAGTCATTTAAATTTAACCATAGAAGTTTGAAATCAATCGGAGCTCATTTGAGTATTATGGTAGTTTTGGCTATTTTTGGATCCTGAAAAATACCTAAATTAATTTGATCTCTAAATTAAAATCTGAGTTCATTTTTAAATTCCTCATGCCTTAATTAGCTAAAGGTGAATTTTTGGGAATTTTTGGAGGACATTTAGGCCTATTTTGAATTTAATTTAATTTGGTTCAATTGCATATCAGGGTTTAGAACAATTTGTAATTGTAATCCTACCCTCCCTCCAACGGTCGGCTGACCCTAAACCGCGGGCGCCATCCGGGTCGTTAATCCCACGAATTTGATCCAACAGTCCGCACCTTTGATAAGGATCCATCTCATCTCGACCGTTTCGTGGTTTTGAGATTCGAATCCGACGGCATCTACGTATCCGTCTTAAGTAGCTCCATTCGCATGTCCGATCATTAGATCCGATCTAACGGCTGATCCAGCATCCTAAATCAGTCGTTAGGTGTCGGGAGATCAGAGCCATTCTGCGTCAACTGATGATCAATCAGACGGCTCTGGAGTCCCCCACGACTGTGGATCGTCTTCCTCCTCAGCTCGTGCCCGACAGCCGAATCCCTTCATAGAGCCATGTCCTCATGCCGATCTGCCACTTCCATGCCATGTCAGAGAGGCCGTTGCAACCTTGCCCTTGCCTCCCTAGCACTCCCAGCCACGGTCGAGGCCCGGTCCATTCCAATTTTGGAAATTGAGGGAGCACCCTCGGGCCAAGCCTGTGCCATGGCTCCCGACCTCGGCAGTCACCCCAGACCTTCCCTCAGCCTATAAATACCTTTGGTTATCACAGTGGGTCCCTTTGCTCACTGTGATCCCCGAATTGACCAGCTGAAGTCCCAAGAGCTCTCGGCATTCCTGACGATTTCTGCTACTGTGAACCACTGATAGAAGGTGTGGTCTGGAGTTCAGACCCCCTTGCTGGGCTTCTGCGATCATCTGGAGGATTCAAAGCTTATCATCTTGCCTCTGTCGCCTCTGCCATCTCCAACTTCAGGTACAACCTTCTTCCCATCGAGTCGTCTAGGCTCGACGTCAATTAAGCTTCTGGTTTGAGCCTCTGGATGTTGTCTAGTCTCCTTAGCCCCTTAGGAGCTTACCATGATAGTTTCTATGGTCTAAGCTAGCTTTGATCAATTGTATCAATCGATCATGCTAGCGACCAAGCCATGGATGAGTCCGCATAAGGACCCAGCATTCAACTACACCCCAGGCTGCAAAACCTTGGGGGTTCGACTCGCCACACCTCACTGATTGTGTAGGGATCGAGCCCCATCTATTTAGTGGCTTCTGTGAGAAGAATTATCCCCTCATTATAAACCCTAATTCCCTCCCGTAGGGCATTTTGGTGGAGTAGCCATCTGGCAATCTCCTGCATCTCAGTTAGGGCTTCTAGGTTCAATCGATGTGCCTTGACCTCCTGAAGATGTGGCAATTGAATGCTGGTCGCGGCATGGCTTATCGGTGCTGAATTTGGCGATCCAAGGTACCCTCCCCGCGGCTATCTGCGAAGGGGGTATCGAGGACGATGGCACTGGCGCATCAGGCCAGGCCAGCCCAGGCTCGCACGGTGCGACAGCGCCGGCCCAGTCAGGCCCGACTCTGACCCGCGCTGTTTGAGTCCCGGGCCGGGTTAATTAAATAATTTTGGTATTATTTTCCTTCTAACAAATAACTAATAAATGAATTTAATTAAATTCCCTATGATTCCAATTTAAATAAACTTTCAGATTGAATTGTTTGAATAACTTTAGCTATAATTATCCAAATGGTATGATCCAATATATCATTTTAATTAGAAAAATATAAAGAATAATAATATAAAATAAAATTCAAGATCTAATAATTAGATTTTATTTAATTACTTAATCTTTCTCTATTTTTTTTTAAATCATAATTAATTTAGTAAATATACAAAAATCTTGATTAAAGTCTCTGATTGCTCATGAGACTATGGAGAACCTAATTGAGCCATTAGATATTAAATTTGCTAATCACCTCTTAATTATCCTAAACCTTGATTAGTGAATGAAGCTATAATTAACCTTCTAATTATGAGGATTTAGGCCTCATTCTCCTTCTTAAGTATGGTAGAGCCTATGAATGTGCTTGGATCACCCTAGTGTGCCTTAATTCTTTTAATCACCTTAATTGGTCTCTTAATATAATTAGTGATAATTAAGCTAATATTGTTATCAAATCTTAAGTTAAGCATTTATTCCACTTCACTAATCAATATGAAGCTCATTAAAATAAACTTGAATCAATTTAAAATGATTAAATTTAAAATTTTTAATTTTAGCCTTAAGAGGGGTATTTTGGTCATTTTACCAAAATATGTTTAAGTCCCCCTTAAACCTTGGAATTTCAAGTAAATTACTTCTAATTAATGCATTAGTACCTTGCTGTAATCTTAGGTGTAGTAAATTTGACATAAGTAAAGAAGTTCTAAATTTCCCTTATTGAATCCTAAATTTCTGTTAATAAAGACATAAGACTTTTCTTAAGAGCTTTAACCTAATTGAATTTAGTACTAAAGCCCTAGTTTAATTGCTCTAGTAAGATCATTCTTAAGCTATAGATCTAAAAGAAATATTCTTGTAAAAATCCTAAGTCTAGTTTTTAGCTTAGATCTAAAGTGATCAAACCTTAGATCTAAGATCTTAGATCATCTGATTGAATTGAATCGCCTCATTTGGAATTACTTATTTGATTTATTCTTTTGAAACCTCCTGGTGGGTGTAAGATTGATTCAATCTATGGAATAATGTAATTGTTCTAAAGATTGAATATAGATCTTAGATTCTTATTTCTTAGTTGTTATTTTTATCTTATAATATTATGCCGGACCTATTATTAAGATCTTAGTTCTAAATCTTTCAGCTTATAAGATTCTGTACCTTTAGATTATACTTGATTGTGAATCCTAGATCCTTATTAGAATATCATCTTGGATTTAGGATTTGAACCCTAATATGGAGATTAGGTCCAGAATCATCAATCTTGATTTACTTGATCAAGATTTGGATTAAGTGAGAAAACAACAATAAATAGGTCATTGATTTATTACTTCAATCCATTATAGTCATCACTTGATTACAAATTAGAACTTGTTAAGTTCTAAGGTTAACATTAAGGTCGTGAATCTGAGATTATACTCAATAGCTGGATATTGGAGATCCTAAACTTGTATCGTCTCATAATAGTTAGATTTGGATAAAATTAGACAATAATAGATATCACATAAGTCTAGTTAAGTCTCTTGCTTACTTTGACTTTGATTGCTCTACACACCTTGGATATTGAACCATTTTCCTTGGAAATAATAGGTAAACTTAGGATATGGATAATGTATCCTAAGTTAGTATTTGAAGAGCATAAATATTCATTCAGTTCTTTCAGTGCATTCAGTCTAGTAGGATATGTCCTAGCATAGTCTGCCTCCTCAGCCCTAGCTTTGTTATAGAAGAGACTCAGACCTAGCCCAGTGCTTGGCTAGGATGGATACATGTTTTATTCTATAAGTTCAACTTGGACCTAGCTCTGATGATGCCTAGGATGGATACATGTTAAACTTTTTATTCAGAGGCCATGTATGGCCTATTTCTATTATGGCAATACTATGTTTTAGGTATACTTTTACTTTAGTTCAGTTTCAGTGCTTTGCTTTGTTTTGCCACATGCTTCAGTGGTCTTACTTTTTAGTGCTTTCAGTCGCCTTGCCACATGTTTCAGTGGCTTTACTTTTAGCTCATTCCAATGCTTGGCGTGCTTTGCCACATGCTTCAGCGGCCTTTTTATCAGATCTGCATACTTGTATATATGTTCCTATTGAGTAGTTATTAAAATATTGGCATGTTTAGGATACTAGTTTTCTTAGGTGTATTTCAGCACGTTCAGTACAGTTTTCTTTTAAGAAATCAGCATGTTTAAGCATGTTATGATGAGTCCTTCAGTACTTATAGTTATGTTTGCTCTTAAGCCTCACCTTGCTTAGTTTTATATTTTGTATGTTACCTTACATACTTTTTGTTCAGTTATAAATGCATGGTTTATAGCTATCCTTTTCCTTGTAGTTTGATGCACCTTAAATTGCTTGCATATCTAAAGTATTTAATGTAATATCTTTAAGTATTTAGTTTACTTAATAGCCTAAAATGTACTTAGAAACATTGTCTAACAGTAACATTTTTCTTTTGTGCATTTGGATACTGAAAAATATCAGATTTGGAGCTGTTCATTGGTAGTTCTGCAAGAGAGGAGCTTAGGCTGGAGGAGGATCTTCCTGTTGCCACTTAGTTAGATTTTCTTTTTCTGCTGTGAGATTGAGAGATCTATTTCTTTAAATTTTCAGTCTATAATAACTATTTCTGGATGTATTTACTTTCTGCACTTTGAGCTGAGTTACTATTACATTTGCTTTCTTAAACTATGCTGTGATGTGGATGTTATGTTATACTATTTTTTGCTTTCACTACTTTGATATTTTGATGTATGTTCACAGTTCCAGGTGACAAGTCCTCTGCTTAAGGCAGGGTTGGGTCTTACCTAACTCTACTTAGGTTGGAGATTTGCCATAGTTGGAGCACTGCACTCCTCATAATTATGCTAATATCCGTGTTAGCATGGTCACAGAGGGTACAGGGCCCCACAAACTGTCATATAGTGTCTCCCCTCGAATTCATTAAAGTTTGTGATCTAAATTCTCAATCAGTTTGTCTTCGCCGGAGGGAAATATTTGGCTAAGAATTTCTTAGCCAAATTATCCCACATGTGAATTGAGTCACCCGAAGAGATCTTAGCCAACTTTTTGCTCTATCTCTTAGGGAAAATGGGAAAAGCCTGAGTTTAACAACATCTTCAGAAATGTCGTTAAGCCTAAGGGTATAACAAATCTCAAGAAAGTTTGAGATATATATGTTTGGGTCCTCTGTGGATAGTTCCCCAAATTGGTTGTTCTGAACCAAGCTAAGAGTTGAGGGTTTGATCTCAAAGTTGTTGGCTTCTATGTTTGGCCTAATAATTGTATGGGGAATGCCTCTAACAGTATGAAGTGCATAATCTCTGATATAATATCAATGATTGCTAGACATTCTTTGATTCTAGTCTGGAATATTAAAGGTCTCATTCCTCCACTCGTTTACCTGATTTGCATGCTCAGTTTAATTATGCAAAATTGAATATTGTCGGTGTTGTTGATAGAGACACTAACACGAGCACTGTAGTAGAAGCGATTTTGAGCTTGAGAACTAGGGTTACATTGACGGTTACCAAGCAATTGACAAAATCAACAGAGCATAATAAAATAGAAATCACAGCACATACACATGCATAACCACAAACATCCAAACAGAAGAATGTTTATGTGAAAAACCCAAAGATGGAAAAAATCACGAAGCCACTCAACACAAAATTTTTTATTATGAATCAAGAAGATTACGGAGTTACAAATAGCTTCACCTTCACCAGAATAAGAAAGATCTATTAGCTACACAGCCTCCTCCCGATTAATTTCTTCTTCAATGGGGAACACTAGCTCTTACTCTAGATTGAATGAGAAGAGGAGCAGCCACCACCTAATTAGAGTTCTCTCCAATATGCAAGACTTCTCCAATAGTAGCTGACAGACAAAAAATACACGTCTGCGTTTGCATGCAAGTGTATGTGGTCTAAAGTAATAAGTGGAAGTTTTAATTCTAGGATTTATCATCCTTTAGGAATGGTGGTTCTGATACCAAGTTATATTTTCTTTCAATAATGTTTAGATGTTCATTTTTGGATTGATTTTTGCTTCCTAAATTAGCAATACAAATTACCTTAAGTTAAGATACAATTTGATTAAAAGTAGAGAGTTGAGTTTTCATTGTAATAGTTACAAGGGCTTGTTGATAAAATTTCATTATTGAATGTATACTTTAAATCTTCATGCTTAATTCAATCAAGTGAATACTATTGGAATCAAAGTTATCCTTCAATTATAATAGGTTCAAGCTTAGTGCACAAAGAGAACTCTCATTAGGGTTCTTCCTTAGCACATAAACTTTCATGAGATCATGATTTGCTAATTAGACTTGATTCCCTATGTCTAGGTTACCAAATGAAATCTTTTGTTCTTATTGATCTCAAAAATAAGATTTCCAATAACTATGCATCATGCGGTGCACATGTGGTTTAGCTAGATGGCAGGATGCGTTAGGTCAATGGACTATGTCACATCATCCATTGAGTTTTTCAACATCCTCTCATCCCTTCTACTTTACTGAGAAACAGAGCAAAGTTAATGGAGAACTTGGTTTACAAGCATCAAATCTCTTGGTAGAGCCTTTAAGAAAAGGTGTAAGTGAGCTTAAGAATTTGTCACATAATTTTTAGCTCTACTTGCACTGCCGTCCTTGCTCTTACCCAATTGATGAGCTTAGAACATAAGTTCTCTAAATAAATAAATTTAAACTTTATTTCATCCAAGCATTCATTCCAGCATTAATAATAAATAATAAGAACATCTTTTCATTCATTCAAATAATTCATTACAACACCACCATACCCGTTACAATTCTATACAATTATATCTCAACCCTCTCCAAAGGGATTTTAGCCTTGCATTACTAAATAAGCACAAGCACACATACAAAGGAAAAAGAATCTTAACATCAGTTCATAGCAGAAAGAAATCAGAGAAGGTTAGAAAGAAATACTAGGAATCACTCGAAGGTTTTCTAAGGTTCTCTTGGATTCATCCTGCACTTCCTCTTGATTACTCCGCCCTTTTCCCTTTGCTGTCTCCTTCTCCTTATTGTTCTTGGTAAACCTTCTTCCCTTTAGAGAGATGTCCTTTCACCTCTTGCTGTAGCTTTTCCTTATGGGCACTTAAATGTCAAAATTTTTGGAACCCCCTTAAGGTCAGAGATTGTCCCTTAAATAGAGAAGCTCTTAGCCCCAAGGCATTAATTATGTGACTCTTCACCTTCCTTAGATTTATTTCAAACCCTTTAAATATTTATTCTGTTGTTCCATTAGAATTCAGCAAAATTAATGTGCACTTCAATTTTTAAGAGGCAGGGGAAGGCCAAATGTTGCATTTTGTGTCCTTCCCTATGCTGCATTTATAGTTGTTCTGGAGAATTCTGGCACGACGGCTGTGGTGCGCTGTAGCAGCTGCTTTCCAAACACTGTTCCACTGTGACATGCTGTAATAGCTGCGTTCCAAACACTATTCTGCTGTGGTGCGTTGTAGCAGTTGAGGTTCAAACTCTGTTCCTGCTGTATAAGTTAGTGTTTTACCTTAGGACACCACTGTGCCCGCTGGGGCGCGCTGCGGCGGTTTCATCTTCAAAAAAGAGGAATAGTAACTGCTTCATTAAATCATATATAGTTTGTATGAATAATCAGAAATGCCGCCGCTACCGCTGTGGCACGCCGCTGTGGCTGAAAGTTCGAAATCGCATAATATTGACTGTTTCATTAGTTCACATAAAGTTTACATAAATAATCAAAAATGTCGTGATGATGCACTGTGGCTTGCTGCGGCTGTAAACTTTTCATGAATGCGGAATAGTGACGATTAAATTAGTTCATATAAAGTTTTTAAAGATTAATTAAATATGCCACCGTGGCGCGCTGTGGCACGTCGCGATGAGCTGTAGCAGTTTTGTTCCAGTTCAGTGCGAATCCTGATATGGCATAGCACACTGTAGTGGTTTATTTTATGACAAAGCGAATTGGCACTGTTCAATTATTCCTTATAAGATTCTAATTTTTCTCCAGGGAAATGACATTGTGGCCTGCTGTGGAGCGTTGCAGTGCACTACAACAGGTTTCCTTCCAGGTCCTCAGGTATACTTCTAGGTGAGGGAATTTGATGTGCCGCCATGGTGCGCAGTGGCGTGCCACGGCGCACTTCGGCAGTTTTCACCCAGAATTCAATGATTCAGCTCATAGTTCCTATTTACTTTATTTTTCCTACAAAGGTATGATTTCCACTCAAAGTATATGGATATAAATGATGATTTGAATGCTAAAACACTTTATTTTTGCTATAAATTCGGATATATCACACCCCCACATTTAAATTCTTGCTCATCCTTGAGTAAACTTTAGAAATTGATTTTCTGAAATTCTTAGTAAAGGGATTCAATGTGGAATTCAGCTATCAAGTATGCTCTAAGTTAAGATAACTTCAAACGTTTCAATTTCCACTACCCCATTTATCAGGTTCCAATTTCTACTTTCAATTTAGTTCCACATCAAATGTTATACTTATTATTTTTATTATGGGGGAGGTGATCAGAAGTTTCAAACCTTAGTGGTGCAATTGGTGAGTGACTTGAGTGTTGTGCCATGTATTCCCCTTCTTATAATTCACTAGGAATATTTTAAATTTTTATGAGAGATATTTTTCTTCATCCTAAATGTTCAATTTTTTTAGCTTGGGAGAGATATTTTTTGTCATCCCTATATTTTTGTTTCTTTTGGAATTTTAGCCCTAAGGGAGAGATATTTTTCTTCATCCCTTAATTTAGTTTCTTGTGGTCATTAAGTTCTATAAGGGCATAGCACCTCAATTTCTCACTCACCTCTTGCCACTTTTGTTTAATTCTTAGATTTTCTCTCCCCCCCCCACATACTTAAACTTCAGTACATGTCATTTCACTTGCTAAAAACCAAATATTAGTAGAACTTTAAACTAGATTAGGGGGTATAGGATTGAAGTTTGATTCTCCTCTTAATTGCAAGCATAATAGAATCTTAATTTCTACATAATTGATTTTAACATTGAATCTAGAAATTAATTTTATTCAAAAAATCAACTTTTAGATGTAATTATAGCAAATGATGAGGGTGCACTAGATACAGAATTCATTTATTAAACTGAAATGAAAATACAAAAACAGAAAGGAAAAAAATACATAATGCAGTAACCAGAATCAACCTTATTGAAGTGGGTTGCCTCCCATCGAGCGCTTGTTTTTTACGTCTCAGTCCAACTCCAATTTAGCTCACTAAGTGACTCCTTCCCTTGGGAGGTCCTGCAATATCCATCCTTCTTTCTCTTACAATTCAGATCTATCTATGTAAGGTTTTAGATGGTGCCCATTTACCTTTAGTGTCCCTGCAGGTGAAGTGATATCCATACTTCCAAGCAGGTATAATTTTTTGATTGTGAATGGGCCCATCCATCTTGATTTCAGCTTTCCTGGAAAGAGCTTTAATATGGAATTAAATAACAGTACCTTCATTCCCGATTCTAGGTGTTTTGGATTTATTAGCTTATCATGTTATTTCTTAGTTTTCTCCTTATACAGCTTGGCACACTCATATACACCCAACCTGAATTCATCTAATTCGTGCAGTTGTAGAACTCTTTTCTCTCCAGCTAGTTTGAAGTCAAAATTCAGCTTTTTAATTTCCCAAAAGGCTCAGTGTTCCAACTCTATCGGCAAGTGATAAGACTTCCCATAAACCAGCTTGTAAGGGGACATTCCTAAAGAGGTTTTGAATGATGTTCTGTACGCCCAAAGTGCAACGTTTAATTTCATGGACCAGTCCTTTCTATTTTTGCTAATCGTCTTCTCATAGATTTGCTTTAATTCTCAGTTATACACTTCTATTGACCGTTGGCTTGAGATTGGTAGGCAGTGCCTACCTTATGCTTTACTCCATACCCCTTCAAAAGAGTTTTTAATTGTTTATTGCAGAAGTGTTTTCCTCCATCACTTATTAGGACACGGGGTGTACCAAACCTAGCAAGGACATGATCCTTCATAAATTTGATTATAATTTTGGCATTGTTATTTTCACATGCTATAGCTTCGACCCATTTGAACACGTATTCAACCCCCACAAATATGTAATTGCTCGCATTAGAGGTGAGGAATGGTCCCATAAAGTTAATCCCCCAAATGTCAAATAGTTCAACTTCAAAAATTTCATTCAGGGGTAACTCATATCTTTTACCTAAATTCCCCATCCTCTGACATTGATAACAGCTATTTACAAAATCAGCAGCATCCTTAAATAATTTTGGCCTATAAAATTCAGATTGCAGCACCTTTACTGTTGTTCAATCGATACCATGATGCCCTCCATAAGGGGATGTGTGGAAATGATATAAGATGTTATTTATTTCAGGTTCAGGCACACATCTCCTTAGGATTTAATCAGCACATCATTTGTATAGGAAAGGATCATACCAAAAGTAATTCTTAACATCAGTAAGAAAAATTTTCCTTTGTTGAAAATTAAACTCTTTTGGGATCACTTTCCCTGCAAGATAGTTAGCAAAATCAGCAAACCAAGGGGGATTGCTTGCTGCAATTGCGTAAAGCTGCTCATCGGGAAAAGTCTCACATATCTCTTCACCTTCCTTATGATTTAGATGTGTTAATCTTGAGAGGTGATCAGCCACCAAATTATGACATCCCTTTTTGTCACAGATCTCCAAATCAACTTCTTGTAGAAGCAAAACCCAACGTATGAGACGTGGCTTTGATTCTTTTTTTTTGAAGAATATATTTGATTGCAGCATGATCCGTGTACACAATTGTTTTTGATCCAATAAGATACGGCCTGAATTTGTTGAATGCAAACACAATTACTAAAAGCTCCTTTTCAGTGGTGGCATAGTTCCTTTGGGCTTCGTCCATTAATTTACTTGCGTAATAGATGGAATAAAAAGTTCTCTCCTTTCGCTGTCATAAAACTGCTCTCACAGCAAGATCACTAGCATCACACATGATTTCAAAAGGATGATCCTAGGTGTAAAAATTATAGGGGCTGAAATGAGAGAAGATTTTATTGTATTGAACCCCTTTGTGCAATCTTAATCAAAATTTAATTCTACATCCTTTCTTAGAAGCCTGTACAAAGGTAAGCTAATTTTGGAGAAATCTTAGATGAACCTTCTGTAGAACCCCGCATGCTCAAGAAAACTCCTAAATCCCTTTACATTGGTGGGAGGAGGCAACTTCTCAATAATCTGAATTTTAGCTTTATCTACCTCAATTCCTTTTCTAGATATAAGGTGACCCAAGATAATCCCCTCATCCACCATGAAGTGACACTTTTCCCAATTCAGTATAAGACTAGTTTCTTTACATTTCCTTAGAACCTTACCCAGGTTTGTCAAACATTATTCAAAATATTTGCCCATTACCAAAAAATTGTCCATAAAGATCTCTAGAAAATCTCATATAATATCTGAGAAAACGGCCACCATATACCTTTAAAAAGTTGCAGGTGCATTGCATAGACCAAAGGACATCCTTCTGAATGCCAATGTTCCATATGGGCACGTGAAGGTTATTATCTCTTGGTCTTCCAGGGCTATCAAAATCTGATTGTACCCCGAGTAACCATCAAGAAAATAGAAGTATGGGTTCCCTGCCAACCTATATAGCATCTGATCAATGAATGGGAGAGGATAATGATCTTTCCGAGTTGCCATGTTTAATCTCATATAGTCTATACATACTCTCCACCCCGTATCTTTCTTGATTGGAATTAATTCATTATTTTCATTTAGTGTCACTATTATCCCACTCTTCTTAAGGACCACATGAATTGGATTAACCCAAGGGTTGTCCGAAATTGGAAAAATAATCCCAGCATCCAATCACTTAATAATTTTTTTATGCACCACTTCTTTTATATTTGGGTTTAGTCTTCTTTGAGGTTTTATGGATGGTTTATAGTTGTCTTCCAACAAGATTCGGTGCATGCATAAGGTGGGACTAATTCCCTTCAAATCGGCATGCTCCATCCTATCGTCGTCTTATGTTCTCTCAACAACTTACATAGTTTAGTCTCCTGGGTTAGGCTTAGTAAAGAAGAAATGATAACTGATAACAATGTTCCCTCCCCAAGGTAAACATATTTTAGGTGATTGGGCAAAGGTTTTAGTTCCAATTCAGTAAGTTTATCAATAGACAACTGCAATTTTTCTTTTTCTTGAATCAACTCATCAATTTTGTTTTATTCCTCCTCAATTCTAGCTCCTTCTTCTTCTTCCTCTAAATCAAATTCCTCTATATCTCTAGAAATTAATGCCTCTCCTCCAACACATTGACTTCCTAACACTCTTCATTTGGCTTAATGGGGTGCCTCATTGAATCCTTTATATTAAAACTTACCTCCTCTCCCTCACAACGAAGACTCAATTCACCCTTATCAACATCTCTCATGGTCTTGCCAGTAGTAAGGAATGGTCTCCATAGGATTATAGGAATCTCTTGATTTTCATCTTCCATTTCTAACACAATAAAATCAGTGAGGAAGATAAATTTATCAACTTTGACTAGAATATTTTCCAAGATACCCATAGGAGTTCTTACAGATCTATCAGCTAGTTGAAGAAGGACTAAGGTAAGTTTTAAAGAATCAATTCCTAGTTTCTTAAAGATGTAGAATGGTATTAAATTAATTGAAGCCCCCAAGTAGCACAAAGCCTTTTGAAAAGAGTGATTTCTTATAATGCAAGGAATGGTGAAACTCCCTGGGTCCTTCCTTTTAAGAGGAATTTTCTACTGAAGAATGGCACTACATTCCTTAGTCAAGGCAACCATTTCCTTTTCATTTATTTTTCTTTTCTTTGATAGGATGTCCTTCATAAACTTAGCATAACTGGGCATTTGCCCTTATGCTTCAGCGAAATGAATATTTATATGAAGGGTTTTGAATGTTTTTAGGAATTTTTGGAATTGGTTATCTAATTTTTCCCTTGCCATTCTTGCGGGCAGGGGATGTGAGGGGTGTATTCAGATGGTTTAGTCATCTACGTGTGAGTTCCCTCATTCATCTCTTTCTCTTTGTCCTTATTAGTTTCTTCTTACTCCATTAATCCCTCTCCCAAAGCCTTAAAGGTATTTTTAGAAATTTTTAACACTACAAGTTCTGTAATATTTCCACTTCTTAATGTTATATAATTTCCTAATTCATTTCCATAGTCCCCTATAGCTCCTACCAGGACTGGTTTATTTAGTTGCATCATAATTTCCTTTACTTTCAACTCAATTCTTTTGACAACTTCTTCTTGATTCAAAATAGTGTGCTCATGTCGATTTAATGTTGCATCAGTTCTATTCATAAAATTAGTTGTGGAAGCTCTAAGCTCTTTTAAGGAATATTTTAATCCTCTTCTATCCTCAGCTTGTTTATTCATATAGTTTAGGATTGCAAACTCTCAAGTCTTTGGGTCAATAGGTCTATTTCTTAAATTAGCAATCGGATTTGACTCATTCAAATTATTCACCTCTTTTTTATTAGAGTTCAGCCGCTCAGTCGGCCATTGGTATGCATTGTTTGTCATTTCCTCAAGGAGATCAAAAGCCTCCTCAAGGGCTTTGCTACTCAAGGACCCTCCTGCGGCTACATCAATAAGGGTCCTTATTGATGCATTTAATCCATTATAGAAAATTTGCACCTGCACCCACAAAAGGAATCCATGATGCAGGCAATGCTTTAAGCAGTCCATAAAATGCGCCCAGCCATCATATAAATTCTCTCCTTGTTGCTGAGAAAAGTTTGAGATCTCATTTCTCAGCCTGACAGTCTTGGCAGGTAGGAAATACTTGGCTAGGAAATTTCTTGCCAAGTTGTCCCAAGTTCCGATAGACTTGTCGGATAGAGAACTAAGCGAAACTTTAGCTGTATATCTCACTAAAAATGGGAATAATCTCAATCTTAAAACATCATCGGATACACCATTAAATCGGAAAGTGTTGCATATTTCTAGAAAGTTTGAAATATGTGCATTTGGGTCATCCGATGCTAGCCCACTAAATTGATTATTCTGAATCATATTCAATGTGGATGGTTTGATTTCAAAATTATTGGTCAGAATAGGAGGTCTAACAATGGCATTAGGAACTATTTCTATAGTGGGAAGTCTGTATTCTCAAAGGAGTCTCCTCTTAGCATTTACCATTGGTTCTATTGGATTTACTTATAGATGTTCCATTTGTGTGTTTTGCTAATTAAGAATTATTTATTCTCTCCTAGCTCTTAGATAGGTTTTATCAATTTTAAGATTGTAAGAGAATTCAACAAGGTTTCTCCTACTCATGCAGTTAAAGATTCGGTAGCTACAGCAAGTTACAGCAATCAAATTCAGCAACGTAAATTTGCACACAAATGGTTAGCAGATAAAAGTTTTAGTAATAATAAGTAATATCTTTCAGCACAATTTTTAAGAAGTTCTTTTCAGATTTTCCTCAGCAGCAAGTAAGTAAAAGAAAGCTAAAGCAATCTAGTTTTATGATAAAAATAATCATAGATATAATTACAGCTATGTAAGATTATATGCACAAATTAATTAAATCTTAATCACCAGTTACTAGAAAATTGTATTTGATACAAAACAAAATCGTTCCCTAGCAACGACGCCAAAAACTTGACAGACAGAAAATACACTTCTGTGTTTGCATGTGTACGTGGTCTGAAGTAATAAGTGGAAGTTTTAATTCTGGAATTTATCATCCTCTGGGAATGGTGGTTCTGATACTAAGTTATATTTTCTTTCAATAATGTTTAGATGTTCATTTTTGGATTGATTTTTGGTTCCTAAATTAGCAATACAATTAACCTTAAGCTAAGATACGATTTGATTAAAAGGAGAGAAATGAGTTTTCATTATAATAATTGCAAGGGCTTGTTGCTATAACTTCATTGTTGAATGTATACTTTAAATCTTCATGCTTAATTTAATCAAGCGAACACTATTGGAATCGAAGTTACCCTTCAATTACAATAGGTTCAAGTTTAGTGCACAAAGAGAACTCATATTTGGGTTCTTCCTTAACAAATAAATTTTATTAGATCATGATTTGTTAATTAGACTCGCTTCCCTACGTCTAGGCTACCTAATGATATCTTTTGTTCATATTGATCTGACAAACAAGATTTCCATTAACCATGCTTCATGTGCTTCACACGCGGTTTAGCTATATGGGAGGATGTGTTGGGTCAATGGACAATGTCACATCATCCATCGAGTTTTTCAATGTCCTCTCATCCCTTCTACTTTAATGAGCAGCAAAGCAAAGATAATGAAGAACTTGGTTCACAAGCATCAAATGTCTCAGTAGAGCCTTTAAGGAAAGGTGTAAGTGAGCTTGAGAATTTGTCACATAATTCTCAGCTCTACTTGCATTGCCTTCCTTGCTCTTACTCAATTGATGAGCTAGGAAAACTGGTTTCTTAAATAAATATATTTAAACTTTATTCCATCCAAGCATTCATTCCAGCATTAATAATAAATAATAAAAATATCTTTTCATTCATTCAAACAATTCATTATAACATTAATATACCCCTTATAATTTCATACAATTACATCTCAACCCTCTCCAAAGGTATTTTAGCCTTCCATTACTAAATAAGCACGAGCACACATATAAAGGAAAGTGAGCCTTGACATCAGTTCACAACAAAAATAAATCAGAGAAGCTTAGAAAGAAATACTAAGAATCACCCGGAGGTTTTCTGGGGTTCTCTTGGATTCTTTCTGCCCTTCCTTTTGATTGCTCCGCCCTTTTCCCTTTGCTGTCTCCTTCTCCTTACTGTTCTTGGTAAACCTTCTTCTCTTTGGAGAGTTCTCTTGTAATAACCCAAGTTGTTACCTTAGTTAATTAGGACTAATTTTAGTCTTAAATATAATTATAAGTGCTAATTAGGTCAATTGGAGTCAACCTCTAGGGCCTACTCCAAAATCAAGGATCAAATGGATCGAATCCTGATTTCTGAAAAATCCAGAAACCCTAAAATTTGACCTATCTAAATTGACCTCAGATTGGAAAATGGACACCACCATTGCGTTCATTGACCCCAAATTAGTTTGGGGTGAAGTTTTCGTGTCAATCGGAAGTCGTCGAAATTTCAACGAATATTTTAATAATAAAAATGCCCTAGAAATCGAGGAATCAAAATACTCGTCGGATCGAAACTCCGACCTTACCGTTGCGTTCCTCACCTCTTAAATAGCTAGGAAAAATATATTTGAAATTTTGAAATTTTCAAAAGAAAAAAAAATAATAATATTTAATTAATTATTTAAAGGCGCCGTTATCTGTTTAACCCTGCCGTCCACTGTAGCCGACGGTGCCGTCTGATCAGACGGCGCCATCGCAGTCGTTGGATCTGATCCAGATCCAACGGCTACGGAGCCGTTGTCTTCGTCTTCTACGCCCCGACGCCACGCGGCGCTCCCCGCCGCCCATCGCGCCCAATCGGCGCCCTCCCCGGCCTCGGCGAGGTCGCCTGAGGCCTTATAAGACCTCAGCCAGGCTCTGGGCTCCAGGTTTGCGAAACCAGAGCCCGAAGCGATCGAACCTGAGCCGAGCCATCCGGATCCCGCGAACCGTCGATCCGGTACCTCCGATACTCCCTTTTTACTCACGCGATCTTTAATCCAACACCTCGATATGTTATTGCATGCCATAGATCGTCGATCAACCGGTTCGACCGGGCTCAATTCAACCCGATCGAACGGATTTGGCTCGGGATCCACTGTAGAAACCGTTAGGGAGCCTGACGTCGAACCCTAGGACCTAGGGTTGCGTTTTGCTGGCGACTCCGGCCATCTCTGGCGAAGGTCCGCCCACCGACGTGTAGGTTCCAACGAGGGCGACCGTCGGCCGTGCGGGCCGCGGTGGTCTGGCGCCGGGAAGGTCGGCAAAAGCCGTGCCCCAGCCCGGCGCCCTCGGGGCGTCTCCACAAAAGAGACGAAGTCCGGGCCGGGCCGGGTCGACCCGAGCCCGACCCGGTCGCGCCCGAGTCCGCATCAACTTAGGTGGGACCCGCAAAGCCACGTGGCAGCCACCCGGCATGCCACGTGTCAGGTGGGGCCCACAGCCCGAACCCGCGCCTCTTCGGCTTCGAGCGTGGGGCCCACTACGCCACGTGGCAGCCATCTGGCGCGCCACGTATCATGTGGGGGCCCACCGCCCGAGCCCCGCGGCTCTTCGGCTTCGGCCGTGGGGCCCACTATGCCACGTGGCAGCCATCCAGCACGCCATGTGTCCTGTGCGATCCACTGCCCGAGCCCCGTCGGCTCTTCGGCTCCCTTGTGGAGCCCACAGTGCCACGTGGCAGCCTCTGGCAATGCCTTGTGTCAGGTGGGGTCAACTACCCGGTCACCGGCGCCTCTTCGGCTTCCCTGTGGGGCCCACAATGCCACGTGGCAGCCTTTGGCAATGCCACGTGTCAGGTGGGGGCCCACTGCCTGTTAATTAAAATAAATTAATTATTATTAGCCTTATTAATTACAATTAGTGGCTAATTAATTAGGATTACTATTAATAACTTTTGAATAGTAATTTTATAATTAATTAACTGTAATTAGTAATTAGAGGTTAATTAGGATTATTTAAAAATTAATTAAATCTTAACAGTAATCAGAATAATTAATTATTATTAAATAGCAATTGTAATTAATTAGTCTTAATTAGATAATTAGTATATAATTAAGACTAAGTAAATAGTAATTAATAGTTAATTACTTTTCTACAGTAATAATAATAATAATATTTATAATTAGATTAACTAATGGATTAATTAATGTTAATTAATAATTAAGCTCTAATTAATGACAGATTAATTAATTATCAATAATTTCAGAATATATATATATATATATATAACTTTAGGAATGAACAGTAAATTAATTTAATTTGAATATATGAATAATAAATTAATACAAATTATATTTTTGAATAGTAAAACTTAAAAGTTTAATAACCTTTTGTAAGATATTCCAAACATAGCAAATATAGGTCTCAAAATACTCAGAAAAATAAATAGAATCAAGTGGCATAATGCAAAAATTAATTTCGGAGTACGCATAATGAGGTAGCATTTTAGGACCTCTTTAGGACCTCATAACTTTTTACCCAGTTATCAGAACATAGTCAATATGGGTCTTAAAATGCTCTGGAGAGCAGCCCCATCACTGTAGTTGTATTAGTTTTCCCATTTGGATATCAGGACAAAATGTCAACTCTAGAATTCTTAGTAAAAAATGACCAAAATGCCCTTGGAATTCAAATGACCATAATTTGGTCAAATTAACTTCAAATTCAAAAATTCAAGATGCTAACTAACTTAGAATTTCAATGACATCAATAAATTGAAATAATATTTGGGATCTGAACCCTAGAAATTTAGGTAAAAGACCAAAGTACTCCTGACCTCATTTTAACCATAACTTGACCATTTGGAGTCCAATTTGGACATACTTACTGTCTATCTTCAAGTTAGACAGTAAGGAATCAGTTGGGACTAAGAGAGATCAATTCAGACCCATGATCAAAAGTTGACTTTTTGACCCTTAAAGTAGGGGCAAAATAGTTATTTTGCCCTAAGATTGGACTATGTACTCTTAACCTATAGTTTACATTTCAAAATTTGTAAGCCAATATTATAAAGATCTTAGTGACATCTAAGTGAGTGAAACCAACCATTAGGTTAGACTCTAGAAATCTCTTTAAGTTTTAAACACTACATCTTAAGAACCTTTCCTGAGACAAGGATTAGATCATAGGTTATTGTTCATTTATTGGGTAAATTGGGTTACCCAATGGGTGAAACCTTGGTTTTGTTAGTTTCTAAACTTTTCTTTTATTTTACAACTTGTTTTGATTATTTTGTCTTTTAATTTTAGTCTTAGGATAGGAGATTCATCCTATTAAGCTTGATTACTTAATAAGATTTGCCTTAATTATTAGATCACTTTTAGAATGAAACCTAGAACTTAGGTCTTATCCTTTTTTTGGATTATATGATTAAACCTAAATCTCGTAGTATTTAATCCATAATCCATAGGTATAGAAGATCTTGATCAGATCTTAGTTAGAATGTCTAAATTCACAAAACTAGGACATATGATTTATTGATTTAACTCATAGTCGTATATCTGATTGAACTAGATTAGAACCTGATCAGTTCTAATCCTTTTTAACTTATAAGGACGAGTTTCTGAGTTACACTCGATAGTAGGAAAATTGTGATCCTGAACTTGTGTAACTTGGAATAGTTAGAATGGTTAAGTAGAAAACAGATGATATCACCATGTTAGTAGAGTCCCTTGCTTCTTTTGATATTTTGTTGCTACGCATTCCTTGTATTTTTGTGCCATATTTCCTTGAGCATATCATATAAGATTTTTGATGCATAAATAAAATGTCAGGAAAATATGGAGACTCCTTAGATTCCTTGTGAAAATATTAAAGTGATTAATGAAAAGATAATAGTTATATGAGCTACCTCTCAAATATGTCCTTATTGCCTAGTCTCCTTATGTCACTAGGGGAAGGACTTGTTTTGTTGTGTGCCTAGTTGCCTAGCCTCCTTATGTCGCTAGGGGTACACCATTGGTGCCTTAGCTATACTGGTGCTAAGATCCTTCGATTACCTTGTGTGCTTAGTTGCCTAGCCTCCTTATGTCGCTAGGGGTACACAGTTTTGTGACTTAGCCGTGCTGGTGCTAAGACCCTCTGATATTCGATGGGCTAGATTAGCTCTATTCTGTATGATAGTCAGTACACGGACATTTATATATATACAGTTATGATGTTTTATTTACTTTTCAGCATTTTTATTCAGTCAGCTATTTCTTTGTATTGCTTATATATTTTAAGATATTAGAACCTTGTTGCTATTTATATGTATCACTGCTGAGTTATTTTATTTTAATTGGCATATTCCTTTGATCACCAGCATATTTAGGATGTAGCATTTTTCTTACAGCACCTATTTGATTATGTATATTTATATGCCTTACCTTGCTTAGCTCACATTTGAGATATGTCTTAGCCTCTTTTTTTGCTTAAGTTATAGATGATGGTTTATAGCTTTTCCTTTCTTTTGTATTGCTTGTTGCTCCCTTATATACTGTTGCTTAGAAATTATAAAATAGTGATATTACATAACACATATAAAACTTATCAGCTTAAAATATACTTAGACAATTATCTAACACAAGATTTTTTTTACTTTTTTTGGCTGGGGCCCTACATTATGAAACTGATAATGGCAGATCCTCTTCAGTTGGATGATCAGGATCTTGGTGGGGAGCCATATCCGGTGGGGGAGCCTATGGAAGAAGCAGCTATTTAGTCCTTCCACTATAAGTGAGGAAGAGTGCACTTTATTTTTATTATTTGGAACTTAAATTGATGTAATAATACAGGTACTTATGACTGCGTATTCGAATTCTGTGCTTATGTTCTGAGGTGTATTTATTTATACTTATGTTGTGATGCTTGGATATTTTATATTGAAAATTGCTTCCGCACTCTATATGTTTACTTAGATAGTGACTGAATATTTGATTCTATGCTCACTCCTTCCCTTATTAGGTGGATTGTGGATTTCATCCTAATCCAATTATAAGTGAAGGGTTAGTTAGAGTGACAGACCACCCCTTAACTTAATTCTTGTGGATTAAGGGGTGGGGCGCCACAGTTGGTATCAGAGAATTCCATAAGGTATCAGATGAGAAATTGCATTCTTATCTACTTAATGGATGATTCTTCTGCCAATCCAATCACTATGTCAGAATACATTAGAGTCACATCCAAGAGATCACAACATCACACTTAGAATAAGAAGTTGATAATCAAAATACATAAGCAGCGGTATCGAACAAGATTCTAAATATTAACATAGTTAGATACGCTAGAATGACGGTTGAGAGGCATCACCGACGATTTGAAGAAAATTGGGAAAGTATTGTCCAATTCCATCGAGGACACGATGTGTACATAGAAGGGATATCAGATCTGGAAGTCAGGATGATGACCCAATTTCTCCAAGAAAGCACATTCAGAGGGTATGATCTCCCCGCATTTGCCAAGCGATGGCTATTGAGGACAGATGATATTATGGGGGTGATGAACATTACGGACAATGTCAGGATTGCCCTCGTAACACGTCTCCTGCAGGATAGAGCTAGAGACTGGTGGCGCGTCACCCTTAGAGCCCTCACCTATCAGCGTGAATGGTTACTGTGGGACTTCACCTACGAAGACTTTCGTCGTGCCTTTACAGCCCGATATATCAAATAAAAGTCTTAATTTTATTTATATGCTATTGTATTCTTATATGCCTCGCTGTAACCTGATTTAAAAAAAAAAACTTAAAAGTAATCTTCTTTATATCACTAATCTGGATGTCTAGGACACCGTGCGAGCATGACTGGATGCGATCTTTTCGCCCATTTTAAGGACAGGTGGGCATATGATGTATTTCTGGCAAAGAGATATGGGAGGGAAGTTCAAGGAGTCTCTCTAGCGAGAGCCAGCGTTCTAGAAAGGATGCTGGAAGATGCGGTATATAGGGGACTAGACTTCCCCATCCTGGCTAGAGAATGGTTATGCAGAGTAATCCAAGTGTTCGAGGAACTGGAATGCCTAGACGACGCACGACTCGACATCCTCGAGATCCTCCTCCAGGATTACGCGGAGGAATGGTGGGCTCTGGAAGTATGGAGGTTCGAACAACGACACGCCCGCCACCGCCGAACGCTGACATACGCTTACTTTACTCAAGCCTTCACGAGGAGATACATAGGATAGATTCTGTGTTCTTCCCCAGTGGCTGTATTTTCCTTTTGTACTTTGTTTCCAATGATGTATCATCTATTCTCTAATTAATAAATAGAAGATAAGCTGTTGTGCCCTATTATATTTCCTAAGATGCTGAATCTGTGCTGTCCTTAATTCAGATTCTAGTAAGACGAAATGAACCCAAATCGTGCCCTTCTGTCTGACCAATTACCGGGAGCTGCTGGAAACTGCCAAAGTTACAGAAAAATATCAACAACGAGAGGCGAAAAGGCTTGCTAACTCTGCGATTCAATGCCAGGAAAACCAAAAGAGGGCCTGGGTTTACCAAATTGAGGCAGAAGCCCCCGTTGCTGATCCTTACAATGGCTGTACCAGGCCACATCCCTACGGCAGATGCTTCCACGGACAACGGGTATGCTTCACATGTGACAGACCAGGACATGGCTATCCCAGTGCCATAATACTGATATGATTGACGGCATGCCAATCAAATGGGTGCAGGGCCAGCTGGTATTTGATCTTTACCAGCGAGCCCCTACCACGACTACGGCACGTCCAGCCCTGCCACCTCCTGCTCCTCGATGAGAGATACCCCCTGCTTCTTGTCCTAGCACCGCCAGGATACCAACCAAACAGCCTTACTATAACAGGCCCGTTGGCCAGGCACGCGTGTATGCTCTTACACCGATAGAGGCCACAGAAGATAACCATGTGGTATCAGGTACACGCTTCTGAACCAATCTAGCATTTTACTCATATGTGCTTAACAGTAACTAGTAAATCCTGCATTTATAATTAGGTACGATATATATAAATAGTAAACCCTATAACATTCTGTTTGACACCAGGGCTAGTCACTCCTTCATCTCCGAAAACTAGACGAAATCCCTCAACTTACCGGTTCACTACTTAACGACACCTCTAAGCATAGAGCTACCATCTGGTGCCCAGCTTCAGGCTAACCAATTTTGCAAGTTACAAGTTCCCTTCGGAGGAGCAAAAGTTGAAGCCAAACTGATAGTACTGCCAATAGCCAATTTTGACATTATTCTGGGCATGAATTGGCTAAGTCAGCACGACGCCACCATTAACTACCAAAAGAAAAAGATCACCTTAGGCAGCGGCAAACAAGCAAGGTCATTTGTAAGAAACTTCAGCACCAGAGCTTCACTAGTTAATGCCATTCAAGCAAAGAAATTTGTAAGCAAAGGCTGTAGTGCTTTCCTAGTAACTATACTAGGGGAAAGGAAGGAAGAGGTTCCTCTCTCCCAAAATCCTGTTGTCCGTGAATTCACTGATGTCTTCCCCGAAGATCTGCCCAGTCTTCCACCTGTCTGGGAAGTCAAATTTGCCATTGATGTTATTCCAGAAACTCAACCTATCTCGAAGGCACCCTATAGGATGGCACTCAAGGAGTTGCAAGAGTTAAATAAGTAACTGCAAGAGCTGCTAGAGAAGGGTCATATCAGGCCAAGTTCATCTCCATGGGGAGCTCCAGTCCTATTTGTGAAAAAGAAGGACGGGTCAATGAGGATGTGCATTGACTATAGGGAGCTGAATAAGGTCACCATCAAGAACAAATATCCACTACCCCCGTATTGATGACCTATTTGATCAATTGGCCGGGGCAAAGGTGTTTTCAAAGGTTGAGCTGCGATCAGGCTACCACCAACTACAGGAGAAAGACTCCGATATTGCGAAAACTGCTTTCTGAACTAGATACGGTCACTACAAATTTCTAGTGATGTCCTTTGGACTAACAAATGCACCTTCCATATTTATGGACCTGATGCAACGTATCTTGAAACCGTACCTAGACAAATTCATCATCATGTTCATAGACGACATCATGATATATTCTAAGTCCAAGAGCGAACATGAAGGACACCTCCACACTGTATTGGAGGAACTAAGGAACCACCAACTATACGCCAAGCACTCGAAGTGTGAATTCTGGCTAGATTCTGTCGCCTTCCTAGGCCATATTGTGGATGCTCACGGGATCAGAGTGGATCAAAATAAGATTCATGCAATCCAAGAATGGGCTCAGCCTAAAATAGTAACGGAGGTCAGAAGTTTTCTAGGATTGGCAGGCTATTATAAGAAGTTTGTGAAGGGATTTTCCCAAATCACCTCTCCTATCACCAAGCTCACTCAAAAAGCAGTACCATTTGAATGGTCGCCCGTGTGCGAGGAGGCCTTCCAAGCACTTAAGGATGCACTTACCTCTACCCCTGTATTGGTCCTTCCAAAAGAATGAGTGAACTTTCAGGTTTATACGGATGCCTCGGGCATAGGCCTAGGGGCTGTATTAATGCAAGAAGGAAAGGTCATCGCTTACGCCTCGCGACAACTAAAGGTTCATGAGAAGAATTATGCAGTCCACGACCTTGAGCTAGCCGCAGTAGTATTTGCCCTGAAGATCTGGTGACACTACCTCTATGGAGTTCAATGCTCAATTTTCACCGACCACCCGAGTCTGAAATAAATATTCACCCAACGGGAATTAAATTGTAGACAGGGAAGGTGGTTGGAGCTGATTAGCGATTATGACCTGGATATTCAATACCATCCCGGGAAAGCCAAAGGTGTAGCTGACGCTCTAAGTCGCCAAGCCTCCCTAAATGCCATCATATCAGAGGGCCCGTTGATAGAAGAATTCCGCAAAATGGGTATCAAGCCTATTAGCGGGGACAAACTCAGCTTAACACTGGCAAATATCAATGTAGAGCCCACCTTCCATAGAGATGTGTCTGTGTCGCAAACCAAAGACGAGGAATTCTTGGGCTTCAAACAGGCCATTGAGAGTGGCCACCGCACTGATCTTCAATTTCAGAAAGGTGCTATCTATCTAGGAGATCGTTTGTGGATCCCTAAATCCATGCAACATGAAATACTAGGTGAGGGTCATAATTCAGGATATCAAGTGCACCGAGGAAGTACAAAAATGTATCAAGATCTGAAATCATCATTCTGGTGGCCAGGAATGAAGAAGAGCATAGCAGACTTTGTGGTTAAGTGCCACGCATGTTGCCTAGTAAAGGCAGAACACCAAAGGCCAGGAGGTCAGCTACATCCACTGGAGATCCCAGAGTGAAAATGGTCAGACATATCGATGGACTTTGTTATGGGTCTGTCTTGTGTGAGATCGGGGGCAGATATTATTTGGGTCATAGTTGATCGGTTGACTAAGTCTGCACACTTTATCCTGATCCGACAAACTGACTCAGTTGAGAGACTTGCCAAAATCTATATCAAAGAAATAGTTTGGCTTCATGGCATCCCAAAAACTTTTGTATCAGATAGAGATAGCCGATTCATATCAAAATTTTGGCAAGTCATTCATTAGGACCTAGGCACCACTCTAGCCATGAGCACGGCTTTCCACCCTCAAATAGATGGTCAAACAGAGAGGGTAAATCAGGTACTAGAGGACTTACTCCGCTTCTGCATACTAGACTTTGCAGGATCTTGGGAAGACCACCTCCTCTTAGTGGATTTCGCATACAATAACACCTTCCAAGCTAGCATCAAGATGGCTCCGTATGAAGCACTTTATGGTAGAAAATACTCTATACCACTGGCTTGGGCAGAGACAGGAGATGTTCAATTGTTCGGCTCCGAGCTGGTGGAGGAGACAAACAAGAAAATAAAGCTCATACATCAACGTATCAGAACGGCCCAAGATAGACAAAGCAAGTATCACGACCTCCATCATCACCCCTTAGAGTTTCAGGAAGGAGACTATGTATACCTAAAAGTCATTTCCATGAAGGGAGTCTATCACTTCGGGGTTGCCGGTAAGCTCAGCCCAAGATATGTTGGACCGTTCAAAATCCTGAAGAGGATTGGGTCAGCTGCCTACCAGTTAGAATTGCCAATGGATTTCACCGTAGTGCACAATGTCTTTCACGTATCATCCCTAAGGAAGTGTCTCCGGGATTTGTCTCACCTCGTGCAACTCCCAGAAGTTCAGATCCAGCCCGATCTATCATATGCTGAGGAACCAATTTGGATCCTAGCTCGTGATCGCAAACAGCTCAGAAGTCGTGCCATCGACATGATCAAAGTCCAGTGGAAGAATCGTTCTTGCAACGAAGCCACCTGGGAAAAGGAATCTGATATGCAATCCAAACATCCTAAACTCTTCGAGAATCCAGGTAATTCCAATTCCTAGTATTCTGAACCTGTAACTTCAATGCAAGTCACGCTTAGTTCAGCTTTTAGTTTCCACTTGAGTGATGTCGAGGATGACATCGTTCTTGAGTAGGGGAGTTTGTAACAACCCAAGTTGTTACCTTAGTTAATTAGGATTAATCTTAGTCTTAAATATAATTATAAGTGCTAATTAGGTCAATTGGAGTCAACCTCTAGGGCCTACCCCAAAATCAGGGATCAAATGGATCGAATCCTGATTTCTAGAAAATCCAAAAATCCTAAAATTTGACCTATCTAAATTGACCTCGGATTGGAAAACGGACACCACCATTGCGTTAATTGACCCCAAATTAGCTTGGGGTGAAGTTTTCGTGTCAATCGGAAGTCGTCGAAATTTCGATGAATATTTTAATAATAAAAATGCCACGGAAATCGAGGAATCAAAATACTCGTCGGATCGAAAATCCGACCTCACTGTTGCGTTTCTCACCTCTCAAATAGCTAGGAAAAATATATTTGAAATTTTGGAATTTTGAAAAGAAAATAATAATAATAATAATATTTAATTAATTATTTAACGACGCCGTTATCTGTTTAACCCTGCCGTCCCCTGTAGCCGACGGCACCCTCTGATCAGACGGTGCCGTCGTAGCCGTTGGATATGATCCAGATCCAACGGCTACGGAGCCGTTGTCTTCGTCTTCTCCGCCTCGACGCCACGCGGCGCTCCCCGCCGCCCATCGTGCCCAACCGGCGCCCTCCCCGGCCTCGGCGAGGTCGCCTGGGGCCTTATAAGACCTTAGCCAGGCTCTGGGCTCCGGGTTTGCGAAACCCGAGCCCGAAGCGATCGAACCCGAGCCGAGCCGTCTGGATCCCGCGAACTGTCAATCAGGTACCTTCTATCCTCCCGTTTTACTCACGCGATCTTTAATCCAACACCTCGATATGTTATTGCATGCCATAGATCGTCGATCAACCGGTTCGATCAGGCTTAATCCAACCCGATCGAATGGATTTAGCTCGGGATCCACTGTAGAAACCGTTAGGGATCCCGACGCTGAACCCTAGGACCTAGGGTTACGTTTTGCCGGAGACTCCGGCCACCTCCGGCGAAGGTCCACCCATCGACGTGTAGGTTCCAACGAGGGCGACCGTCAGCCGTGCGGGCCGAGGTGGTCCGGCGCCGGGAAGGCCGGCAAAAGCCGTGCCCCAGCCCGGCGCCCTCGGGACGTCTCCGCGAAGGAGACGAAGTCTGGGCCAGGCCGGGTCGACCCGAGCCCACCCCGATCGCGGAGCCCGGGTCCGCGTCAGCTGAGGTGGGACCCGCAAAGCCACGTGGTAGCCACCTGACATGCCACGTGTCAGGTGGGGCCCACAGCCCAAACCCGCACCTCTTCAGTTTCCGCCGTGGGGCCACTATGCCACGTGGCAGCCTTCCGGCGCCCCACATGTCATGTGGGGCCCACTGCCCGAGCCCCGGCGGCTGTTCGGCTCCCCTGTGGGGCCCACAGTACCACGTGTCAGGTGGGGCTCACTACCCGATCACCGGCGCCTCTTCGGCTTCCCTGTGGGGCCCACAGTGCCATGTGGCAGCCTCTGGCAATGCCACATGTCAGGTGGGGGCCCACTGTCTGTTAATTAATAAATTAATTACTGTTAGCCTAATTAATTATAATTAGTGGCTAATTAATTAGGATTACTATTAATAACTTTTGAATAGTAATTTTATAATTAATTAACTGTAATTAGTAATTAGAGGTTAATTAGGATTATTTTAAAGTTAATTAAATCTTAACAATAATTAGAATAATTAATTACTATTAAACAATAATTATAATTAATTAGTCTTAACTAGATAATTAGTATATAATTAAGACTAAGTAAATAGTAATTAATAGTTAATTACTTTTTTACAGTAAAAATAATAATAATATTTATAATTAGATTAACTAATGGATTAATTAATGTTAATTAATAATTAAGCTCTAATTAATGACAAATTAATTAATTATCAATAATTTCAAAAATATATATATATATATATATATAACTTTAGGAATGAACAGTAAATTAATTTAATTTGAATAAATGAATAGTAAATTAATACAAATTATATTTTTGAATAGTAAATTAATACAAATTATATTTTTGAATAGTAAAACTTAAAAGTTTAATAACCTTTTGTAGGATAATCTAAACATAGAAAATATAAGTCTCAAAATACTCAAAAAAGTAAATAGAATCAAATGGCATAATGCAAAAATTAATTTTGGAGTACGCATAACGAGGTAGCATTTTAGAACCTCTTTAGGACCTCATAACTTTTTACCCAGTTATCAGAACATAGTCAATATGGGTCTTAAAATGCTCTGGAGAGCAACCCCATCACTGTAGTAGTATTAGTTTTCCCATTTGGATATTAGGACAAAAAGTCAACACTAGAATTCTTAGTGAAAAATGACCAAAATGCTCTTTGAATTCAAATGACCATAACTTGGTCAAATCAACTCCAAATTCAAAAGTTCAAGATACTAACTAACTTAGAATTTCAATGACATCAATAAATTGAAATAATATTTGGGATCTGAACCCTAGAAATTTAGGTAAAAGACCAAACTACTCCTGACCTCATTTTGGCCATAACTTGACCATTTGGAGTCCAATTTGGACATACTTACTGTCTATCTTCAAGTTAGATAGTAAAGAATCAGTTGGGACTAAGAGAGATCAATTCAGACCCATAAGTCAAAAGTTGACTTTTTGACCCTTAAAGTAGGGGCAAAATAGTCATTTTGCCCTAAGATTGAATTATGTACTCTTAACCTATAGTTTACATTTCAAAATTTGTAAGCCAATATTATAAAGATCTTAGTGACATCTAAGTGAGTGAAACCAACCATTAGGTTAGACTCTAAAAATCTCTTTAAGTTTTAAACACTACATCTTAAGGACCTTTCCTGAGACAAGGACTAGATCATAGGTTATAGTTCATTTATTGGGTAAATTGGGTTACCCAATGGGTGAAACCTTGGTTTTGTTAGTTTCTAAACTTTCCTTTTATTTTACAACTTGTTTTGATTATTTGGTATTTTAATTTTAGTCTTAGGATAGGAGATTCATCCTATTAAGCTTGATTACTTAATATGATTTGCCTTAATTATTAGATCACTTTTAGAATGAACCCTAGAACTTAGGTCTTATCCTTTTTTTGGATTATGTGATTAAACCTAAATCTCGTAGTGTTTAATCCATAATCCATAGGTATAGAAGATCTTGATCAGATCTTAGTTAGAACATCTAAATTTACAAAACTAGGACGTATGATTTATTGATTTAACTCATAGTCATATATCTGATTGAACTAGATTAGAACCTGATCAGTTTTAATCCTTTTTAACTTATAAGGACGAGTTTCCAAGTTACACTCGATAGTAGGAAAATTGTGATCCTGAACTTGTGTAACTTGGAATAGTTAGAATGGTTAAGTAGAAAATAGATGATATCACCATGTTAGTAGAGTCCCTTACTTCTTTTGATATTTTGTTGCTATGCATTCCTTGTATTTTTGTGCCATATTTCCTTGAGCATATCATATAAGATTTTTGATGCATAAATAAAATGTTAGGAAAATATGGAGACTCCTTAGATTCTTTGTGAAAATATTAAAGTGATTAATGAAAAGATAATAGTTATATGAGCTGCCTCTCAGATATGTCCTTATTGCCTAGTCTCCTTATGTCACTAGGGGAAGGACTTATTTTGTTGTGTGCCTAGTTGCCTAGCTTCCTTATGTCGCTAGGGGTACACCATTGGTGCCTTAGCCGTACTGGTGCTAAGATCCTTCGATTACCTTGTGTGCTTAGTTGCCTAGCCTCTTTATGTCGCTAGAGGTACACAGTTTTGTGACTTAGCTATGCTGGTGCTAAGACCCTTTGATATTCGATGGGCTAGATTAACTCTATTTTGTATGGCAGTTAGTACACGGACATTTATATATATACAATTATGATGTTTTGTTTACTTTTCAGTATTTTTATTCAGTCAGCTATTTCTTTGTATTGCTTATATATTTTAGGATATTAGAACCTTGCTGCTATTTATATGTATCACTGCTGAGTTATTTTATTTTAATTGGCATATTCCTTTGATCACCAGCATATTTAGGATGTGGCATTTTTCTTACAGCACCTGTTTGATTATGTATATTTATATGCCTTACTTTGCTTAGCTCACATTTGAGGTATGTCTTAGCCTCTCTTTTTACTTAAGTTATAGATGATGGTTTATAGCTTTTCCTTTCTTTTGTATTGCTTGTTGCTCCCTTATATACTATTGCTTAGAAATTATAAAATAGTGATATTACATAACACATATAAAACTTATCAGCATAAAATATACTTAGACAATTATTTAACACAAGATTTTTTTTACTTTTTTTGGCTGGGGCCCTACATTGTGAAACTGACAATGGCAGATCCTCTTCAGTTGGATGATCAGGATCTTGGTGTGGAGCCATATCTGGAGGAGGAGCCTATGGAAGAAGCAGCTATTTAGTCATTCCACTATAAGTGAGGATGAGTGCACTTTATTTTTATTATTTAGAACTTAAATTGATGTAATAATACAGGTACTTATGACTAGGTATTCGGATTCTGTGCTTATGTTCTGAGGTGTATTTATCTATACTTATGTTGTGATGCTTGGATATTTTATATTGAAAATCGCTTTCATACTTTGTATGCTTACTTAGATAGTGACTGAATGTTTGATTCTATGCTCACTCCTTCCCTTATTAGGTGGATTGTGGATTTCATCCTAATCCAATTATAAGTGAAGGATTAGCTAGAGTGACACACCACCCCTTAACTTAATTCTTGTGGATTACGGGGTGGGGTGCCACATATCCTTTCTCCTCTTGCTGCAATTTTTCCTTATGGGCACTTGAATGTAAAAATTTTTGGAACCCCCTCAAGGTCTGAGATTGACCTTTAAATAGGGAAGCTCTCAGCCCCAAGATATTAATTATGTGTCAGTCCACCTTCCTTGGACTTATTTCTAACCTTTTAAATATTTATTCTGTTGTTCCATTGGAATTTAGCAAAATTAATGTGCACTTCAATTTTCAAGAGGTTGGGGTAGGCCAAAGGTTACATTTTGTGTCCTTCCTTGTGCTGCATTTATAACTGTTTTGGAGAATTTTGGCATGACCACTGCGGCGCGTTGTGGCGCGCTGTAGCAGCTACTTTCCAAACACTATTCCGTTATGGTGCGCTATAACAATTGCGTTCCAAACACGATTCTACTATGGCACGCTGTAGCAGCTGAGATTCAAACTTTGTTCCTACTGTATAAGTTAGTGTTTTACCTTAGGACACCACTGTGCCCACTGTGGCGCGTTGCGGCGTTCTGCGGTGGTTTCATCTTCGAAAAGGCAGAATAGTAATTATTTCATTAAATCGAATATAGTTTGTATGAATAATCAGAAATGTTACCATGGCGCGCTGTGGCGCGCCTCGTGGCGGTTGAAACTTCGAAAATGTGGAATATTGACTGTTCCATTAGTTCACATAAAATTTGCATAAATAATAAAAAAAGTCGCCACGGCGCGTTATGGCGGTAAATATTTCATGAACGCGGAATAGTGGCTGTTCAATTAGTTCTCATAAAGTTCTTAAAGATTAATTAAATATGCCGCCTGGGCGCGCCGCGGTCAGCTGCAGTGGTTTTGTTCTGGTTAATGCAAATCCTTATGGGGCATAGCGCGCTGTGGCGCATTGCAGCAGCTTATTTTACGAGAAAGCGAATTGGCACTGTTCAATTATTTCGCATAAGTTTCTAATTTTTCGCTGGGGAAATGACGTTGTGGCCCGCTGTGGCACGCTGCAGCGGGCTTCCTTCCAGGTCCTCAGGTACACTTCCAGGTGATGGAATTTGATGTGCCGCCAGGGTGCACCGTGGCATGCTACGGTGATTTTCACCCAAAATTCAGTGATTCAGCTCATAGTTCCCACTTACTTCATTTTTCTTGCAAAGGTATGATTTCCACTCAAAGTATATGGATATAAATAATTATTTGAATGATAAAACACTACATTTTAGCTATAAATTCTAGATATATCAGTAGCCAAAACCCTTAGCTAGCATACAAAACATCTCTATAATGTTTCCTTATATATTCAGCCAACATTCAAACCCCAAATGGTTCAAAATACCCCCCAAATCATTTAGGGCGACACCTAAATCTGAGCAAAAATCTGTCTGGCCCTACGATGCGTCATAGCGCCTAGGCCTTGGGTGGCTAGGCCCCAGGGCGTGCTGTAGAGTCTAAGTATCTGATGGCCGGGAGCTGGGGTGCGTTGTAGTGCCCTTGTCTTTGGATTGTTTACTGCTATGTCGCACTGTAGCGCCCGAGTCTCTGGACTGTTTGCCGCTAGGGCGCACTGTAGTGCCCGAGCCTAGTGCTTAGGCGCTCTACGACATGCCACAACACATTGTAGCGCCCAATTATCTAAACTTCTTCCCACTAGGGCATCTTGTAGTGCCCTGATCTCTGTTTGCTAGGCGCCATGACGCTCTACGGCTCGTCACTACGTGCTACGGTGTGCCATAGTGTGCTACAGCGCCTGAGCTCCCTAACCTGTCTTGTATCACCTCAGAACCTCTCAGAATCACACTAGAGTTCCATTAGTATATCTACGATGGTCTGAATGATCTCCACATCCCAATAGTCGGCTTGCTAGAAATTAAATCTATTATTAAAGATCTTTAAAATGGTTTAAATTCTCAAAATTATAATTTATTTTACAGAGAGGATTCCTGTCATAATTTCAATACCTCAAGTGTTGGAAGAATAAAGGTGAAGTGGAATATCGACAACACAAAATTTGAAATGTTAGTTCTTTCTAATCAATGTATTCATGGGTGTGTCACCTACTTTAATATGCAGTGTTGGATGTCATTCATCTATGCATCAAACATGAAAGAAGATAGGTTGGAATTATGAGATTTCTTACTAAGCATACAGACTCATGTTAAAGTCCCTTGGTTACTTTTAGGGGATTTTAATTGCGTGCAATTCTCAAATGAAAAACAAGGAGGGTCTGATTCTAAAGCATTGGATTTAAACAATTTCATAAATGAGGCTTAACTTATGAATCCTAATACTATTGTCCCCAATTTTACTTAGAGTAATCATAGAATGGACTCACCAATTTATGAAAAATTAGATAGGGCTCTTTATAACAATGATTGGATTTTGGATTTTCTAATCTCAGTTTGTAAGCTATGCCCACCTTCAACCTCGGATCATGCACCTTTGTTTGTCCATCTTCCGATCTTCTTTTAGGCCAAACATGTTTTGCTTCAAGAATTTCTGAATTTCTCTTCTTGGTTCTTATACTATGCTGCATTTTACTTAGGGAGAGTACTATGGTGGTGATCCTTTATTCTCTTTTAGAAAAAAACTTTATCAAACAAAATGGCTGCTTAAAATTATGAATATTCAGGCTAAAAGAACTGGTTTTCTCAAACATGATCAAGCAATCATTATGAATAATATCACTCATGATGCAATTAATTTTGAGGAGGCTCACAATCTGAAAAGCATAAGGATGGATCTTAATGATGCAATGTGGAAAGAAGTTTCATGGGAAAAACAACTTTCAAAGGCTCATTGGTTGTCAAAATGAGAGAATAACTTAAATTTTTTTTATTGTCAAATGGCCAAAAGAAGTAATCAAAATTGGAAACACAATGATATGAGTGCTTCTATTGGGGTTAACAAGGTTCACTTTTTCTATTCCTTATTCAATAGGAAGAAGGGTCATGGAATGGTTACAACTCATGTTTATGTTTATATTTATTCTTCCCATCATGTTGACTTATGCAGGCCAGTTTCTCAACAAAAAATAAAAACTTTATTTTTCATTAAAGGCATTACCTCTTCAGATCCGAATGTTTTCTCATCATACTTCCTTAAGAAATGTTGGAATATCACTGGTAATTTCTTCTGTGAAGCAATCAGCTACTTCTTTGAATCTGGAATTATGCCGAGCTGGCTAAACCACTCTTTTATCGCTCTAATTCCAAAATCAAGAAATGGAAACTCAATTGAGGACTTTCAGCCCATCTCTCATTGCATTACTATTTATAAAATTATTTCCAAAAATTATTGCAAGTCGTATCTCTTTTTATTTGCAGAATATCATCAGTCCTTCTCCAGCGGCATTTGTAAGAGGAAGACAAGCATCTCATCATGTAATTATTGCCAATGAAATTATTAGAACCTTAAATTGGAGCTCCAAACATAATTTTTGTGCAAAGGTGGACTTATGTAAAGCTTTTGATATTTTAAACAGGGAGTCCATTATCAACATGTTAAGAAAGATTAATTTTCCTAACTTATTAACTGGATGAAATCTTGCATTAATTAAGTACATTTCTCATTGAACCTTAATGAGGAAATTTTAAGATACTTTGTTTCTACTTCTAGCATTAGACAAGGTCATTCTCTTTCTTCATTATTGTTCAATATAGCTATGAATAGTCTCTCATCACTCCTGGATGATGGTGCTCGGGTAGGAAACATTACTCCTATCAAATTTGGGACTTTAAATGCACTCACTTACTTTTTGCAGATGATTTTAATTTATTTGGTGAGGCTTTAATACAGAATTTGCAAAACATCTAAAAGGTGCTTAATCTATTCCTAGATGCTTCTGGCTTAAACTTTAATGCTGACAAGTCTTCAATAATCTTCTAAGAAAATGTTTCCAACCCTCCGGTCTTAGCTCAAATGATGCACTTGAACATCTCTAAGTTTCATATAAAATATCTTTGTTTGCCTGTTTTGCTGTATAAAACAAAGGCATATCATTGTATGCTGTTACTTGATAAGCTTAGGAAATTGACTGTGGAATGGGCTCAAATATCTTTATCTTTTGTCGGATGATTGCAATTCATTAAATATTCTATATGGCCCCTGCTACTTCACTGGTTTATGGCAATTCATGTGCCTTTGAGTATAATAAAATCAATTATACTATATGCTCCAATTTTCTAGATCATGGATCTCATCTTAAAAAATTGCATAGCATCAGCTTGGATTTGATAGCTTCATCGAAAGGTAAATGTGGTACTAGTCCGAGCAAAATTTCTTTATGTTAGCAGCTTTTAAGTAACACTTCTTTGCTTAGTGAATGGTGAAAGGTTAATAGGCTTCGATTAGAGCATGGTCCTCAACATCAAAATAAGGCAACTTCTACCTTTTGGAATGGGTTGATTTTGGTTTTTCTTATTTTATCTCATGTTGATTATGATGTGACTTCTAGTTCCATCACGTTTAAAGGTAAACAATATTTTCATTTTAAAGATGCATCCTCATTTGCCGAATTTTTTGTAGGCTAATCAAATTTGGGTTAAGGGTCTTAACCTCAAATACAAATGCATCATTTGGAAAGCTATTTGACACACATTCAAAATGAAAGATCTTCTAGCAAAGCGAGGTATGTCTTACATCACAACATGTCTCCTTTGTTATGTGGAAATATAATCTCATAATCATCTGTTCTTCGAATGCTCATACGCTCACTTGGTTTTAAATGATATTTGGTCGATTACTTCAAACTATCTTTTCCCCCCGACTCTTTGGCAAATCTTAGATGATATTGTTGGTTTGGTCGATTACTTCAAAATAATGTATTTAGTTGTCGCTCTACTTTGATCCTCGGTCTTAAGAACATCATTGCATATAATGATGGTTGGAAAGATATTGAGGCGGCTGATCCTTCGAAGTCTTGGACTCTACGTGAACCTCAAAAGAGTAGCTGAATCCTAGTCTCAATCTTTTTATTCTTCTCTAGGTTGATGCTGTGTGTTTTGTATATTTGAACTCTTTATCTCACCAATTCTAAAAATCTTATATTTTCTGAACATTAAATAGAAATAAAATTCTTGGAAGCCTTGGCCAGCACGTATGACGACTACTATTTGAATTTCATTGTACGACGGGCATTCGGAGTGTGCTTAATTTCCTCCAAGTTTACCCTTACAAAGAACCGTAGCTAAAGCTTGAAACCTTCCGACAATGGCGGAAAAAGCCCTAAGTGTCGCCTCCTCCGCTGCGGGGGGGGAAATCCCCTTCCGGTCGAAGAAGATTCGCAAATCCTGTGCTTCCGAAGCGGATCCATCGAAGAAACCCCGCCTGCTCTTCATCCCGCTCTCGGCCACCGGCGAAGTCGATTCGGCCCTCCGGCATCTCTCCGCCGTAGACCCGGATCTCTCCGGCTTCATCGAATCCCAGAGCCCTCCTAACTTCAGCAGCTTCTCAACCCCCTTTCTCTCCCTCTCCCGCACCATACTCTATCAGCAACTGGCCCCCAAGGCCGCCTCAGCCATCTACGACCGATTTCTCTCCCTCTGCGGAGGCCACGAATCCTCCGTCGTTCCAGAAGCCGTTCACGCCCTCTCCCCGCCTCAGCTTCGCCAAATCGGGGTTTCGTCTCGCAAGGCGTCGTACCTTCACGACCTGGCAACGAGGTTTCGATCTGGATTCCTCTCCGACTCCGCGATACCCGCCATGGGCGACGAGGAGCTCTTCTCCAAGCTCATCGCGGTGAAGGGAATCGGGCCTTGGTCCATCCACATGTTCATGATATTCTCCCTTCACCGCCCCGACGTGCTGCCCACCGGAGATCTCGGCGTTCGAAAGGGCGTGCAGATTCTTCGCGGGCTGAAGAAGGTTCCTCTGCCGGAGGACATGGAGGAGCTCTGCCAGGCCTGGCGCCCGTTTCGCTCCGTAGGGTCTTGGTATATGTGGAAGCTTCTTGAGTCCAAAGGGAAGCCTGCAAAGACCAAGTAATCATCGCTCCAGGGTATTGTCCTTGCACTTGAATGCTATGTTTTATTGATTTTGAGTAAAGCGAATTGTATTGTTTAATGCTCGCTCGGTGGATTTTGTAAGATTCATGCTGTGAGCTTTAAGGTTTTCGGTAGGGTATAATATTAAGTTCAGCTTGATCAATTTTGTAAGATTCATGTTGTAATCGTCTAAGCAAAAAGCCGACCATTCCCGATTATCTAGAGCTGGAAGAACATGAAAACCAACGATGCTCCTCGAGCCATAGTAAATGTCAAGTTCCTCAAAAATCATTAAAAAACTCGCAGCTGCAGTAGTAAGTTAACTAGCTGCACCAATAAAAACTTGAAAAGATATTCAAACTGCTGCCCAAAAATAGGAATAGGAATGCCTTCTTGAGCCATTTACCAAGACCTAAATCAGCGTAGCTCAGAACTTGCATGAGGAAGAAGGCCCTCTTAATCCTATTGCCATCATTTTTACTGAAATATTTATCCAAAAAACTAAGACCAATGAAATGTTAACCAGTATTTATCAAGAAAGAGCCTTATAAAAAACTTACCTTTTTTTGTGAGTTTCCTTTTGCAAGTACATAGGAATTAGTATTGAACATCTTTATCGATAGCCAAAAAAGCAATAAAGCAAGAACATAAAACCATTAATCATAACTCTTAAAAAGAAACAAGAGCAACTATATCATCTTCACAAACCCTCCCCAAGTCTCAAGTAGTGAGGAGAAGATGGAAGCCTTAATTCATAATATCAGTAGACAATATATAAATCTGTATATAATTAAAGTTCATCCGGCTTCAGTGCGTCACCCAAATCACCTGTGACTTTGGATGCCTTTTCCTTTGTGGATTTATATGCTTCTCCGGCCTTCTGCTTTGCTTCTCCGTAAGCCCTCTCGGCGCTTGCAGAAGCGTCGCCAGCTTTTCGCTTGATCGTTTCTTGTGCCTCATCTCCGGCTTCATATTTTATGACTTTAATTAATTATTTTGCCAATGAGAATCAATCTTTCTTGTCTTCTACAATTTATAAAAATAATTATGTACCTGAAACATAGGGAGAGGTCTTATCCTTTGTTTTCATAGAGATCTCACCAGCAACATCCTTCAGACCCTCTGCAGCCTTTTCTGTTTGCTCATGCTGCCATCCCAATCCCCTATCACACGAATTAATTGTTAAGCTTAGAGAACATCATAAATATGTTAGATAATGGTTTCATGCACCTTTGTAGTTTGGTTTGAGCCCAGCCGGCCCAGGAATTCGCCGCCTTGCCAGGTTCGCGTCCGATGACATCAGCGAATGCCGGCCTCAGCTTAGAGGCTGACGACATCAAGACGACAGGTATGGCGAAGAGGCCGACCAGCCGTCGGTAGCTATTAAGACACGATAGCGTGGATCTTAATGTTGCCATTCCGTAGTTCTCAAACTGAATCTCAACTTGCGATGAGAGCTTTTGAAGGGGGGGGGGAGGGGGGGGCGTATTTATAGATTGAAAAATCATACCACATGTTTGGCTAGGACGTTTTAGGGCCAACCCGTATGAGCACCACCCAATGCATTTACGGTGGGCAAAATTGTGGGTCTAACCCAAAGAAGCTTAACCTCAGAATTTATTCTTTTTCCGAAAAATGCTGTCCAACAGATGTAAAATTTCTGATCCTTCTTAAAAATATAAAAATATTGCTATTAAGGACCGGAAAATTAGATAAAAATCAAATTTTATATCTTATTTGTATGTATAAAATTAAGAATTATTCCATGCATTTTTAATGTTGGTTTGAGCAATTTTTTTTCTTAATTAATATCTGTTTTTTTTTTTTCTTACTTGTTGGGGCATCTAACATTTTTCACATAAAATTAGAAATTTAAATAAATTCTTAAAATAATTTTGATAGATAAAATTTACTATATTTCTTAATTTATTTGAAATTATAAAAATAAATAAAATAAACTTAGATTTTTATTTACTTATTTTTGTTAAATTTTAGGAATTTTTTCCTTGGTTAATGGATTTCTTGCTATTTTCTTAACGAGGAGATCTCTACTATGTCTTGCTCCTCACAAGTTAACTTTGATAAATTTTGTAGCTCTTCACCTAGCTTTTGAAAATCTGCTTTTAGAGCTAGACTTAAGTTACATGGTCTTGTATCTTTTCATTTTTATGACAATTTGAGGGTGTTTTCCAAGTTTGCAAGTGACTTGGATTATGTGTGCCTCTTTAATAAACTCTTGTATGACATTCATAGTCACACAGTTTGGTTTTGCAAGTTGTATCCTTATGTTCATGTCACATAGGATGCGCTTATCATGCCTGTTTGGGTAAATTTTTCTTGGCTTTCACTAACAAATATTTGCTCTTTTTTTTTTTTAATTTCTAAAGCCATTGGTAGCCCGTTACAGTTGGAATGAAACACTGCTACACTAAGAAACTTATCTGCCCTTAGAGTCCTTATTGAATTGAATGTTACTAATGTGCTTCTTGATAAAATTTGGTTGGGAACGTACATGAGGGGTCATTATTAGAAAATTGTGTATAAAAAACCTTCCTCTCTTTTGTACTTTATGTGGATCTTTTGGTCATAATCAATTCCACTGTGAGACGGTTGAGGGAATTTATTTGTTTCTAATGATATTACCTTACATATTTTGGATTATGGTTCTCCTACGCTGGAAGGGCCAAGGGAAAGAAGGCTGATTGTTCAATTGAGGTGTCTGATTTTGGGAAGCGTCTTAGGAATGGGTCTCCAAATTTTGTAGCTTCTATGGTTCCTAAACCTTTTGAGAAGTCTTATTTAATCGTTAATGATAAGCTCTCTGTTGAGATTGTGGAGGTGGTGGATGTTAGTGTTTCTATTGGTAATTTGGGTCAACCTTGTGTATTTGAGGAGCTGACGCATGAGGACGAGTCAAATGAGAATCAGCTATCTTCTAAAATTGGTCCTATTGATGGATCTTAGGTGTTGTGTGAGGAGGTTGTTATTGATAATACTTTTTTGGTCCTTTTATTGAGGAAGGTACCTTGGTGTATGATACTCTTGATGCTATTTTGTTAGATGATAGTCTCACTTGAGTATCATGTGTTCCTATTCTTGATAATATATTTTATTGTGTTATAAAGGATGTAGTTTCTCTTTCTGACTCAGAGGAGCACATTCTTGAGGAATCAATTTTTCCTCAGGCTCATCTTAATGGCTGCTATGAGAATATTCTTGTTGCTCCTAGTTTGAAAAAGGATAAACCTACTGTCGATAGGGCAAATAGAGATCTTTTTTCATTTTTCATTAGTTTTTTCGATCATGTTGCTTTGTAGGTTTAAAAATGTAATGCTGGTGCCATAAACATTACTATGCAGGTGGAGACTGTTGCCGGGGAGTCACCTCTTGGTGCTTGTAGAAAGTTGATATCCTTCCAAGAGGGATGTATAACATAAATGCTAATGATGCTTTGCTGAACAAAGGTGAGACGGTTGAGAAGGAAAATTTGGATTGTGAGGAAGATCCTTATAGAATGGCTCAAATTCAAAAACCTCGGGTATATTCTCATCTCCCACTATATGCTAGAGCGAAGTTGTCATGGGGAGTCTAAAATATGTTCATTTAGATAAAAAACTTGCATATCTTCAAGTGAAGCATGGCTCCAAACGAATTACTCGTGTTACTTTTAGAGGGACGGCCTCAAAGGGGTTTTCCAAAGATTTTAATGATTATTTTTCTCCGTTAGAACATTAGGGGTATTGGAAACAACCTCTTCTAAAAATAGATTTAAACACATAGATGTTGATGCTATTAGTGAGTCCAAAGTGAATTTTAAAAGTAATCTTAAGATTTCTAAGTTTGCTAACCTTAAAAAGGTATAATCTTTCCATCTCAATAAGTTCTGGCTATTTTGGAAGGAGGGTTGGGATGTGAATGTTGTATATGAATGTGATCAGGCACTCTTCTCAAAGTTCAACCCCTATCCTTTCATGTGTCATTATGGTTATGCATGGTAATAATATGAGAATAAAATAGGAGAATTTGTGGGGCTTCCTCAGGAATTGCAATGATTTTGATCCCCCTTGGATGGTGGGAGGAGACTTCAACGCCATTCTAAGATATTCTAAATATAATGGCTATGCTTATAGTTATGTTGTGTCTACTTCCGACTTTAATTTCGCTATCTTAGCTGCACACTAGATGATTTTAATTATTCTGTAGCTAAGAAATTTGATAGATCGGATATGCTCTTCTTTATTAACAAATGGATTTACCTCTTCTCCAAATTTTAAAACTTTTTAATTAATTCCACAACCTTTGATCACAAGTTTCTTATTCTTAAGGCGTGGGAGGTTAATCAATCTTTTAAGAAGTCATTCATGTTATAGAAATTTTGGATCTATAAGGAGGAGTGTAAGGAGATCATTAGGTCCTCTTGGAATGAGGAATTCTCTTTTTATGGGTTGTATAGATTGGCACCAAGTTCTAAAGATTGAAGAAATCTCTCGCTATTTGGAATAAAGGATCTATTGGTAACATCTTTGATAATCTCTCTTGATGTAGCACATCCTAAAAATATTATCAAAGGCTTAATAGCAAGAGTTATGGCTAAAGTTCAAGGTAAGAATTTGAAAGTAGGCCCAACTATAATAGCCCAATCAAAAGCCCAATAAAAACTCAAATAAAGAGCCCTAATATTGAACTTATCATTTGTATTTTATTTTTATTAATATTCTACTTTTTTATTTATTAAGATACATATTTGGCCAGTCATGTCATGAGTAGAATATTTAATGTAAGTAATTGGAGTTACTCCATTACTAATTGTCAACTACCCATCTTTCCCAACCTAAATTTCCTTCCATATTTTCCCTCCAAAGTTCATTGGGAAAGAGACTTGTAGTGCATATAAATATGAGCTAAAATATAATGTAATAAAATAATTTGAATGAAAGAATTTTGTGGTGAATAGCTCTCAAATTGTTTGGTGCTTGGGAGTGTCAAGTTTGTTGCTATCTTTGGTGAGTTAGGTTGTTATCTTATTTTTATTTTAATTTTTAATTATACTCTTATGCTCATAACCTCAAATCATCAACACATCTTCTCCAACATATTAAGTAACATTCAAATTATTAAATCATATTTAATATCTTAAACACACTCCAAACTTCACCACAACCTCCACAGTTAAATTTGAAAATAGCATGACCTAGTATTATTCCTACTCCTCAACACCCATTTAAACACCATCAAACCTAGCTATCTACTCTAGATCCAGACTACACATCTTAGGATACATATATTAATATATTTCTAGCCATTTAACCCACTAAAACCTCAACTACAAGAGGAATATTTCGAATCAGCCCAAATTAGACTCGATCTGGACTAATCTTGGTTTTCCTTTAGATAGTCCACTCTAAACCTATAACCAATCCGCTACAAACTCCAGAAATTATCCTTAAACATTACCCAACCCAGCCATAAAATATTTGAATACTTAATTCACCAAAAAAGATAGCCCACTAGCATCATATTTTTGGTATCCGAGCGAGGTTAGGAAAGATGAAAAAAATAAAGCATCTCTGTATGAGGAATAAATTTTGGTGAAATCTTCTTCACAAGATTTTGAGTCATACCAACAAGTGTAAGGTAAGTTAATCCTTTTTATGGCATAATAATTTATATATTAATTGATTGTAAATTTAACATATTACTTGCAAGTTTATAGTATGTGCATGAACTCCAATTAGTAAGCATCATTATATAGCCTAGCTAATATTTTTGTGTGAACATACCTTAAACATTTATTTAGTGAAAACATGGAAAGTGAATGTTCCACTTAATAATGAATCCTTTATCTTGATGCGAACAAAAAAATTATATGAAATTCTTTACTTTCTATATTTGATATTTGTGGTAATATTAGTTGTTTATTTTCTATCACTTAAATTAATTTGTAATTCTTAAGAAAATAAGGCTTTTAAATCTAGGAAAAAAATCATTTTTCTTTGCATTAAACTTGTATGCATAAGAATATACTTGTATAAAACTTAGTGTATTCGAAGTTAAAAAGAACTTTTTCAAAAGGGTGCAAACAGTCTAAGGACAGCTTGGGACATAAGTGGACAAGTGCCCCCGCCATCACCTGGAAGTTCTTTTAACTTACAATTATCATTAATTTTACATTTATATTTACTATTTCACCTTCTCACATTTAGCGTTTTTTTTCTCATATTTTTGCATTAAGAAAAAAAAATAGCACCAAAGTCAATTTCTCAAGACTAAATCGAGAATTTGACCAGATAGTAGATTCCTTAGATCTTAGGATTCATGAACACGAAACAAAGATTATGAAATTATTTGAGGAAAATAAAACTCAAATGCAAGAAATTAAAGATCAAATGTAAATCATCTTAGATTTTTTGCAAAATAATAAAAAGTATTCTTCACATCCTATTCATAACCTTGATGCACCTATGGAAGAGGATGGCTTATACATAGATGCAAGTGATTACCAACCCCATGTTCCACCACCTCTCCAATCTTACCGAAGACAACTAAACCTAAAAATGGAGAAAAGAGAGATCACCAATGAGTTGCTAATAATTTTAATGATCCCTCTATGAGAGTTAAAGTCGAAGCTTCTACTTATGATGGCACACATGATCCAAACAAATTCTTAGATTTGTTAACTAAATGAATAATTTCTTTGATTGGTATAGTATGGATGATTATCAAGAGTTTTTTTTCTAAGATGAAATTGACTGGTCATGCTAAGATTTATTGGACAAACACTTTAGTAAAAGAATAAGGTTAGGAATGACAAATCTTACTTGGATAGAGATGGAAGAAATGCTTAGCTCAAAATATTATCCTCAACATCATGACAAGAAGTTACATGGACAATTGCTAACTCTAAGACAAGATTCTCTTTATGTAACAGAATACTTAAATACTTTTGAGGATCTAATTTCTAGAACCAATTATGGGGATAATGATTGACAACTTGCTAATCAATTTGTTATTGGGCTTAAAATAGAAATTAGAAATGAGTTTTGAACTTTTTGATCCCCAAACCTTAGAAGAAGTTTTATATTATGTTTTACTTGTTGAACAACAAAAGAAATTAACTTCTATAATATGAATTAGAGCTCAAGTGACTTTTACTTCAAATCATTAGTTAACTACAAGACCCATTCCACCCTCTAGCTTAAACTATCCACCCAAATCTCTTTCTGAGGGAAGCTCTAATGACATCATAGATAGAATTTTTTTCAAATGTCATAAGAGAGGTCACATGCAGAACCAATGTATGGCACAAATCTTATTATTAGATGAAGTTTATGAACCTATAAATAAAACCTTAGAAGAAGTTTATGAAGATACCCCATCATTAGATGAAGAATTTGTGGATGATCCTCATATTAATGTGATGAGATGCATTTGAATAGCTAAGAATGAAGAAGAAGATTGGAGGAGAAGGAATATTTTTATCATGTATGCTGTGTGTAACGAGTGAAGGTGCAGGTTAGTTATTGATGCGGGTAGTGCAATGAATATTATATCTACCAATGCTATATTAAGAGCTAATTTAAAAATTGAATCTCATCCCCAACCCTTTCATATTAGTTGGGTTAACCATACTTTGCTTCCCATCAATAGTCGATGTTTAGTTCCTACTAAGATTGGTAGTTTTGAGAATAAAATTTGATGTGATGTGCTTATGGCTCCCGTCCCCCGCTGTGGTCCTGCTAACACACATGTTAGCACAATTATGGTGGGGTGGTCGCCACGGCAAATCCATCACTTATCATTAGATTATGTCTCTACCATAATCCACTAATAAAGGAAGTATGTGCCATGAATTGAGTTATAATTTCACTAAATGACTATATAAGAATCTCAGAGTGCGGAAGCAAATAAAAATTAACATCCTTCTAACCATAATGCAGAAATAAATAACATCCAACTCTGACTAAAATGCGTAATAAAAGAAAATATAATATGGAACATGTACTATTACAATATTAATTAAAGTTTGCTGAAAGCAGATAAATACTCAGCCTCACAAAATATAAAAGAGCAACCTAACTAAGGGTCCTCAGTAACAAGGCGGTTCTCCTCATGAATCTGCTCCTCCTGGTGCTATCTCCTCAAATGGCTAAGAATCTGATATTGTCGGTTTCACATGCTAGGGCCCCAGCCAAAAAAAAAAATTAGTTAGACAATTGCTTAAGTATATTTTAGCCTGATATTTTCTTATATTTTATGATATTACAAACCATCCTAAGAAAGTAGGAGCTATAAAGTATCAAATGAAAGGATTAAAGTTATAAACTATACGATTATAACTTAAACAAAATATGAGATAAGAAAACATACCTCAACCCAAAGTGACAGAAAAGGCTAAGCAATTTATAAATAAACTACTAAGTACAAGAAATATCTTACACAAATATGATCAAATTCACTTTTGCCAATTTTTTAAATAAAATGTACTATAAACAAAATTGAACTGAAATCTTGCTTCATGACATGCTCATACATAAACCCAGAAAGATTGGAAATGTGCCTAGATTGAAAACACAAAAAGATTGGAAATGCTGTAAATGCTGAAAGTACTGAAAAATACTAAAAATACTGAACTTAAAATAATTGAAACTAAACTGAAACAATTTTCTTATTGGATATGTGCCCAGATTAGTCCTGTCGTAACATAAAATTAGCTCAACTAGCCATCGAATCCAACACTAAAGCATCTAGGTCACTTGTGCCTAGATCAATAGAATATCATATACATCAAAGACACTAATGCCTAGAAATTGAACTAAACTGTACAGTACTGTATCTCAGCATCAAAACTGTAGAGGAAAACTAACTAGCACACATTCAACTGACTGATATCTTATTTATTGATTTATATAATATATTTGACATATCAAATTCATTTATGTTCATGACATATGCAAATTTCAAATCTAATATAGAACATTCATCAAATATCATATGTTTCATCTAATATGCCAAAATAGTTTAGGCTCAAAATAAGAAGGCAATGCGTACAAAACAAGGTATAAGCTATTCTAGACTAAAAGTTTGTTATATCACTTAGTTTCTATTTTAATCATTTTAACTAATCTGAGATTATACAAGTTCAGGATTTCCAACATCTTACTATCCAATATAAACTCAGAGCTACGATCCTATAAGGTTTAAACAATTAGAACTAATCAAGTTCTAATTTAATTCAATCAGTGATGCTTACATAAGTCTAAATAATAAATAAATTGTCTTAATTAATGACTTTATTAACCCAAACTAATCTTGATTAATATAAATCAAGGTTAAGGGATTAAGAGTTAAACTCCAAAATATTGGGGTTTAAACCTCTTAATCCAAAGGTACTAAAGACTTAGGATCTAAGATTAGTCCAAAACTATCACGAACTAAAGGTTAAGGCTATATTCTTAAGTATTATCAAATTCAATAAGATGGATCTCTAATCCTAAACTAAGATTTAAATATAAAATATTCACAATAAAAGATGAAATCTAGAAATTAAAAAAAATAAGGATACATTCCATTGAGTAACTCATTTACCTACAGAATGAAATATAACCTAAGTTTACTACTAATTCTTAAGAAAGGAGGGATTCCTAAAGGCTTAATGTGGAAGTTTACTTATGGAAATTCCTAATGAAATGACTTGGGGAAACATTCAATAATTAAGCATTCGAATTCATTTAAGGATAACTATAATTATTTAATGATTGAGGTAAGCTTAAGGAAAACATAATGTGAGGCTAATTTTACATTATAAAGCCTATTATCTTACTTAAAAATTTCTTAAAAGAAAACTAGGGTTTGCCTTAAAATCAATCAAATGAGTTTAAATGATTTAAATTTGATTCATAACCACTTAATTTACTAATTTTAATGAATATAATAAGTTTATAAGGCTTAAGAATATTTAAACCTAATTTTGAGCAAAATTACCAAAATATCCCTACTTAAGGGTCAAAAAAGAAACTTTTTGAATTAAGGCTCCAATTTGAATTTTACTGGTGCTAATAATTTCTTATTGTCTAATATGAAGATAGACATTAAGAACACCAAATTGGCTAAGGATTATAGTTAATGAGCACAAATTTGAGTTTAAGCTCATTAAGAGTTGATTATAAACCCTACTTAGGGAAATCTAGAAAATTTTGCTATACTTATATTCTTCTCGACTTAAGGGTTCCATAAAATCTAAAATTATGAAATTATGAGATTAATTGACAAAGTTATGGCCAAATCAAGTTTTAGTTTTAAAAGTGTAGTTAAGGAAGCTTAGGAATAGGTCAAAAAAACCTAACTTCTCCCCTTAGTATCCAAATTGAGTAAAGTCAGTGGCTAAGGTTTTCCTATAGCACACTAATCATAATGAAATTGCCGGTCTTCACCTTGTCTGAATTGTACCAATTCTCCACCTCCGGTGGCTTGCTTTGTTTGGACTCCAAATGATCAACTTAGGCCTTAATTAGGGTTTAAGGTGATTAGTAGGTGATTAGTGAAATTAATTATAGAATTGAAAAATTAACTTCACTACTGAGTTCTATCATACACTAGGAGCTATCATCAACTTGAATTTCTAATTTGGATAATTAATGAAACAAAAATTTACTAATACATATATAGAGAGATTATGGCTAATTAAGTAACCTAATCACCAAAATTAAAATTTTATTGTAGTTTATTGTTCTTCATGATCTCCTGATCAAAATAGTATATTGGATTGCATTATTTGGAGTTAAATTGGCTAAGATATGAGCTAACAAAATTTATAGGGTTTAATAAGCATCCAACAACAAAACTAATAGTACCATAATAATGCTGACATTTTTCTAGTTTAAATGAGATATAAATTCAATATGTTTGGAGTTTTGGATTTCAAGTTATGCATGTTTGAAGTTTTGCAAATTTTCAATTAATCAAACTAATTACTTAAGAACTTTAATTAACAGAATTACATATATATATATATATTATAGTCCAATTATTGCAGGGTTCAAATGAAGGCAAACCCACAGGCGGCTCGGCAGCAGCGGTGGGACCCACTACCTCGACGTCAGCATCTGGTGCAACGTGCGGGTCCCACGGATCAAATGGCAGAGGCTTCAGCGGTGGGGTCCATGCTTTCGATGCCCAGAAGATGACACATATTGGCCTGATCTCAAAGTTACAAGTCGGGCTTGATCTGACCTGGTCTGACCCGCAGAGGGGTTGGCACCTTCTCGACTGGACATATGGCTATAGCTAGGGCACGACTGGACGGGGGCTTCTCGATGTTGCTGGAGGTCGGCGCGCCCATCATTGGGAAGGTCTCGGAGAGACCTTCCAAATGACAGTTGAAACGATGCCGAAGGTGGCCGGTGCCACCGGTGAAACCCAACCCTCGCCAGCGGGGACAGCGGCAAACTTATGTCTACCATGGACATGTGTTCATGTGATGCTAAATTGTCATATGAAGCTCGATCAGATCTGATATCATGTATAATTAGGGTAGGAAATTAATAAACGAATGAAGATTGAATTGATTTTGCGGAAATATAAAGAGATTGAAGGTACATTTTTCTTCGACGGTTCGGAGTTCCTAGCTTGATCTGGAGGATGATACGTGAATTCTTTGATTGCTCGATTTGATCCTGATGCTGTAACTGAGATCTGAAACTCTCATAAGCCTTCAGTGGCAGTTTTTGATGGTCGAAGAGCTGCGATGAGATCTACGCGTGGTGAGTGAGGTTGCCGTGAATGCACATGGCAGGGCACGTGTTGCGTGCGTGGGAATGATGTCCCTGGGCTGTCTGATCGAGACGGGCTCGATCACATGGCCCGTATCAAGCCGTCCAATTAATGGGCTTAACCCGATTAAGAATGGCAGATTCCATGCCAGATTATTAATAATATTTAATATATTAAATTTAATGAATTTTAAAATTTAAAATTAAGTTATTAAATGAGCTTCAAAAAATATCAAAATTTCACCTATAGCTAATTGAAGAGTGGGGAACACAACGGTAAAGTCGAATTTTACTTTCGACGAGTTCTTAATTATTCTATTTTTTGGGGTATTTTAAATATATTAAAATATTCGGGGAAAATCTGGCAACTTCTAAACACTTTCAAAATATCTCCCTAGCTAATTTGGGGGTTGTGAGTTCAATGATGAAGTCATATTTTTGATTTGAGGTTAATTTAATTAGGTCATTTTCTAGATTATCCAAATTTCCAGAATTAAGGTTTAATCTGATTGACTTATTATTTAGACCAAAACTTCAGGGTTTGCTCCTAATGACTTATTAATACTATAAGAATGAAGATCAGGACCTAATTTAATCTTGACTGCTTAGGGTAATAACCTTAGGTTGTTGCAGACTCTCCCACTTAAGAACGGTATCATCCTCAACATTACTTAAGAAGGAATAATGATGCATGAACAAAAATGATAAAGAGTAAACAAGGAGGGTAGAGGAAGTATCATAATTCTCAAATAGCTTTGGGTATTATGATCACATATTTGATTCTTTCTCCCAAGTGGCATATCAAGAGAACAATTATTCCACTAAACTTTGACCATCGGGATTGATTGGCTTCTGACTTGCTTTTGATCCCTACCTAGAATTTGATGGGCTCTTCAACGAATGATATATCTAATTGTATTACCATTGGAGGGATGGATATAAGATGATGGGGTTCTCTCAAGCAATTTTTGAGTGATGAAATGTGGAACACATTGTGCACCGCTGAGAAATCATCGGGCAATTATAGCTTATATACTGATGATTCAATCTTGGACAGAATCTTGAAAGGTCCAACATATATTAGACTAAGCTTTATAGTTACACCAAAATGGTAGTTACCTTTCATTGGGCTTACCTTTAGGTATACAAGGTCACTTTTCTGGAATTCGAGAGGACGATGATGCGAGTGATGATACTTACTTTGTTGGTCTTGAGCTATATGAATTCTCTGCTGAATGAGCCTGACCTTCTTATTTCTCTCATCCACTAATTCAGACCCATAGAACTGATATCTCCAATTTTAAACCAAGATAACATAGTAGAGCGTTTCCTCCCATACAACGCTTCATATGGAGATATTTTAATGCTTGACTGAAAATATTGTTATATGCGAACTTCACAAGAGGGATATGATCCTTCCAAGAACCAGTGAAATCTAGAACACAGAGCTTGAGTAGATTTTTAAGAACATGATTTACTCTTTCAGTCTGGTCATTAGTTTGAAGACAAAAGTTTGTGCTCATAGCTAGGGTGGTACCTAGATCTTCATGCACTGCCTACCAAAACTTAGAAGTAAACATACTGTCTCTGTCAGAAACGATTGATTTGGGGTGTAACACCCTGTCCTGTCACCGCGCTCAACCGTAGTGTTAAAGCAAAATGATTGGAGGGATAATGGTGCGTTACTTGTGAAAGGGTTGCTGAACCTCCTTGAATGCTGCTACCGAAGCTCTACCTAAGGTAGAACTGAAGTCTAATCCATAAGATAATTGGGATAATCTTATCTTAAGTCTTAGATAATATACTTACATACATTTGAGTTATGGGAAGTGGCTGTTACAAGAATCCAATGTATATGAGTATTTGTACTTAGTATAAGTAGTAATAATAATAGAGTGTGGAAGCTATAGCATCCGTTCATATCATTCATTACAGAAGTGAAGTAAAAAAATATTCATCGCAGAAAAGAAAGAGAAAATACATCCATAGTTTAGTTATTACAGACCATTTTCTTGAAATGAAAAAGCAGTAAATATCTCTAAACTCATAACAGAAGGTAACTAAAATAGTAAATAAAAGCTAAGCCAACTACTGCTCCATGAACTCCATCTGGATCTCCTGGAAAGTCTCTGCAACATACTTCTCAAACTGCTCAGGATCTTACAAATTTTTGAATTCCAAAATGCCAATTTCCTGGATAAAAGAAAAGAAGAAAAGTATTCCGTATTAGACAATGAAATGAACATATCAAAAGCTACAACATACCTTATTTTAGCTTAAAAAGGTTAATATTTTAAATAAAACAAAATAATACTTTAAAAAACACTGAAATAACAAAAGGATATAAAACTGTGCAGAACTGAAAATAAAGTAAAATAGTAATTAAAATATAGGGTGTTGAAAACAATAATCTGTAAGGAACTGATATTGAATAAAATGCTGAGATAAAACTGTGCTGCATGCCACTAAATATATATATATATATATATATATATATATATATATATATGTATCTGAAAATGCCACAGAGTATTATTCCTCAAATATTCATAACCTTGATGTCTCATGACATCCCACAGACCCTAGGTGAGCACAACACTCCGCTAACAGACCCTATGTGAGCACAACGCTCCACAAATGCAATGATATAAAATCTGACAACTTCCAAACACTTCCAAATTATCACTTATAGATGATTTGGGGGTGATGAGTGCAATGGCGATGTCAGATTTTTGATTTTAGGTCAATTTAATTAAGTTATTTTCTAGATTATTTGAATTTTCCAGAATTAAGGTTTGGTCCAATTGATTTTTGATTTGGACCAAAACTTCAGAGTTTGCTCCTAATGACTTATTAATACTATTAGAATGAAGATTAGAACTTGGTTTAGTCCTGACTTCTTAGGGTAACAACACTCTGCTAATATAATGATATGCGATTCATGATATGCCAAGATTTTTATAATTTAATGCTTTTTAAATCTTTGAAAACTAGAAAGCTTACAAAAACTACGTAAATACTCATTTGCCTCCACAAATAAAAAATTAACTATATGAACTGTATAATTCTATTCTAGTTCTACTGAAATCAATATTTATTCAATATCAAGATTTTATAACATCCTAATTCATCACATGTTAAGAGTACATATGCATGATCAGTATGTTCAAGGAAGGGTAACTTTAAGCACTTAATTTGCTTAACTACGCTTACAAATGCACACAAAGGTAAGATATAAGATCCTTTTATAATTTGTTCTCTCAAACTATGCTGTTAAATTCCCAACCTATAACACACCTTGGATTTGGGATGTTTATTCTGAACTGAACTGTACTTATCATATTACATAAGATAAGACTAAAACTCTATAGTTCTATTCAGGGTAAATCAACTAATTCCATATTCAACTGGATAACCCAGTTCTATGGAGATGCACTATAATCTTTGTATGATAATACTAAAGTTCTCATTCTAACAATCTATTTAATGAATAAGGATTTAAAAGCTAATGAATCCTTTCTCTATTATGGTGAGTCGTACACAAAAATTTTCAAGAGATGACGTATATGCCATTCAACTTAGGATACTATCACAAGGAATAATTCCAATTTAGGTCTCTTTAAGTTATTATATCACAAGGTATCGAGACAATCATCTATTGTTGTTAAGGTTCATATAAGGTCCTACCTCAAAATGAGACAGATAAGGTATTTTCCTATCTCAAAGTAACCTTGTTAAAAGTATAACATTTACTAAAGCTTAAGACTATCTTTATACATTAAGGATTTATAGTTTCTAACCACTACGTAACATCTTTACTTATCATAAATTGATCCTAAATCTAATATTACAATTATATGTAGGTTTAGGCATTCAATCATTTGGTTAATGGTGCAAAATCAGCATGCTGATCTTCTAAATTCTATCATAACCATAAGCACACTTAATTGAAGGATGGAATGATACAATTCTTGGAAATTTATTGATTTGCAAATCAATCCTATTTTAAAGATCAATTTATGTTAATTGTCTTACTTAAGAGAAAATCAATGATTTTAAAATTTAATCAAGATGATTCAGATGTAACTTAGCTAATTTATTAACCTAGCGTCAATGTCAAGTCAATATATATTAACTAAGTTCATGCAAGGTTAAAAGGAGTTATGCAAAATCAGTAAATGCAAAATTGTAACCTTACATTATTGGAGAAATTAATTAAAGCTACAAGAATTTAAAGCTGATTAAACATAATTAAAGGTTTTAGATGACAAAATATTTTACTTCTCCATTATGGAAGGAATTAGCAATAGTTTCACTTTATTTGATTCAAGTACTTAACCAAATTAATTAGGGTTTCACCCTAATTTGATGAGATTTAAAGATTAAAGATATTCAAATTAGATTATGATGTTGCGATTGTATTTCCTATTGTTTAATAGTCATTAGAATACTAAATTTATCAAAATCAGAAAACAATTAAGGCTAATTATCACTAATCAAATTCCAAGGTGATTAGCATTTAAACTAAACAATTAACTTTCAAAAAATTAAATTTGATTTAGCCAATTGATCCTAAACATCTAAATGAACAATCAGAATTTACAATGTGCCATTAAGAGTAAATAAAAACCCTAAATATCACTAATCATACAAATTGGTGATTAAGAAATAATTCAGAAAAATTGATTCTAGTAAATTAAGCCAGCACTAGGAATACATTATACATGCCATATTTAACATTTAGAAACTTAAATCAAGGCATTAGGACAACTATAATCAAGCCATTGGAGTGTTTAAGCAAAAATATGAAAATGATTCACTGAAACTAACATATTTTTGTATATTATTATCCCTTGCATTTTCTAAACAAAATGGTATATAATTTTGTATGGTTTGGAGTTAAGATGACAAAGTTATTCAATTAATTCATTCTAAATATTTTTAATTAAGATTTGATTTTCTGTAAATCCAAAAATCCTTTTTATTATTAACAGAGGCGGCCCGTTCAAAAGGCGAGGGTCGGCCAGGTCCGATGGTTCATTACTGGCACACCACGCGGGTCACGTGTAGGCCTGACCCGCACAGTGGCTTTGTCTTCCTCCCCGCCTTCCCCCGATGACAGGGAATTAGGGTCAGGATTCCGACCCAAATAGTCGGGTGCCCCGACCATGCCACTGCTATAATTCGAGCGCTACTTGATCAGAAGGCCGAGATGCGTCGAACGTACCAAGAAGCCCTATGTGCGGAGGCTGGAGACGTCCGAACCTCACTCACCCAAGGCCCTCTTTTAGGGTTTACTATGGAGATCAAATACTCCCCGATGAGCTAATTAAATCGCATGGGCCCAATCCCTACACCTTCAGGGAGGTGAGACGGATCAGACCCATATGGCCATGAGACGCAGGATGTGCCAGACTCTGGATCCTTGCTCGATCCCATCATCCAGAAGGAGTCGCAGCCCCATCAACCGGAGCTAACCCAAACCTTAAAAGTATGCGCGTTGGGTTCATTTAGCCTAAACATATAATTAGGAATTGAATTGAAGGGATGCTGAGCCTACTCAACTCAGTATAGAGTAGGAGATACCTGGTCAATTGCTCATATTGATTGGCTACAGGCGACTGAAGGCAAACAAGGTGATGAGCTAATGACTGCAAACTTCCTTAAGATTGGACGAAGCGATAGGGAGCTAGAACACCCAACCTTGCCCCCTGCAATAACTGGGGTTTGAGCTGCAGTATGCCAAGTTCTGCTGGAATGGTGAGGAGAGGAAATGGGGAATTGAGACGCTTAAGAGAATTTGGATAGCTTAGTAGGTGCCAAAGGACTGCTTGGGAGTGTTCCCGAGCTATTTATAGCTTGGGGAGCTTAGGGAGGTCGGGCCAATGGCATCGGCCCAAGCCCAAGAGTTAGAAGGCCCTATTGTCAAGAATGGCAAAGTCGGGTCAAGGTGACCCGACAGGAGGGTTGGGGCTGCGAAGGCAAGTCAACAGAGGCCATTGGGGAGTTGTAGGGGATAGACATGACGTGGATGTACAAGAGATTTTTTTAGTCAGGGACGCGAGCAAAGCCGGGACAATGAACTATAGTGAGGGAGAAGTGAGAGCTGTATGATTGACCATAGGAAAGATGCGACGGTCATAATCTCCCAGATCCTAATGGCCGATCGCATGAGTGATCCGGGCCGTAGGGTTAAAGGGTAAGATCCAACATCCGAGATTAGGCGCCATAAGGAATAAATCTAACTTGTTGGATTCTCGGAGTGATGGATAGATGCGGTTCAAATTTGTTGTTGTGGGATCTGGGCTTCACAATAGATCTCTCGCGGTCCGCACAACGGATCCCAGATAGATATTAGACATTGAAGGTATAATTGTAATCAAGAACTATTAGAGGCCCCTTATACAATTTTTTTTATTTAAATTAAATTCAATTATGGCCTAAATAATTTCTAAAAATTCCCAAACTTATATTGATAGCTAATTTGGGGGTGAGGAATTCAAAAATACAATTAGAATTTGAGTTGGTGATCAAAATATTTTGGCTATATTCTAGGGTTTCTAATTTGTTAAAATTGACAATTTATCATAATGAGGTGATGCAGAGCACCCACATAATCATCGTCGACACACCAAATCATAAATTAAACTTATAGTTTCCATGATTATATATTGTATTTTCCATTTTACTTATATGTGCTTATTCGTGGAATTTATTTAAATGGGCCTTTAGATTCGCCCATTTATCATGTTTTGTCATTAGTGTAATTTGAGTGAAATAATACTTTAATCTTTCATGAGAGAGCTAGTTTAATATTTTTTTGGTATTTTTAATGAAAGGACACTTTAGTCTTTCATGAATACCTTCGTTGATGATTTTATTAGTAATTTGTAGGAAAAAATACTTTAATCCTTCATGAAAATATAAGTTTATGATTTTGATAGTTATTTGATATATATTTTATGGCTATAAAAAAACTAATGTCTTAGATATCATGACATTGAAGATTTAATGAAAATATATTTATCTACTTATTGTGTTAATTTGTATTTTCATTCTTAAGTGAAGGTAATCTTGAGTTTGGGTATTGCAAGCCTTAGCGAAGAACTTCTAAGGAAGGATGAAGATTCTGTGACAAAGAACTGTTTGTAGAGGTCGACTTCAATTGTCTCAGCTTCGCCACCAGTTGCCTTAACTTTGACAAAGGTTACATCAACCATAACTCTTATTTATCTCTATATTTTTTATGGTAAAGAATTTTGTGTGTTAGCATAATTGTGGCTTGAATCATGTCAATCTCATTTTTTTTAATTTCGCATTTGTAAGCAAAATTCGCCTTATTTTATCGACAATCAATCGTGAGTAACTTATTATTTTTATTGGTGTAAAAAGCATCATACCCTCCTCCGCATACGAATTTATTTTGTCCTACATCATATTGATATCTGAGAAAATATATCATCAACTTTTTATGCCAATTGACAACAAAATCATTGCATACAATAAAGCATAAATTTCATACACGTTACTTTTCAATTTGATTTATATCATGTTGTATTTTAATCATAACCTATTCAATTTATATCCGATTTTTTTGTTTGAGCACTCGATCTTAGGTAGAACGTCAAGATCTAAAACTTTGTAGAAGAGTATTTTACTTGATTCGGCTATTTGAACATCGAAAATCTTTAAAAATCGAGAGCTCCTATATATATTATGTCGACTCGTAGGGGACATCGATATCAAGGCCAAACTTCTGAACAAAAACCGATGACATCCTCAAACTCTTACTTGAGAAAATAAAAAATCTCACTCTCCAATGCATGATTTTATGACTAGAATTGAAGCGCCAGAGTTGAAAGCCAACGAAACGTCACCAACTCCACTTGCAGCAAATGAAAAAAATGATTTTGCATTTTATGTTTGAGGGCTCGACGGTAATTTTACCTGTGCAAAACCTAAATGTGTCCCATTTTGCACTCAAATACTCTCAATTTAAGGCACTTCACGTGCGGTGCCATATACTGATGGAAATGCCTTACCAAAATCGGCATGAAGGGATCATTTTAACAACGCAAATAATAAGATTAAATGTCTAGGTATGCAGAAAGAAGGAAAAATAGAGTTGTTTATCTACCCTAAAATTACCAACTTAATGAGCTCTAATGGATTCCATAGCTCAATCACAAATTTCTAAAGGAGGTACCTTGGCTTGCAAAAGGAGATTTTCTTAAGGATTCTTCAGAACTTGAGAGCTTGTAAGGCTTGAGAGATCCTTCAGTAACTTGAGCAAAAATAGAGAATGGGGGCTGAAGGGGTCCTTTTGAAGAGAAGGGAAGGCATGCCTCTTGAATGGGATGAGCTTGAGTCATCCCATCAGAAGCAGGGGGAGAAAACTTGGCAGAAAATGGAGAGGAGAGGGAGGCAGAGTCTTGCGTGCATAGGGAAAGGGAGAGGCACCAATTGTAGCAGGGGAGTGGGGTCCAGCCAAGGAAAAAAAGAAAAAGGAGAAAAATGGAGATTTAAATAAATTTTAATTCAATTTACTTAATTAATTATTGCTTTAAAAGTCAGATTTTATAACATGCTCCGAAAAATCCAAAAAATTCACCCCAAGCTAATTTGGGGTGAGGAATTCAACAGTGAAATCGGATTTCGATTCTGATGAGTATTTAATGTTCCTAATTTTTAAGAATTTAATTATATTAAAATATTCACAAAAATCTGACGACTTCCAAAAATAAGTTCAAAATATCACCCTTAGCTAATTTGGGGGTGACCTTTACAATGGCGAAGTAGGATTTTAATTTTGAGATCAAATTAAATATCGTAATTTTCAAATTAATTAAATATTCCAAATATTCGATTAAGCTATAAATTGCTCCAAAATTTCAGGGTTTGGTTCTAATGACTAGATAAGCTTATTGGAATGATAATTAGGATATGATCAAGCTAAGATTAGGCTAAGTAACAATCTAGGACTGTTACAACTAAGGACTCAGTTAGCGGAGCGATCGCTCACTTAGGAATCTGTGGTGTGTCCATGAGACACCAAATCAGCGTTTTAGTGGCAAACAGTTCCGTGGTATATTCAAATATATAATTATGAATTCAGTGTCATACAATACAATTTTACATCATTATTAACTCAGGTTTAGATTTATTCACTGTTTTCTCTACATTCAGCATTTTGCTTATAGTTTTAGTTTACAGTTTCAGTTTACTTTATTTTTAGATTTACACTGTTGATGCTTTTAGCTATTTTACTATTTTTTTACAATTTTGTTTAAACTATTTAAATATTAAATAGTAGATCATTATAAATTGTTAGAGTAGGTTTTAATGTGTTAGACTTCTTGTGTAACACGTGGTACCTTTGGGATCTGATAATTTGCTGGATCTTGAGCAGTTTGTGGAGCCAAATCAGGTGGATACTCAGAAGATCCTGGAGGAGTTTGAGGAGCATTAGTGGATTCTTCTCCAGCCATTACTTTCTATTTAGATATTTTCTTATTAGCGGACTCTTATTATTTTACCTAATAAAAATATCTAATGAAAATATCTAAGCAGAAAGTAAAGGCTGGAGAAGAGTCCACTAATAAAAATAGTTTAATAAAATAAAGACTAATCCTAAACATGTTGATGATCATATGATATATGCAGGTTAAAAATAAATAATCTAATTGTGATATATATAGTAAGCAGCAACAAAATCTAGTATCCTATAATATACGAGTAAGCAGGTAAAGTAAAGCTGACTGAAGTAAAATGCCACAGTAAAATAGTAAGTAGTAAACGTAAATAGGTATGTATAAATTGTCATATCATAAATTGGCCAATCGGGCCACAGTAACATTCCCAAAGCCTTTTTAGGCTAGCGCAGAGCAGAACTGAACAGGTGGGATTGAGGAGGCAATAAATACAAATGAAGTAAATTTTAGTTATTTTACTTTGCTCATGTGGACACATCGAAAAGCAGTTGAGAAGTCAAGCACGTCTGCAAGGCTATACGGGTTATAAGCTTAAAATAATGCTCCTCAATGAGTAATGCTAAGTTATCCTTTATTTCTCCTTATCTCTATCAATTAGGGTAAATGTGCACCATAATCAACCTGAATACTTAACCCAATGAAAATATTATCCTAATTATTCTAAGTTTTCATTTTATGAAACAATATTATCTTATATGACATATCTAAGGAAAATAACACAAAATACAAGGAATGCTAATGCACAAGTAAATCAATAATGAGCAAGAGACTCTACTACACTGGGTGATATTAATTTTTATCTATTAAACTATTCTAACTATTCAAAGTTACACAAATTCAGGATCTCCAATTCCTACTATCGAGTGTAACCTAAAAACATGGCCTTATAAGTTAAAAGTAATTAGAACTGATCAGATTCTAATTTAGTTCAATCAGTAACTACTATAAGTTTAATAATAATCATCACGTCCTAATTGATGAATCTAGACGTTCTAAACTAGGATCTAATCAAGATCCACTAAAGCTAGAGATTATGAGTTAAACACCACGAGCTGGAGTTAAACACATAATCCAAAGGTAAAGTCTAAGGATCTATAGTTTACCATCCAATCTCATAGATTAAGGGTTAAGGTAAATCCTAATAAGTAAAAGTTAAACCTAATAGGGTGGGTCTTTAATCTTAAGTCTAATATTGAATGATTAAATAATCATAAATGAATTATGAAAATCTATAAACTGCTAAAACTAAGATTTCATTCATTAAGTAACTCAATTTACCTAATGAATGAATTTTAACCTAAGTCCTATTCCTAATTCTTAAGGAAGAAGCTCTTAAGGAACTAAGATGAACACTCAAGCACTAATCATGACTAATCTTGATTGGAAGCTTGCTTTAATGATTAGAAGATTTTAAGGAAGGCATGATGTGGGATGAATCTCACATCATAAAGCTTAATACTTAATTATTTTGCATATAAGAAAGGCTACTATTCAATTCGCAAATTTGTTACTATTAATTTCGCAATGATATTATTATTCAATTCAAAGCTTACTATTCATTTTGCTGTTGAAACAATTGAAGATCAACTTCCTTTATAATTAGACAATGGATTTTAGCCCCCTTTGTACCCACTGATGCAAGTTCTATAGTCTTAGCTTAAACCGACAAGTTCTCATTTAATAGCAAGAATGTTGGTTGCACTTAAATTGAAGGTTATTTGCCATAAAAGGCACAAATGATTGGTTACCTACAAGAGCTTCAAAAATTGATCAGCTACTAACAAGTGATTTGGATCATATGATACAAGCACAAAGGCTAGATGGTAATCAAAGGATGATGAGCAATAAAAAGAAAAGCTCAACTAAAAATTTGATAGTGAAGCAAGGTTGTGTTAAGGAAGCATTAATCAGCATTAGATTCGATCCTCTTTTAATTAGATATGATAGTCGCCATTTGTATTAAGATTTTAATAATTTATAGATTTCAACAGTAAGAAGATGAACACAGAGGAAAATCAAGGACACTTTAACAGCCCTTTTTTTTTGTAACAGGAATATCAATTGCTTATCACAAACACAATCAACATCATAATCACTTTAAGGCTAAATCATGAAGTAGCATTCCTTAAGAATCTATGAAGTAAGAAATGGCAAGATAAGTGTTCTGAGAAATCCTTTGGAAACTATTAATAATATAAGCACTACATGTTCTAAAAGCTCTCACCTCAAAAGAAAAGCTTAATCAAAGAAAACAATGGCATAGATCGCACTGATTAAACTTTTAATTTATAACATGATTTGCTTATATAGTTTATTGATTTAAGTTTTCTTATGATAGTTCTGATTAAATTATTGAGTTATAACATTATTATAGTTTTAAACAAATTCCAAGCAGAACTCATTGTTACACTTATTAAGTATCATTTAATTTTAGTTTTAACTCATCCGACAGCTTGCAATATGCCTTGTTGGTCAATTTTACTCTTTCTTTATGCAAAAACAGAGTACCTTGCTTTAGTATTCCTTATTGATCAAATACACATTTTTGCTCTTTAAAAAAAAAAAGAAATAGAACACTCTTATTCTTTTTTAACAACTTCCTTAGCAACAATTGTTTATTCAGATTCATCTGAAATTATTTTAAAATTGCAAAGTTGTTTTGTAGGATTTAAAAGTTACTAAATCAAATTTGAGATCTGCAATCATTATAGTGTGGAAGTAAAATAATAATAAAAAAAAAGATTGAAGCAAAAGGTGAGATCAATAGTAGTGAAAATACTGCTTAGCAAGTGAGGAGGAAGGATATTGGAGAAGCTTTGCTCAAGCAACCATTTCATTTTCAATGCTCATATTAGACAGATCTAATAAACAAGTGAATTCAAAAAATTATTGACAATAGAGTTAAATGCACATTCATTACAGATTAGTGAAATGAATCAAATCACTGCACGCTATATAAACTATAGAGATACCCGATTCACGATCTAAGGGTTAGGAGGTACCTTGCCGAAATTAATCAGAAGATTTTCCAAAGAATAAGATGGTTGCTAAGAGCTCTCGGCCAAGATGGGGAAGATGCTGCACCTCACGACCATGAAAAAGGTGGCTGCACTCGGCTGTTCAATCGATGGTAAGAGGGGTTGCTTTGCCTTGGAAAGCTTCGGCCATTCCATGGAGAGGAGAGGTGAGGCTTGGCCTGCAGGATTCTTTTTTTTATAGAAGATATGGGGGCGGAGGTTGCGAGGGCGAGCGACATATACTCCTAGGAGAGGAAGATGCGTGGCGGGAGGAGAGGCGAGGTCACGTGCGGTCGAGCGAATGGGAGGGCAGGGGTGGCCACACGAGAGGGGTCGGCCGATTGCGCAAAAGGGAAGGCGTGCGATTTAGGGCAGGAAAATAAATTAAGGAGATAAAAGAAAGAATTTATTTATATTAAAATTTTATTCAATAAATTTTAAATTTCCTTATTTATCTTTATCGATTAAATGATTTTCAAAAATCACTAAATATTCACCCCTATCTAATTGAGGGGTGAGAAATACAACGGCAAAATCGGATTTCAATTTCGATGAATATTTATTTTTCTCATTTTCTAGGGTATTTAAATATTATTAAAATATTTGACGAAATTTTGACGACTTCCGCTTGCCACCCAAACATCACCCCTAACTAATTCGGGGGCAATGAGTGCAATGACGATGTCCAATTTTTGATATAGGGTCAAAATAAATAGGTCAAATTCTAGGGTTCCTAAAATTCTCAGAATCAGGATTTGATCTATTTGATTCTCGATTTGGACTAGGTCTTGATGGTGAACTCCTAATGTGTGGGGCCCCACCACTTAATCGCCAACAATCAAAGCTGATGAGAGGTGTGCCACTTTGGCAAATCCCTTACTTATCATTAGCTTAAGGTGTAATTCCTCAATCCACTTATAAGGGAAGGATGTGCCCTAGATAATGTAGTGGAATCATTTACTAAGTATATACATTCATCAGAGTACGGAAGCAAGATAATAAAATATGCTACATCCAATCCACCACAATACAAGTAAGAAGTAAATATACAGTTCAAAATAGAAAATTATAGTAAAAGAACATACATAAATATCTGAATCATTATAAACATTAAATAAGTTTTAATGAAAATGATAAAATTCTCATTCTCATAAGAATAAAAGAGGAAATGATCTACTATTCTTCAGATCCAACCTACTCTTCTTCCAAGAATGGCTCCACAGGCACAAGCTCTTCAAAATGATCAAATGCTGACATTATCAGTTTCACAATGCCAGGGCCCCAATCAAAAAAAGAAAAATCTTGTTAGACATATTATCTAAGTACATTTTAGGCTATTAATATTTCATGAGTTTAATAATATTACAATTTACTTATACTAAGCAAAATAAACTAGCATAAGCACATCAAGCATATAAAAGGAGGTGGTAAGTTATAAATAACACCATTTATAGCTAAACAACAATGAGGTAAAAGAACATACTTCAAGAGTAAGCTAAGATAAGGTTAGACATACATATATAAACATAGTAAGAAAAGTGCTGAAAGAAAAAACTGATCCTAAACATGCTGATGATCATATAAAATATGCAGTTCTAAAAGCAAGTAATCAATCTGTGATAAGCATAAGTAAACTATACGAAATCTAGCATCATATATGTAAGTAAGCAGGTAAAGTAAAGCTGACTGAAGTAAAATGTAACAATAAATGGTAAATAGTAGTCAGTAAATAGTAAATATGTATGTAATGACTGCTATATCAAAAGAGGGCTAATCTAGCCTGCTTCAACAAGTATATGTATATATTTCTAGCATCATCTGAGGCTATTTTGGAATAATAAAACAAAAACTAAACTGAAGAGGCAACAATCACAAATGTAGTAATATTTTAGTTATTTACTTTACTTTTATGGACATATTCAGAAGTAGCTGAGGAGTCAAGCATGTCTGCAAGACTATTTGGGTTCCAACTTAATACAATACTCCTCAATGTGTAATGTTAAGTAATCTTTATTTCTCCTTACCCCTTTCCAGTAAAGTAAAATGCGCACGATCAATAAGTAACTGAACTATATGCAAAAGTTGTTCTAATTATTCTAAATTTACATTTCATGCATCAATGTTCTTATATTGCATGTTCAAGGTAAATGCACATAGTACAAGGAATGCAAAAGCAATAGTAAAACAATAGTGAGCAAGGGATTCTACTACACAAGGTGACATCAGTTGTTATCTATTAAACAATTATATCTATTCCAAGTTACACAAGTTCGGATCTTCAATTCCTACTATTAAGTGAAATTTAGAAGTACGACATTATAAGTTAAAAGTAATTATAACTGATCAGGTTTAAACTTAGTTCAATCAATATCGCCTACAAGTTAAAAAAGGAATGAACACGTCCTATTTGATAAATTTAGATGTTCTAAACTAAGATATGATCAAGATATACTAAAGATAGAGATTATAAATTAAACACCATGAATTAGAGTTAATCACATAATCCCAAGGTAAAGCTTAAGGTCTAAAATTCAAGTCTAAATATGAACTAATGATTAAGGCAAACCTATCAAGCAAAATCAAAGCATAATAGGATGAATCTCTTAAACTTTATCTAAAATTGAAAGATAAAATAATCATAATTAAAGTATGAAACTCTAAAAATTAATAAAATTAAGGTTTTATTCATTGAATAACCCATTTATTCAATGAATGAATTCTAACAAAGGATCTACTCCTAATCTTAAGGGAAAATGTCCTAGGGTGCAAGTGAAGTTCCTACTAAAAGAATTAGGCAATTTAAGGTATTAATGGTAGTTATTATAATTTATCTTTATTTGCTGATCTAATTCACTAAGGAAGTTAGGGATGTGAATTAAAAATCGAGTTAGAAATCATAGATTTCACAAAGAAAATTTTAAAATTTTAATGGGGTTTTTATCAAACTACTTGATTATGAAATTAAGGGTTATAAATTGATTCTAAATTAGTTTTATTATTGATTATAATGATTTAAATGATATTTTAGAGGTTAAGGGTATTTAACATAAATTTTAAGCAAAATGATAATTTTGCCCATACATAAGGGTATAAATGATACTTTTTGATTAAGGGCTCTAAATTTGATTTTATTGATGTTAAATGATTCCTTACTGTCTAATATGAAGATAGACAGTAAGCACATCAAATTTGGGCAAGTATTAAGTCCTATGGGTCCAATTTAAAAATTTTTAACTTATATGGGCATTTTGATAATTGCACTTAGTAAAATCTAAAAAATTAGTTAGTTTATTGATGTTTATTGTCCAAGGATTCCGTAAAATCTAAGAACTCTGAATTTTGATATTTAATGATCAAGTTATGGCCATTTTAATGTTAAGGTTCTATTTTCAGAAAAGGGGTCAAAACCTAATTTTTTCATATTATTCAAAAATCACCTACAAATTTGATGTATTTTGGCCCTATTAGGGTCCTAGGATCATTATAATATAAAAAATCATAAATTTGGTCAATTCCGGACAGTTATGGGCACTTTTGGGCAATTTTGGATGCGAGGGCATGCTGTGGCGCCTTCTGGCTGAAAGGCAGGCGCGACGACGCGTTGTTAGGCGTTGCGGTGTGATACTGCAGATTGCTGAGCTTCAGACATTGCGGCGTGCTACTGCGGATTGCTGCGCTATGGCACGCTGCAGCAGATTAAATTTAATTTCATCAAATTTTTATGCTTCATTAAATTTTATACCACTGCGATGCGCAGAACATGGAGAATGTGCATCGGTAGTCAAGCTATCAATAAAATCACTATCAAATATTGATTCTCCATTCCCCAATTTGATGATGTGTTAAACTTAATCTCAGGAGCAAACTTCTTATCTAATATTGATTTGAAAAGTGGGTATCATCAAATTAGAATTATATTTAGAGATGAATGGAAAATAGCTTTCAAGATCCCTGATGGACTCTATGAATAGTTGGTCATGTCATTTGGATGTTCGAATGCACCTAGTACATTTATGAGATTGATGAATACTATTCTTAAGCCATTTATAGAAACTTTTTTGGTGGTTTATTTTTATGAATATTAATTTTTAGCCCAAATAAAGTAGATCTCCTTAATCATCTTAGAAAACTTTTTGAGACCCTTAAAATAGAGAAGTTATACATTAATTTTAAATAATGTTTCTTATTGCCAACTAAGATGATAGTCTTAGGTTTTATCATTTCACCTTAAGGAACAAAACCTGACCCGACCAAAGTTAAGGTAATCATGGAGTGCCTAACTCCTAAAAATTTTACTGAAGTTAGGAATTTTCATGGCCTCAAAACATTCTATAGGTGATTAATTAGAAAATTTTGTGCTTGTAGTGTCAATGGCTAATATACTGAAGTTAGACAAGTTTTGTTGCACCCAACTACTTAAAAGGATTTTGATCAAATTAAAGTTTTAATGGTATTAGCCCGAGTCCTTCAACTCCCTAATTTTTCTAAAACCTTTGAAGTGACATATGATGCATCTGGAACTGGAATTGGAGGAGTTTAAATTCAAGAAAATCATCATGTTACTTTCTTTAGTGAGAAGTTAAATGATGCAAAGCAACGATACTCAACATATGATAGGAAATTTTATGCTGTCATTCAGTCATTAAGGCATTGGAGACACCATCTTTTACACAATGAGTTTGTTCTTAACTCAGACCATCATGCCATTAAATTTATCAATACTCAACAAAAGTTAAATCATAGGCATGCCAAATTCGTTGAGTTTCTCTAAGACTATTCATTTGTCCTTAAACATAAATAAGGAATTGAAAACAAACCTACTAACACATTATCAAGGGTGGTAATAGTCATCTCCTCTTTAGAATTCAAAATTCCTGAATTTGAATTAATTTAAGATGAGTACCAAGTGTGTCTAGACATTCATCTGATTTACATGGAGAACCTGGACAAACCTTTAACCTTAAATGCAATATATTCTGTGATTAATGGGTGTCTTTATACAACAAAGTAACTTTGCATTCCTAGGTCTTCCCTTAGGGAGTTTTTGAATTTTGAATTGCACTAAAGAGGAATTGCAGGTCATTTGAAAAGGATAAAACAATATGTTTGATGGATAATAGGTTTTTCGGCCTTCCCTAAAAAGAGATATTCAAAAATTAGTAGTTCAATGTTTAACTTGCAAACATGCTAAATCTACTTAGCAAAAATTTGGCCAATACATGACATTGCCTATTCCTCATAGGCCTTGGGAAGATTTATGAATGAATTTTGTTCTTGGGTTATCCCAAATAGCTCGTGGTCATGATAACATATTTGTGGTTGTTGATAGAGTTTCTAAGATGACCCATTTCGCACCTGATCTAAAACTAATGATGACTCCCATAATGTAAAATTAGTCTTTAAGGAAATTGATATTTGCATGGCCTTCCTTCAACTATTATGTCTGATCAAGATGTTAAGTTTGTCTTATACTTTTGGAAGACCTTATGGAAACTTTTTGGGACAAAAATGAAATTTTCATTAGCTTTTCACTCCCAAATGGATGGTCAAACTGAAGTTATCAATTGAATCTTAGTAAACTTACTTAGGTGCATAGGTAATTGGGGCTTACATTTACCTACTACTAAATTTGCATATATTAGTAGTACTTCCCGAATAACCAAAACATCTCCATTTGAAGTGATGTATGGCCATAATCCTAAATGGCCTATTGATGCTACCAACCTTCCTTCTCATATATTTTCTTATTCAACATTCACATTTGCCAAAGATTTTCAAAGACATCATGATTCTATAAGATAACAAATCACTTTAAGTAATGAAAAGTATGCATATAAGGCAAATCATAATAAATAAACTAAAGAGTTTAAAGAAGGTGATTATATTTTGATTTCCATCCTCCCTGAGCTATATAACAACACAAAATATATGAAATTACATCCAAGGGCTTGTAGCCCATTCAAAATTATTAAAGAAATTGGATCTAATGCTTATCACCTTAATTTGCTTAATGATATGTTAATTCATCCTTTTATTAATATTGAAGATATTTTATCATATCAAGGAGTTAGAAAACCTCCACTTGAGTAGTCTGACTTCTTAGCAAGAGATGTAGTTCCCCAAATGCAACTTCTATCCTTTTTAGACATTGAATACATCATCACTGAGGAGGCTCTTAATGCCTTGATGAAGACCATCATTTTCTCATTTATTGGAAGAATAAGCCGCCTACAGAAGATACTTGGCTAACACATACAAATTTGGAAGCACTAGACCCACAATTAGTAGAAGATTACTTGGATTTTAAGTCTTCGTGTAGAGTTCAATCGGGCAATGGGAGTTGATGTAGCACATCCTAAGAATATTATCAAAGGCCCAATAACAAGTGCCATGGCTAAAGCTCAAGGGAAGAATTTAAAGGTAGGCCCAACTATAATAGCCCAATCAAAAGCCTAATAATGAGTCCAAATATTGGGTTACCATTTGTATTTTGTTTTTACTAATATTGTAGTCATTTATTTATTAAGGCACATGTTTGGCCAGCTGTGATGACCCCAATATTGAGAATCACTAAACTCAATATTAATACATCACCATAATACCTAATACCAGATTAAAAGGAAACTAATCCAAATCATTAGATATTATGTTTGGCCAAGGATTTTGAAGAGGGTATTAAGTTAAGATGGAAAGGATTTTTATGAAAATATGATATGAATACATATGAGAATGTGAATCTAATACATGTGATCTGTATACTTGCTAATTTAGATGTAAAATTTTTAAATATTTAACATATACTATATGAGTGTACAACATGCAATATAATTATAAGTCATTAAATTCTTAAAATTTTTGGCATGACTTCTATTGTATTTGGCTAAGGGTACACCTGCAAATTCAAATATACAAGTCTTCCATTCCAATGGAAGATTAATTTGAAAGAAAGCAACCTAAAACTAACATGAAATCAATCCCTTACATAGGATTATTTAGTTCTAGTTCTAATATGAAGCCGATCCATTACATGGGATTTGCTCATTTATAATTCTAATATAAAGTCAATCCATTACATGTGATTGCTTATTTTCAATTCTAAAGTAAAAGTCAATCCGTTACATGGGATTGCTTATTTATAATTCTAATAGTTTGAAGTGAGAAAACATATAAGTAACAATTATCTATCCTAGAGTATGCACAATTACATATCACTTAATTCCATATCACTTAATACATACAAAGGATTATGAAGAATAATTCTTAAATTAAACATTTAACTATTTTCCAATTCAATATACAAATTTAGTATACAGCTAATTACAATTAACATACAAAGTAAATATGTAACTAATGATTTAGTTAATATTAATTTACATACATTCATCCATTCATCATATACCAAGTATTTAAATATAGAGCTAAGATGCAACACAAACATAGTAAATGTAGAGTAAATGACTTAATTACTACAAATCAACAGTAAACTAATTGAAAATATAGAAATTAAAAGCTCACTTGCAAAATCTAATAAGCTATACTTTTATAAGTTTTAAAGTGGAAGGAGCTAGCTTTTTGCACTTGGTCCAGCTCCACTAGCCTTCAAAGGCAGCTGATCTATCATATTTTGGCATTTAAATGTGATAGGGCATAGCTGAGAAATAGAAAATATAGTTAGACTAAATAGTCTAAGTATAATTTAAGATTATGCTAAGCATATTAATATTTAATTGGATATCACTACTAGTCACAACATAAGCACAAGCGTGGGTGCAAGAAGGCAAGCATAAAAGAGTGGAAAAATGAAAGTAATTAAAAGGCAAAGTGAGTTAGAATACTCTTATAAATATACATCCTAGCCTGCAATTAAAACAAGGGTAAAAGTATACTAAATAGGCTAGAAAAGAACTAAAGTGGATATGATAATAAATGAAGTAAAGAATGTATATGTTCAAATAAACTTATGTTAAGTAAGGACAAGAGGCAGTGAAGCATTTAATTGTAGTTTTAACAATAGTCACTATAATCTAAGTAAATTATAAATAAGTAAAGTCCAGTACTAAAACATAAAAAATGCATTGTATAAAAATTGAAGGAAGATCTTAGACTATTAGTCTAAGATTCATATAGTCTAGAACTATGGAAAGTAATATAGCTAAAATCTATGATGAGTCTTAACAATCTATAAGATTGAAAAAAGATCTCATACTTTAAATGGTTCAAGTTGTTTTAGAAAGTACTCATTCTGCGGGCAAATATAGAATGAAGCGAGGAGTTAAACATGTCTGTTTAACAAGTAAAGGAAAGTGGGGTCAAAACAAGTAACACTCACATTCACTATCTAAGAATTTTAGGTCTCCTTATTACTCCTTATTAGCCTGCCCTTGGCTTAACCTAAAATATTAACCCCTACAGTTTTTAATGTGAAAATTTTATTCATGCACAATGTCTTATATGAATAATTCAAATGAATAAGGCACAAAGCTAAGCAAGTATTCAAAGAAAATTCAATAATTGCAACTAAGTGATATCCAAAGGTATCTAATTTAAATGATTTACTTAATGATTGATGCTAATTGAGCTCCCAATTAACATTGAGATATTAATCTCAAGTTAATGATAATTAATAGTAATAACTGGAGTTTTGAAAATATTAGTTTCATTTCATTTAGTATGTTATGACAAAATAATTAATAAGTATAATCAATACAAATAGAAACTAGTTCTATTCACATCCTAAACTATAAGATTCAATTAAGATAACTAAATCAAAGTTTAGGTGATGAGTAGGAACAGATTAAAATTAAAAAAATATGAAACTTAGGAAATTTGGAAGTTATGGTTTAATCTACTAAAGCTTTCTAGCTAGGTTGAAGTTTGAATGATCTATCCATTCATGTACTAACCTAACTAGATTATAATAAAATGAAAGGCTTAAAGTAAATAAAAGATGGGATTTAAGAACTAGAAGTTCTAAGTATCCTAATAACTATAGTTTAAGGAATTTAACAGGATTCCTAAACTACTCTAAGTAAATTAAGAATTCTTATTACTAGCTCTTAAAATATTCAAGAGAAGGCTTTAAGGATTAGGATGAATAAACAAGGCTCTAATCTAGTCACTAAAGGCTAGTCATAATTGATTTAATAATATACCATTACAAAGGCATTAAGACTAATTACTCTTAATGGGTGTAACTAATAGATCTAGGGATCAACTAAAATTCATGTTGTAAATCAATCCTAGTGTTGTTACCTTAGGTTTGAAAGGTGAACCAAGCAAAATTGCAATTGATTCACATAGCTAGGAAATGAGAACTAAGCTCAAACATAATTAATCTAATTTGACATGGGAAATAATACATGAGATATGCTAACTATCCTAGGGTTTTTATAATACCTAAAATATGTAATCTAGGAAATTAGAATTTATCACAATAACATTAATTAAGAGTCAACAACCTTAAATCATTAATTGTTGTCCAATGGAAATGATTTATATAAAATTGTAATCCTTATAATATAAAGAGAAAAATGACACTAAGTAGGTTAAATTTGGACAACATTGGAAAACTAGGGTTTTTGGAACTCCTAATTAAGGTTAAAAAGTTATTAAGGAAATTAGGCCTCAAATGTTAAATTTGATTTCAAACTAATATTTCTTACATTTTTGTGAGTGAAATGGACTATTTGATCATTTAATTTGGACATTAAATGATCAAATTAGGTCACATGAAATGATAAAACTAATTTGTAATTGATTAATTAATCTTAAATATTGACTAATTAAACTATTTGTGAGAACAAAATTAAATTGCATATTATGAAACTATGTATTTTTGTGATCAAAATGGTATATTATATTGCATATATTGAGTGAGTATTTTGCAAATTATGAGTGAAATGATTTACATGATTTCATTTATAAGTTTATCAATTTATAAATCATTAATTAGTTTATTTATTTAAAGATTCTGTTTAGCGCTGTCAGCAAGATAATGATCCACGTCAGCTCCCTAAATGGCGCGGTACAACTAAGTTGAACCGGCCGGCTCGAAATCCTAACTCAGTCATCGTCTTCTCCAATATAATCCATGACTTAGAGAATTTAGGGTTAGCTCTCAAGGACACGATAGGGACTCATGCGATGCGTTAAGTCCTTCTGTTGAAAGAATATCATGGGGCCCAAAATACAACCTCCAATAATTCATTTAGGATCAATCCTATTATAAGTTTTAGTAATGCCCTAGATTTATACTTATTGAGAATTACAGGGTATATAAAAATTTCGCTAGCTGATAACACTAATAATCAATCTGAGTTATAATTACAAGCAGAATATGCATATGAAATGATAAGATTTGAACTGCAAGAGAAATAGAAAAATACAAATGGCTTACGGTATTCAAATTGCTATCATCAAGATCCAAAAGAAATCGATTTAGCTTGGAAGTAAAAATATACTAAGACATTACCATTCAAATAGGATTAGATTAAGATGGAAAGAGTAGTACCTAAATGATTTCTTCAAGATGGAAGCAGAAGCTCAAAAATACTTTGGATTGAGTTTCTTCCCTCGAAAGTCCACAGGTGAGCGTAAAATTGCAAAAGCATTCAAAAATATTGCTAAGCCTCGATTAAGGAAGTCGATAGCTTAGGTAAGGACGAAGCTCTGCTCTGCCATAGTATGCCTCGATGCACGATGGTGGAATCATGGCTCTGCTGTGGAAGATGTACAAGGTGCTTGATATGGCCATCCGTTCGATTTGTCGATCGAACTGCTAGAACAGGCACATCAGGCCCGATTGATTCCAGGCCATCAGATCAACCTTAAAAATGCTCAACGGCTATGATCGCGTTAGACCGCTGTCCCGTGCGCTGGCCTCATGCACGGGATCAGCGCAGATTCTAAATTATCTGCTTTTAAAATTATTTCATTTATAATTATATTATTAAATTTATTACATTATTTAATTAATTAGTTATACTCATTTTAATACTCATAATTAAGTAATCAAACGCACTCCAAAAAATCTCAAAAATTCACCCTTACCTAATTGAGATGTTGTGAACTCAAAAATGCAAACGCATTTTTAATGGGAGGTCAATTTAATTATCTAAATTTTCTCGGTATTAAAATATTATTAAAATATTCAGGGAAAATTTGACGACCTCCAAACACTTCCAAAATACCACCCCTAGCTACCTTGGGTGTGGTGAGTTCAATGGTGGACTCTATTTTTGATTCCGAGGCTTAAATAAATTAGGCATTCTCAGAATTATCAGAGAACCAGGAATTGTTGGAATTGTCAAATGACCTCGAAATTACATGAAAATTAAAATGGAGGCTCCTAATACTATTAAAAGACTAATGGAAAAAAATTAGAGTAAATTAGGTTACTATTCAATGGGTAGCAACACTAGGGTTATTACAAACTCCCCTTCTTATAAAAAAATTGTCACCCATGAAACACAACAAACAAAAATAAGGAATTTGAAAATACAAGATGAAGTATAAAGAAATAATAATGAAATTGAAAGAACTAAATCTACCCGATTAAGAAAAAGAATTATGAGAACTTCTTTAACAAGTCCTCTTCTTTCTCCCACTTGGCTTCACCAGCTGGATGATTATGCTAGTGGACTTTGATCATAAGAATGCTGTGGTTTCTTAACTGCTTAAGATCACTCCATAGAATCACAACAAGTTTAACGACAAAAGTTAGATTGGGTTGCAAATCCATTATAGGTATCTGAACTTGCTGACTTAGATCTAGCAAACACCTTCTTAGTGACAAAACATGAAACACATTATGTACAGTTGAGAAGTCTTCTGGCAACTCTAATATGTAAGCAGTTGTTCCAATCCTCTCAATCACTTCAAAGGGTCCTAAATACCATGGGCTCAGCTTTCAAGAAACACCAAATCTCTACACATTACGCATCGAACTAACTTTAAGATAAGCCCTATCGCCCACTTGGAACTCCAACTAACGATGACGTGCATCATAATATTTCTTCTATCTATCCTGAGCTACGATCATATTGCGCTTGATCAGTTGAACTTTCTTAGTGGTCTCTTCTACTATTGAGAATCTCTACTTCATTCCAAACAACTGAGTTATACACCACCTTCCATAAAGAGCTTCATAAGGAGCCATACCAATACTAGACTGATAACTGTTATTGTAGGGGAACTCAGCTAATGCTAAATGATCTTCCCATGATCCACCAAAGTCTAGAACACAAAGACGCAAGAGATCTTCCAAGATTTGATTAACACGCTCAGTCTGACCATTTGTTTGGGGGTGAAAAGTAATACTCAATGCTAGACTCATCCCCAAGTATTGCTGAATAGCTGACCAAAATTTGGAAGTGAATCTACTGCCTCTGTCAAAAACTATACAGTTTAGTGTACCATGCAAATGAATGATCTCCTTAAGGTAAGGCTTGTATAACTTCTCAATAGGATAAGTCTGATGAATGGCTAGGAAATGAGCTACCTTAGCGAGTCTATCAACTATCACCCAAATAGAGTCAGAACCAGATCTACTCTTAGGAAAACCTATAATGAAGTCCATGGAGATATCAGACCACTTCCATTCAAGAATGTCTAAGGGTTTAAGAAGTCCACCAGGCTTCTGGTGTTCGACCTTGACCAATGAGCAGGGATGGCACTTAGAAATGAAAATTGCTATATCTCGCTTTATGATGGACCGCCAAAATGATTGCTTGAGATCTTGATACATCTTACAACAACCAGGATGCCCTGCATTCCCAGAGTTATGAGCTTTAGACAATATTTGTAACTGTAAGCTTTTAGGAATCCCTAACCTAGACTTCTGAAATAACACTCCTACATCACCAAGACATAATTTAGATATCTTGCCACTAAGAATTTTAGAAACTAATGCACGATAACTCAAATCTTCCTTCTGAGCTTTGATAATCTTGGACCTTAGAGAATCATCTAACTGAATAGAAAATAGTAAAGTGCCCAAATCAGCTGAACTGATCAGCTCAAGATTCAATCTGACAGAATCTTTAATCAAAGATTCATTGTAACAAAGGGAAGATAAAGTTGATTTATGACTTAGGACATCAGCTACTACATTAGCTTTACCCAGATGGTATTGGATTTCCAAATCATAGTCACAAAGTAACTCTAGCCACCTATGCTGATGATAGTTAAGTTCCCTCTGGGTGAAGATGTACTTTAAGCTTTGATGATCTATAAACATCTCACACTTAACTCCATATAGATAATGTCTCCAGATCTTAAGAGCAAAAACTACCCATACAAGATTAAGGTCATGCACAGGACAAATTTTCTCATTAGGCTTAAGCTGTCTAGGTGAATAGGATATTACATGGTGACCTTGCATCAGAACACAACCAACTTCTATCTTAGAGGCATCAGTATAAACCTAAAAATCTTTACCCTCACGAGGTAGTACTAGAATAGGAGCAGAAGTCAATAACTATTTCAACTTCTGAAAGGAATCATCACAAGATGTGCTCCAGATGAACATAGCATCTTTTCTAGTTAACTAAGTTAACGATGAAGCAATTAGAGAGAATCCAGGAACAAACCTTCTGTAATAGCCAATGAGTCCTAAGAAATTGCAGATCTCTGTTATAGATATAAGTTGGACACACTGTTGAACAGCTTGGATTTTCTTTTGATCTGCTCTAATGCCTTCAATATCAACCATATGACCTAGAAATGCCATGGACTTGAGCCAAAGCTCACACTTAGAAAACTTAGCAAAAAGTTTATTCTCTCTTAACAATCCTTGAACGGTACGCAAATGATCTTCATGCTCAGCAGCTGACTTCGAGTAGATTAAGATGTCATCGATGAAAATGATGATGAACTCGTCGAGGTACGGCTTAAGGATACGCTGCATCAGGTCTATAAAGATGGAAGGATCATTTGTTAGTCCAAATGACATCGCTAGAAACTCAAAATTCCCATAATGGGTCCTGAATGTAGTTTTGGAAACAACTTTATCCTTAACTCTAATCTTGTAGTAACCTGATCTTAAGTCAATCTTGGAGAAGATCTTCGCTCTGGTAATTTGATCAAACAAATCATCGGTCCTATGGAGAGGATACTTATTCCCTACAATCACTTTATTAAGCTCACGGTAGTCTATACACACCTGCATTGAACCATCCTTATTCTTGACGAATAGGACAGGAGCTCCCCAAGGTGACATACTAGGGCGAACAAATCCTTTCTCTGACAGCTCTTGCAACCGCTCTCTAAGCTCTTGCAATTATTTTGAAACCATCCTATATGGAGTCTTAAATTTAGATTGAGTCCCAGGGATAAGTTCAATAGAAAACCTTACCTCATGCAGAGGAGGTAGTCTAGGCAAGTCTTCAGGGAACACATCCAAGGACTCTCTAACAACGATAGTCTATTTTGGACTACTAACTTGCATCTCTTCACCGATTAAAGTTTCTAAGATTGCATAGAAACCTTTACTAATGAGGTGCTTGGCTTCAATTGCATTGATTAAAGATGTAGTCAAGCCAAGTTTTCCTATAAAAACTTACAGTTTCTTTCCAACCTTTAGCAAAACTCGCTTACGGAAGCAATCTATTACAGCATTAAACTTACTTAGCCAATCCATTCCTAAAATTATATCAAAATTCATAATGGACATAACAATAAGTTTGGATTGGAAGAATTGGTTATTGATTGAGATGTATACCAAATATAACTCATTAGCACACATTTCAGCACTAGATGTCATTTGAACTACTAAGGGATTACTTAGGCTGAAATGTTGAAGATTTAAGGAAGAGTCACAACTCACTGGCATAAAAGAGTGACTAGCACCAGTATCAAAGAGAGTGTCATAGAACTGATTCTTAATAACTAGAGTTCTTATTGCAGGGAAAATAAACTCTAATTACAACTAATGAAAATTAAAGCAAGAAATTACTGAAAATAAAATTGCGGAAGAAAATGAAAGACAGAAATTAAACTTAGATCATATCGGTAACAATGATGTTGTCATCTGGGGCAGCTGAAGAAGACAAAGTGTAGACTCTTGGTACTGTAGAAAACTGAGCAACAAATTTTCCCTTATCCTTTCTACTTAAGTGGCCTTGCTTGGAGGAAGATGGAGGTACACTCTTTTGGTGTTGAGAACTTCCACCAGCAGGAGAAGGCATCAAGGCAAGTGCTAGCGCTTAGGAGTTCAGAGGAGCAGGGTTCTGCACTGAAGACTGGCGATTGATCTTTATCTTATCTACAGTCCAATTGGCATGATAGTCCCAATGACGATGATTGGTTCTGCCACAAATGTAACATCTACCACCAGTGTGGTAGCACTTCCCATAAGGATGGGGTGTATTACATCTTACACTAGGCCTTCCTTACTAATTTTCCTGGGATTCTAGTTAGGATTTTGATTGGGAATTTGGCCAGAAGTAAGCTGGAAGACTTTAGGACCATGGGAACGGTTCCTTTTGAAAGGTTCAGATCTGGAAGATTGGGGATGGGAGTGCTTCTTCAAATCCATTCGGGCTTGATGGTACTCAACCATGTGAGCACCTTATAGAAGCTTGAGAAAATTATCATGATGCTGAGACATCAAATGACTTTTAACAGAATCTTTAAGACCGGAAAGAAATCTAGTGCACCTAGCCACTTCAATATGGACAAGGTTAGGAGCAAAGCGAGAAAGTTTGCGGAACTCCATTTCATAGTCATGTACAGAATGGCTTCCTTACGTGAGTTGCATGAAGTCATTTTCAATTATGGTTTGGGCAGAAGGAGGAATGAATTCCTCACGGAACACTTGCTCAAACTCATCCTACGGGATGTCTTCCATCCGAACTTTTGAGAAGCGGGTCTTTAACCCACTATCTCTCCAATATTCGGCTTCACCATAGAATAGATAGGTTGCAAGATGGAGGCACTCACTCTCTGGACATTTTATACTAGCCAAGGTCTTTTTGATAGCCTTTAGCCAGTCAATGGCTTTAAAATGGGAAACAAAACCATTGAAGGTTGGAGGGTTCAGATGAAGAAAAGTTAGAAAATAGGCATCCACCACAGGACCAGAAGATGTTTTTAGAGCCAAAGGAAGTTCAGGAATAATTGGAGAAGAGGTCTGAGGAGGAGTTAGACAAATTTGGGATGGAGCAGGAGAAGGTTGGGAAGGGTTGCAGGATGAAGCCATCCTTTTAGCTGCACGAGTTTGTGCTTCTACCATAACTTTCATTAGCTCAATCAGATTCTGCATCTTTTAAGAGATTACAAATTTGTAATGGAACTAGGTTCCTCCACTACAGGCTCAATAGGAATATTAGAATTAGGATCCATTCTAAGAAAAGGAAAAGAAAACATAATTCAAAAACTAAAGAAGATTGGAAAAGAAAATTCTCATTAAAATTGAAACTTTTAAGAGATTACAAATTTGGAGGAAAAGGAAAGATGCATAGTTAAAGTAGAAACTATTTACAAAGATACTAAAGGAAAAAGAAGATAGAGTAAATAAAAAACTAGCACTACTAATTACAAATATTTTCATAAAATATATTTTCGAAGTCTTCAGAAGTGGGGGCACGGTGAAGATGCCTACATCCATGAATGAGTACTTCATAAGCATGACTCCACCAATCCATTGCGTAGTCACTAAAGCATTCATCCAAATTTTGGAGGTGTAAGTGGTCGGCACATTCAATGGCTACTGTAGTAACACAGGAGAGCCATTCCAAAGCTAACTGAGGGAAACAATCACCTCGAAACACACAAAACCTCAAATTTTGTATATAATATCACCTCCCGTAGTAGATACTACAAAGTAAACATGACCAAACGTCAAGCCATACCAATGATCATACTCCAAATATTGGAAGAATAATTTGGTATAAAGTTTTAGTTCAGTTTTAGAGTTTTCCATTTGAAAGTGTAATTAAGGATTAAGTTATAAATTTAAATCAATTATTAAGTTTGAAATGCATTTACTGTCCTAAGATGTCATTCACTTATCTTTACTATATTGTGCTGTATGCTTTTAGATGAATGGATGTGTTTTTCTTAACTTAAAGTTCTCAACTTGGCTCTGATACCAGTTATGATGACCCCAATTCCGAGAATCACTAAACTCAACATTGATACGTCACCACAATACCTAATACTAGATTAGAAGGAAGCTAATCCAAATTATTAGATATTTTGTTTGGCCAAGGATTTTGAAGAGGGTCTTAAGTTAAGATGGAAAGGATTTTTATGAAAATATGATATGAATACATATGAGAATGTGAATTTAATACATGTGATATGTATACTTGCAAATTTAGATGTAAAATTTTTAAATATTTAACACATGCTATATGAGTGTACAACATGCAACATAATTATAAGTCAATACATTCTTAAAAATTTTAGCAAGACATCTATTATATTTGGCTAAGGGTACACCTGCAAATTCAAACATATAAGTCTTCCATTCCAATGGAAGAATAATTTGAAAAAAAGCAACCTAAAACTAACATGAAATTAATTCTTTACATAGAACTGTTTAGTTCCAGTTCTAATATAAAGCCAATCCATTATATGGGATTTGCTCATTTACAATTCTAATATAAAGTCAGTCTGTTACATGGGATTGCTTATTTCTAATTCTAAAGTAAAGTCAATCCGTTACATGGGATTGCTTATTTACAATTCTAATAGTTTGAAGTGAGAAAACATATATGTAACAAGTATCTATCTTAGAGTATGCACAATTCCATATCACTTAATATATACAAAGGATGATGAAGAATAATTCTTAACTTAAACATGTAATTATTTTCCAATTCTATATACAAATTTAGTATACAACTAAGTCTAGTTAACATACAAAGTAAATATATAACTAATGATTTAGTTAATATTCATTTACAGATAGATATTCATCCATTCATCGTATCCTAGGTATTTAAGTATAAAGCTAAGCTCCAACACAAACATAGTAAATGTAAAGTAAACGACTTAATTATTACAAACCAATAGTAAACTAAATGAAAGTAAAAAAATTAAAAGCTCACTTGCAAAATCTAATAAGCTATATTTTTATAAGTTTTTAAGCAGAAGCAGCAAGCTTTTTGCACTTGGTCCAGCTCCACTAGCCTCCAAAGGCACCTGATCTATCACATTTTGACATTTAAATGTGATATGGCAAAGCTAAGAAATAGAAAATATGGTTAGACTATATAGTCTAAGTATAATTTAAGATTTTGTTAAGTATATTTTATTTAATTGGATATCACTACTAGTCACAACATAAGGCACAAGCATGGGTGCAAGAAGGTAAGCATATAAGTGTGGAAAAATAAAAGTAAATAAAAGGCAAAGTGAGTTAGAATACTCACATAACTATACATCCTAGCTTGCAATTAAAATAATGGTAAAAGCATCCTAAATAGGCTAGAAAAGAACTAAAGTGTATATGATAGTAACTGTAGTAAAGTATGTATATGTTCAAATAAACTTATGCTAAGCAAGGAAAATAGACAGTGAAGTATTTAATTATAATTTTAATAACAATTACTTTAATCTAAGTAAACTATAAATAAGTAAATTACAGTACTAAAACATAGAAACTGCATAGTATAAAAATTGAAGGAATTCTTAGACTATTAGTCTAAGATCACATTGTCTAGAACTACGGAAAGTAACATTGCTAAAAGCTATGATTAGTCTTAACAATCTATATGATTGAAAAAAGATCTAATATTTTAAATGATTAAAGTTGTTTTAGAAAGTACTCATTCTGTGGGCAAATACAGAATGAAGCAAGGAGTTAAACACGTCTGTTTAACAAGTAAAAGAAAGCGGGGTCAAAATAAGTAACTCACATTCACCCTCTGAGAATGTGAGGTCTCCTTTTTACTCCTTATTAGATTGCCCTTGGCTTAACCAACAATATTAACCCCTATAGTTTTTAATGTAAAAATTTATTTATGCACAATGTCTTATATGAATGATTCAAATGAATAAGGCTTAAAGCTAAGCAAGCATTCAAGGAAAATTCAATAATTGCAACTAAGTGATATCCAAAGTTATCTAATTTTAATGATCTACTTAATGATTGGAGTTAATTATGCTCCCAATTAATCTTGAGATATTGATCTCAAGTTAATTATATTAATAGTAATAATTGGTGTTTTGAAAATAGTAGTTTCATTTTATTTATTATGTTACGACAAAATAACTTTTAAGTATAATTAATACAAATAAAAACTAGTTCTATCACATCCTAAACTATAATATTCAATTAAGATAATTAAATCAAAGTTTAGGTGACTAGTAAGAAGAGAATGGAATTAAAAAAATATCAAACTTAAGAAATTTGGAAGTTAAGGTTTAATATACTAAAGCTCTCTAGCTAGGTTGAAGTTTGAATGATCTATCCATTCATGTACTAACTTAACTAGATTATAATAAAATGAAAGGCTTAAAATAAATAAGAGATGGGATTTAAGAACTACAGGTTCCAAGTGTCCTAATAGCTATAGTTTATGAAATTTAATAGGATTCCTAAACTACTTTAAGTAAATTAGGAATTCCTATTACTAGCTCTTAAAATATTCAAGAGAAGGCCTTAAGGATTAGGATTAATAAATAAGGCTCTAATCTAGCCAGTAAAGGCTAGTCATAGTTGATTTAATAATTTACAATTATAAAGGCATTAAGACTAATTACTCTTAATGGGTGTAACTAATAGATCTAGGGATTAACTAAAATTCATGTTGTAAATCAATCCTAGGGTTTCTACCTTAGGGTTGAAAGGTGAAACAAGCAAAATTGCAATTGATTCACATAGCTAGAAAATGAGAACTAAGCTCAAACATAAGTAATCTAATTTGATATGAGAAATAATAAATGTGACATGTTAGCTATCGTAGGGTTTTATAATACCTAAAATATGTAATCTAGAAAATTAGAATTTATTACAATAACATTAATTAAGAGTCAACAACCTAAGATTATTAATTGTTTTCCAATGGAAATGATTTATATAAAATTGTAATCCTTATAATATATGGAGAAAAATGACACCAAGTAGGTCAAATTTGGACAACATTGGAAAATTAAGGTTTCCGGAACTCCTAATTAGGGTTAAAAATTGATTATGGAAATTAGGGTTCAAATGTTAAATTTAATTTCATATTAATATTCCTCATATTTTTGTGAGTGAAATGAACTATTTGATCATTTAATTTGGACATTAAATGATCAAATTAGGTCACATGAAATGATAAAATTAATTTGTAATTGATTAATTAATCTTATATATTGACTAATAAAAATATTTGTTAAAACAAAAATTAAATTGCATATTATTAATCTACATATTTTTGTGATCAAAATGGTATATTATATTGCATATATTGAGTTAGTATTTTGCAAATTATGAGTGAAATGATTTATGTGATTTCATTTATAAGTTTAATAATTTATAAATCATTAATTAGTTTATTTATTTAAAGATTCTATTTGGCACTGTCAGTAAGGTAAAGATCCATGTCAGCTCCCTAAATGGCATGGTATAACTAAGTTGAACCGGCTTGCTCGAAAGCCTAACTTAGTTGTCGTCCTCTCCAATGTAATCCGTGACTTAGATAATTTAGGATTAGCTCTCAGGGACGCGATTGGGACTCATACGATGTGCTAAGTTCTTCTATTGATAGAATATCATGCGGCCCACACTATAACCTCCGATAATTCACTTTAGGATCAATCTTATTATAAGTTTCAGTGATGCCCTAGATTTATACTTATTAAGAATTACAGGGTATATAAAAATTTTCATTAGCTGATAACACTAATAATCAATCTGAGTTATAATTACAAGTAGAATATGCATATGAAATGATAATATTTGAATTGCAAGAGAAATAGAAAAATACAAATGGCTTACAGTATTCAAATTGCTATTATCGAGATCTGAAAGAAATTGATTTAGCTTGGAAGAAAAAATATACTAAGACATTACCATTCAAATAGGATTAGATTAAGATGGAGAGACTAGCACCCGAATGATTTCTTCAAGATGGAAGCAGAAGCTCAAAAATACTTTGGATCTAGTTTCTTCTCTCGGAACTTCACAGGTGAGTGTAAAATTGCAAAAGCATTCGAAAATAACGCTAAGGCTTGATTAAAAAATTTTGGAAGACGTACAGGGAGCTTGATCTGGTCGTCCGTTCGATCTGTCGATCGAACGGCCAGATCAGGCACATCAAGCCCGATTGATTCCAGGCCATTAGATCAACCTTAAAGATGCTTAACGGCCATGATCGCGTTAAGCCGCTGTCCAATGTGCTGGCCTCACGCACGAGATCAGCGTGGATTCTAAATTATCTACTTTTAAAATTATTTCATTTATAATTATTTTATTAAATTTATTACATTATTTAATTAATTAGTTGTACTCAATTTAATACTCATAATTAAGTAATCAAACATACTCCAAAAAATCCCAAAACTTCACCCTTACATAATTGAGGTGTGGGGAACTCAAAAATGCAAATAGATTTTTGATCGGAAGTCAATTTAATTATCTAAATTTTCTGGGTATTAAAAGATTATTAAAATATTCGAGGAAAATTCGACGACTTCCAAACACTTTCAAAATACCACCCCTAGCTAATTTGGGTGCGGTGAGTCCAATGGTTGACTCTGTTTTCAATTATGAGATCTATATAAATTAGGCATTCTCAAAATTATTAGGAAACTAACAATTGTTGGAAATTGTCAAATGATCTCCAAATCGCACAAAAATTGAAATGGAGGCTCCTAATACTATTGTAAGACTAATGGAAAAGGATTAAAGTCAATTAGGTCACTAATCAATGGGTAACAACACTATAGTTGTTACACCAGCCATGTCATGAAACAAATATTTAATGTAAGTAGTTGGAGTTACTCCCTTACTAATTTCCAACAACCCATCTTTCCCACCAAAATTTCCCTCAATATTTTCCCTCCAAAGCTCATAGGAAAAGAGAATTATAGTGCCTATAAATATGAGCTAAAATAAAATAGAATAAAGTAACTTAAATGAAAGAATTTTATGATGAATAGCTCTCATATTGCTTGGTGCTTGGTGGTATCAAGTTTATTGCTTCTCTTTGGTGAGTTAGTTTGTTATCTTATTTATATTTTATTTTCTAACTCTACTCTTATGCTCATAACCTCAAACTATTGACACAACTTCTCCAACATATTAAGTATTCTATAAAATTATTAAATTATTATCTAATCTCTTAGACACACTCCAAGCTACACCACAACCAAATATGAAAATAGCTCGACCGTGTCTTATTCCCTATCCATCAACACCCATCTAAACACCATCAAACCTAGTCATTTACTCCAGATCCAAACTACACATCTTAGGGTACCTATATTTATTTATTTTATGTCTTTTAACCCACTAAAATCCCACATACAAGAAGGATATTTCAAATTAGCCCCAACTACGCTCAATCTAAACTGGTCTTTGTTTTTCTTTATATCGTCCACTCTAAGCCTATAACCAACCCCCCACAAACTCCAGAAATCATCCTTAGACATTACCTTACCCAACCATATAATATTTGAATACCAAATTTACCCAAAAAGGCAGCCCACTAGCATCATCTCCTCTCATGAAAATAAGGTTGCTTACTTGGAAAATATTTTCTTGAAGAACATCCCAATATATCTTTAGGAGCAACTTAAGTGTAGCCAAGACCCCCCTTATTTAATTCCATAGCAATGTTCAAAGCTGCTAGAAATAGAGATGTATCATTAGATGGAAGTTGGAGGGTGAGCAGAATACTAATTTTCTTATGCTTAGTTAATAAGAGGTGCAAAGTTAATAAGATTGATGTGGTAACTTCACTTGAGGTTGTTAAAAATAATAAGGATTTTTTGAATTTGATTATTAATTATCTCCTTGACCTGTATATCAATAATGATGTCCCTCTTTGCCCTTCTTCGACCCATCAACCTCTTATAGTGTATGATTTTATGAATGTTGCTCTTTCTAAAACCTTATAATGAGGAAATTTGGATGGTTGACAGTCCTAATTTACATTGTATACGCTTGCATGCAAGTGTACACGGACTGAAGTAATATGGAATGGAAAGATCTTGAGATTTATCGTTCTTTTTGATTAGTGTGCTTGTTACTAAAGTGTATCTCTTTTCAATAATTTTTAAAGTTAAGGGTGTTTTTGTCATAATGATTAGACTAGATTATACTAAAGTAGTTTTTAATCAATTTGATGAAAATTGGGGAGAGTTAGGTTTCAAACATTCTTTTCTTAATGCCATGCAATTTATTATAATGATGTGTGTAAACATTCTTTTCTTAATGCCATGCAACATTTTTGTTATTTTAGATAATTCTTCAATAAAGAGGTCAAGATTTATCATCTGAGCATTGAGTTTACTAGGACCCTATCTGGTGCTTAGCATGAACACTCTTAGGTTCAATCTCAACACATAAATATCTTTAAGATCTTTTATAAATTAAGGTTATCCTTATGTCTAAGCAACAAAATTCATATTGTATCTTATGATATCTAAGTCTTGATTCCATCTATAGCTCACATGATTCTACTCTTTATTTAGCTAAGATAATGAGTTGCTGAGCTATATGAGCTTATGTGACATCACTCATAGATTAATGCTCTCTATTATCTCATATAGTTGAGAGTGAGCAATGGAACTCTATTGATGGGTTTCAGCACACATACATCAAATTGATATCTTAACCTAGTATCAGTAATAACCTATATAAGTTATGCCACCCATAGACTACCAAACATGCCTTGATGCAGGGCATCAATGAAATCATCATCGACGTGCGAGATCATAAATTAGTTTAATGATACTATATTTTATTTTCCTATTTTTAAGTCTTATGGGCTTGTATTTGTTCCATAAATGGGACTTCATCCAAGCCCATATATTGTCATGTGAGTTTTTTATGTTAAAGGATACTTTAGTACTTCATGAGAGAGTCGGTTTATAGTTTACTTGGTCATTTGTATGAAATGATATTTTAGTCCTTCATGACAGAGTAAGTATATTGTTTACTCGATCTTTTAGAGGAAATAACACTTTAGTTATTCATGAGAGGTTGGTTAATAGTTTTTATAGTCATTTGGCATGTATTTTCTAGTTATAAATTGGCCACCCTCACATATATTATGGCATTGCAAGTGATATAAAAAAAAATACTCTTCTTCTTTATGTTATGTGAGCTTCATTCTTAAGAGAAGGACTTCTTGAGGTGTGGTTTTCAATTATTGGAGAAGGACTTCCAAGAAAAGAAGGTTCGATCTGCGGCGAAGGATTGCTCGTATAAGTTAATCTTCTTTATCGAAAGCGGCATATTCCGTAATAAGGCTCCCGTAAGATCTTCTTCATTTATTTTTATTTTCTTTCTTCCTATCTTACAAGTGTGCTCGTTTAATCCTAGCTCTCATTACTTGTAAACGCTTACAACACTTCTCTTTATTCTCAACAATCGACTCGCATATCTACTCATAACTTAAATATGCAAGGTTAAATTTATTAATTAATTGGTGGATTTAATTATGTTACATGTCATCACCCCCATACTACATCATGCCTTCTCTAGGTGTTTATAGATTGAGCTATGGAGGTCAGAGATTTTATTAGAATTTCTTATGCTCATATGATCTAGCCTTGGCCTAAAGCTCGTGCACGAGCAGTAACACTCGGTGAATGATGTCACTTTCATTCGCGGTGTGAACACTCAAGGTACACATGTTCTAAAATAAGATGTTTATCAAGCACTATAAGTTTTTCAATATAAATATAATTTAATTAATATTCAAAATAATTTTCCATTTAACAACTAATTTTTATTCATTAAAAGATAAAATATATTTCAGCTCAAACATGACATTTCATTTAGGAAAGTATAACTACACGCACAACATCCTAAACTCTCTAACATACTCAATGAATACAACAAATGAGCTACAAGTATTTGCGAATGCATACATTGTTCTCAAAGAACTAAAAATACAATGTGAAGTTAAGAGGATGATGACATGCAGGAACTGTTGTGGGCATTCTCTCCGTCTTCTTCTGTCTCTATGCCTTGCTCCTTCTCTTTTCTGCTTTGTTGTCTTTCCTTAGCTGCAACCTCCCTCCTTTAGAACCCTCTTGGATTGGATATAGGAATTATGGTTCTTCCCTAAAGTTTTGTTTTTATAATTGATTTCAGAACCCTCTCTTAGTCATATATTTTTCCTTAAATAATATTTTCCTGAGCCATCTTCATTTCAATTCCGCCTTTATTTCCTTTTTGAGTAATTTTCTTGAGAGTTGAATCCATTAAGTCCTTTGCTTTGATTATTCCCCTCATTAGATTATTAGGTTGCTCACTGAGGATATTGTTTCTCCATCATGCTCAATGGTTCTTCTAAGGGGTTCTTTAAATCTCAAAGGAGGCTAAGGCAAGGGGATCTATTCTCTCCTCTATTTTTTGTTATTGTATTGAATCTTTGTTCAAGGAAACTAAACGTGTTGTCTAATGAGGACCACTCCCTTAGATACAACCAAGGGGGGAAGCTTATGTTGTCTCATCATACTATGCTGATGACTTTATTGTATTTTCTAATGGTTTAAATATATCTATCAAAATTTTAGCCACCACTTTGCTTGAGTTGAAGAGGGAGTTGGCATTGAGCATTAACTTCCATAAATCTTTCTTTTTAATTAATAAGAAAGCTAATGTTAGGGTGATCAAGAACATTGCCAAGCACCTTGGGTTTAAAAGAACAAAATGCCCATTTTTTCATTCAGGTAACCCTATGGTAATGAGGCACATTAAGGATAGCACATTCAGAGCTCTCTTTGACTAGATCATGAGCAGAATCGGGTGGGAGCTTAACTTTTTGTCTCCTAGTAGTATATTAAGTTTAATTAAACACTTTCTTAGCTTGATTCCCATATACTGGTTGGATGTGTCAAATCCAATCAAACAGGCATTTAAACATCTAAAAAAAGATGCTTAATAAGTTCTTTTATGTTTGTGAGTGTATTTCTAGAATTACTAGGTCAAATTAGGATAGCATGCGTACCCTTAGGTGGAATGAGGTATGGGGTTGACGAAATTAAAACATATTCACTCTTCTTTTTCTCTAAAATTGTGGCAGACCCTCCGCAAGTCTCTGAAGAGAAGATGGAAGCCTTAATTAATTACATCGCTAGACTATATATATGCATATATATATATATATATATATATATATATATATATATATATATATATATATATATATATATGATATATATATATGATGAGCCTTGAAAATAAATTAAAATCACCCCGATATTTTTTGCTATTTCGTATAAGAATAAGTTAATTTTTATTTATTTTGTGTGTGTTTATTTCTGTTTGTGCTTTTCAAGAAAACAAGAGTATACGAATACTTTTTACTGAATTACGCATCAAAAAGGGCAATGAGGTGCTCAAGTGCCCTAGTGGCAGAACCTTTGGCACACAGGCGTGCTCAAGCACCCTAGTGGCAGAACCTCATGCGTTCAGGCATGCTCAAATGTAAGAAAGCCAGGAGCTTATGCGCTCAAGCGCCCTATTGGCAGAACCTATCGCACTCATGCACCAGGACAGCAGAACATCACACGCTTCGGTGCTCTCAAGCGTTCCATTGATAGAACCTCATGTGCCCTACGGGCACTGCTTAAGAAAAGTTAATGCCACGAAGTAAAGGAGGCATCCCGTGGCCCTCCATGGGTAGTTTTGGGGTGATTCCAAGGCCAAATGAAAGCCCAAAAAAATTAGCACAAGAGGGAGAGAAATTAGATAGAGGAAAACAGAATGTTAAATTAGGGTTCCAAGAGAAGAATTTTCCAGCCACCATTATGAGGAACCCTAGGCAAGCGTTAGAGACTTTAAAAAGGAAGAAGAAGAAAGTGAAGATGAAGAGAACTTCAAAGATGATCTTTTAGTAACATCTATTTCACATCCTCGTTCATTTCTTTCATATTATCTCATGTATAAATTATGATGCTCTTGACAACCTTATATATCTTTGCTTGTGATTTACAAGTAATGTAGCATAAAACCCCCCCTTTTGGGGTGGGTTAGTCTAGATCTATGTACTGGACATTCCTTGTGTAATATTGAGTTCAATTTATGTGAATTGTGAATGAATGATTGTGATGTGTTGATTGTTTAATTTAATGCACAAATATAAAATAGTCACTAAAATCAACGAAGTGCATTCGCAAGCACTACGCCTTGGATCGAACTAAAAGTTCAGATGAAGATGTATGTTCCTGAAGCATGAAAGTTAAGAGGCATTGAATTATATATAGAAGCACATTATTGAATAATAGATGTAAAATACACGTCTACACTTGCACTCAAGTGTATGTAGTTGGAAATAATATGTGGAAGTTTAGTTCCAAGATTTATCATCCTCTGGGAATGGTGGTTTTGATACTAAGTTATATCTTCTTTCAATAATGTTTAGAAGATTGATGTTTGGTTTGAGTTAGTTCTTAAATTAACAATACAAACTATCTTAGGGTAAGATACAATTTGTTCAAAAGAAGAGAGTTGTGGTTTCATTATAATACTTGTAAGGACTTGGTGTTGTCACTTTATTATTTAAATATATAAATTAATTTTTTCATTCCAAATTAAATCAAGTGAACACTGTTAGAATTGGAGTAAACCTCCAATTACAATAGGTTTAGATTTAGTGCAATAAGGAAAACTCCCCTTGGGGTTCTACCTCAGCACCTAAGCCTTTATGAGATCGTGGTTTAAATTTATCTTCGATTTCCTACGTCTAGGTTACCAAATATTTTCTTTTAATTGTTAGATATCACAAACATGATTTCCATCAACATTTTATCATGCACTTACACACTCGATTTAGCTAGATGAGAGGATGCATTGGATGAATAGACTATGACACATCATCCATTGAATTTCTAACATTCTCTCATTCCTTCTATTTTGCAATGCAGCAGAGCAAAGTTGATGGGAACTTGGTTCACAAGCTTCTAATCTCTTGGAAAAGCTCTTAAGGAATGGTGCAAATGAGCTTGAGAACTTGTCACATAATTCTTAGCTCTACTTGCACTACCTTCCTTGCTCTTGTCCAATTGATGAGCTTGGAAATCAAGTTCTTTTCTTAATAGGTAATTCATTTAAGTTTTATTTTTAGCAAAGAATTTTGACAAAGTTTCATTCAGGCATTCATTAATAATGATAATAATAATAAAAAAACTAGAAATCAATTATATTCATTCAAACATCTTTGTTACAACACCAATTCTGCCTTAAATTCTCCTACAACTGCATCCCAACCATCTCCAAGGGGATTTAGCTTTCCATTACTGAGTAAATAACAACATACATGCAAAAGGAAGTAAGCCTTGATATCGATTTATAGCAAAAAATAGTTTAGTAAAGTTTAGGAAGAGTTTTAGGAAACACTTAGAGGTTTTCTAGGGTTCCCTTAAGTTTTCTCCAGCACTTCTACTTGACTTCTCCTCCTTTCCTTTGCTATCTTCTTCTCTTCACTCTTCATCATCTACTGCTTGCCCCTTGGAGAGTTCTCCTCTTTTTCCTCATGCAGCCTTTCCTTTTATTCTTTTGAATGTGAAATTGGGAACCCTTCTTTTTTCTGAAATTGGCCTTTAAATAGGGGATTTTTCAGCCCCATGCATTAATCATGAATGACCCTTCATCATCTTCTTCTTCTTCAATGCAAGCAATTTATTTTATTCTGCTTAGTCTCTTTGGCTTCCTTAGAATTATTGTTTACCTTAGGTTTCAAGAGGCAGGGGAAAGCCAAAGGTGTCAATTTGTGGCCTTCCTTATGCTGCATTAATGTTTAGAATAAGGGAGAGAATGAGAGAAATGATAAATTGTTAGCAATTGGAAGAATTGGGAGCTGAGGTGCTTGAATTCTCAAGGAGGTGCAGCCTCATACTCCACTCTCACAGCCTTTTATAGCAATAGGAAGAGAAGATTTTGGATACTTGGATTAATCACACTTATGGCACTTGAAGTTATGTTCAAAGGTAGTCTTAGTGCATGCCATAAGTGTAATTCAAGTTTTGCTCAAAATGGTGAAAAAATGCAGCTTTTCCAGCACTTAATTTTTAGTTTTGAGGTCACAAGGCCCGCTGTAGCGTCTTTGACTGCCTTGGGAATCCAAGGCAGTAAATTTCAGCTTCAGCATAACACTTTGCGCTACAATGCGCTTTGGTGCACCACAGCGTATTGTGGTGCATTGGGACATTTTGTGCTGTGATCCATTCGCTATAGCGCACGGTAACGGTAAAATCCGCTGTAGCGCATTATGGTGGATAAATTCGTTGTGGCGCGCTACGGTGGATAAATTCGCTGTGGCAGCTTTTGAGTAGAAATTTTTCCAATTATTTAATTTAGTCCAAAATTTTTCCACAGTAAAGGTTTTGGTTGTTTATTAATTGTAAACTACTCCTAAGTGATAAAATACAAAATCACACAAACAAAATTTTTGGGTTGGCTCCCCAAAAGCGCTTATTTTAATATCGTCAACCCGACATGTTTAGGATCAAATTTGTTTTAAATTTGCGGGTGGCTTCTTTATCCATATTTTTGATTTAATTGAATGAGCACCGACCGAAGTTGGGCTTAAACTCATGGTTTCATCATTGTCTTTCTTTTCTACCCTATTTTCTATAATTATAAGGGAAGCTTTGTTTTTCTTTTTCTTCCCTCTCCTCATTTTCTTTTTCTTTTTCTTTTTCTTTCCCTTTTTGTCACTTTCTCCAAATGAGGCATCCCAGTGACTAGCAGCATTAGCTTTGCTCACAATCTCCCCCTTATCTTCCAACTTCAACTTCATGTTAGCTCTTTTCCAATCAGACTTTGTGATTTTTACTTTAAACAAAGAAGGAATTCGATCTATAATTTCTTCCAATCCATTCACTCTCACAGTCATCAACCCATTTTCTACATTAATTATCACTTTAGAGCTGGCAAAGAATGGTCTCCCAAAAGTTTTAGTGGAGTTTTCACAAGGAGGTGCAGCCGCTTACTCCCCTTTCATAGCCTTAAATAGCAATGGGAAAAGAAATTTCTGGATGGTTAGATTCATTAATCACACTTATAGCACTTCAATTCATGGTCAAAGCTTGCCTTAATTCAAGCCATAAGTGTGATTCAAGTTTTGGTCAAAAAGGTGAAAAACTTTAGCTTTTCCAGCACTTAATTTTTAGTTTTGGGGTCCTAAGGTACGCTGTAGCATCTTTGAATGCCTTGAGAATCCAAGGCAGTAAATTTCAGCTTCAGCTAGCCACATTGTGCTGCAGCGCGCTGAGGCACCTTGGGACAAATTTTTTTCTGTAATATGTCCGCTGAAGCGCGTGGTAGCGGTGAAATTCGCTGTGGTGCACTGCTGCGGATAAATCCACTGCGGTGAGCTGCAGTGGACTTCTTAGCAAAAATTTTTCCAGCATTAAATTCATCCAGAAATAATTTTAAGCATTAAAGGTTTGGGTTGTTATGCAATTTTAACCTACTCCTAAATGCAAAAAGTGAAATAAAACCAAAATTTGGGTTGCCTCCCAAAAGGTGCTTGGGTTAATGTCAACAACCCGACACATTCAGGATCATTCTAAGGTGCTTCTTTAATTGGGGGTTTTCTTTTCCACACCTTAGAATTATAAGAGTCAGCACTGGCTGTGCTCCAACTCATAGACTCACTAGTTCCCTACCCATCTCCCCCATTCTCAGTATTTTCATTAGGAATTTCTTTCTTTTTCTTTTTTCCTCTCCTAGTCTTTTTCTTTTTTTTAATCACTTTTTCCTCAGCCTTCCCTCTAGATGGAGAGCTCGTACAATTCTCAGAATTTTTCTGACTCAAGACCAGGCTTTTAAGATGCAACACTTTTCACATGCCCTCTTCACTCAAATTCATTTTCCAAGCAAATTCAATCATTTTCTTTTTAAATAGGGTGGGTTTTAGATTGATGACAATAGCTAACCCTTGACCTTGATGCTCATTATACCCTTAACTACATCGATGATGGCATTGGTGCTAGCTATGAAAGGTCGCCCAAATATGATAATGGAATTTTCATTCCATGTATCTCATTCGCAAATAGTAAAATCAGTGGGAATAATGAACATTCCCAAGCCAACTGGTACATTTCTAAATATTCCTAAATGAGTTCTTGAATCAACATTTGCAAATTCTAAGATCATTGAGGTAGCCTCCATCCCTTTGAAATTCAATTCCTTATTTACATGGTATGGCATGATATTGACCAAGACTCCAAGATCACATAAAGGATCTAGAAGAACCTTGTCCCCTATCATGCAAAATTTCCATTATTGTTGTTATTGTTACTCCAAGAAAAGTTAGGATGTTGCTTCCATCCAGGGTTGTAGGTATTGGAGTATGGATTGTGTGCATTATTCTGCCCAGTATTATTATTTCTTAAATAATTAACTTGTTCAGTATTAGAGGGTGCAAAAGGGTTATTCAGGTTGTAGTTCTTGCTCACGTGTTTCCCTCTGCACAACCCACAGTAGGCTTCTTGAACATAGTTGACAATCATACTCTCTATCTTGTTGTTCAAGGAATTGATCTCATTTTGAAGAGCTAAGATTTGATTAGTTTCATTAACTTAGTTCACTTCTCTCTTATTAGGGTTGATTCTCTCAGTGGGTCATTGGTAGTCATTGCTGGCCATCTCTTCTAAGAGATCAAAGGCTTCTTCCTAGGTCTTGCTACTGAGTGCCCTCCGGCAGCTGCATCAACGAGTGTCCTCGTTGGTGCATTCAAACCATTGTAAGAGGTTTTAACCTACATCCATTTAGGAAACCCATGATGTGGTCATCGCCTTAGGCACTTCGTAAATCTTTCCCAGCAGTCATACAAAGTCTCCTCCTCAAATTGGTTGTAATTAGTTATCACAATTCTCAACCGGGATGTTTTTGCAGGCGGGAAATATTTAGCAAGGAATTTGATAGCCAATCATCCCTATTGTAAATAGAATCTCCCATAAGTGAACTGAGCCAACTCTTGGCTATATCACTAAGTGAAAATGGGAAAAGTCGGAGTTTAACGACATCTTCAGAAACACCGTTAAATCTGAATATATCACAAATCACAAGGAAGTTTGAAATGTGTGAATTAGGATCCTTTGTGGCTAATCCACCAAATTGGTTATTTTGAACCATGCTAAGCATTGAGGGTTTGATTTCAAAGTTATTTGCTTCTATATTTAGTCTAACAATCGCATGAAGGATGCCTCTAATAGTAGGCAATGTATAATCTCTTTGTGCTCTGCTCTACTGTTCTCCCAAATGATTAGCATCTAGATTATCTATTTCAGCCTAGTTTCTATTCAGCAATTGTTGTTCTCTTCTAGCTCTCAAGTACAGTTGCTCAATTTCAGGATCAAATAAAATATTAATGTTTTCTCTCCTATTCTTGCAGTTCTTAAATTTAACTAGACAAAATGATCACTGCAATCAAAATGAACAATTTAACATTTCAAACACTCTAATAGAGCAAATAAGCAATACAACTCTAGTTCACATAAGCACTACAAATAAACTAAATTAGAAATCGAAGTTACACTATAGTTAGCACAATGTGATATAATTACAGCAAATGAAAAAATTTATATAATTAAGTAAAAAAAATAAATCACTATTTACTTGAAGATTGTACTTAATACAAAACAAAACCGGTCCTCAGCAACGGCGCCAAAACCTTAACTGACGTAAAATACATGTCTGCGCTTACACGCAAGTGTACGTGGTATGAAGTAATAAGTGAAAATTTAGTTTCGATATTTATCATCCTCTGAGAATGATGGTTTTTATACTAAGTTATATCTTCTTTCAATATTATTTAGAAGATTAATTTTTGGTATGAGTTGGTTCCTAAATTAATAATACAAATTATTTTAGGATAAGATACGATTTGTTCAAAAGGAGAGACTTGGTGTTGTCACTTCATTATTTAAATGTATAAATAGATTTCTGCATGCCTAATTAAATCAAGTGAACACTATCAGAATTGGAGTTAACCTCCAATTACAACTGATTCATATTTAGTGCAACAAGGAGAACTCCCCTTGAGGTTCTACCTCAGCACCTAACCCTTTATGAGAATGTGATTTAAATTTATCTTTGATTTCCTACATCTAGGTTACCAAATATTTTCTTTTAATTGTTAGATCTCACCGACATGATTTCCATCAACATTGCATCATGCGCTTACACACGTAGTCTAGCTAGATGAGAGGATGCGTTGGGTCCATGAACTATGTCACATCATCCATTGGATTTCTAATGTCCTCGCATCCCTTCTACTTTGTTGAGCAATAGAGCAAAGTTGATGAAAATCTGGTTCTCAAGCATCAAATCTCTTGGTAGAGCTCTTAAGAAATGGTGCAAATGAGCTTAAGAACTTGTCACATAATTCTTAGCTCTACTTGCACTACCTTCCTTGCTCTTGTCCAATTGATGAGCTTGGAAACTAAGTTCTTTTATTAATAGATAATTCATTTAAGTTTCATTTTTAGCAAAGAATTTTGACAAAGTTTCATTCAGGCATTCATTTATAATGATAATAATAATCAAAAAATTAGAAATCAATTATATTCATTCAAACATCTCCGTTACAACACCAATTCTACCTTAAATTCTCCTACACCTGCATCCCAACCATCTCCAAGGGGATTTAGCTTTCCATTACTGAGTAAATAATAACATACATACAAAAGGAAGTAAGCCTTGACATCGGTTTATAGCAAAAAATAGTTAAGTAAAGTTTAGGAAGAAGTTCTAGGAAACTGACGGACTGTAAATACACATCTGCATTTGCATGCAAGTGTACGTGGTCTGAAGTAATAAGTGGAAAGTGTTAGTTTCCGGGATTTATTGAACAACAAAGAATTGGTTATTTTGTTACTAAGGTTTATCTATTATCACTAATATTTAATCTATGATGTAGTTGGTTAAATTAGTCCTTGATTAAGCACAATAATTACTAAGTGGAAAATAAGTCAGATAAAGGAAGAGGAGAGTTGGGTTCATCCCACATGTCATGATAGGTCAATAATGCATGATGATTCCTCAAGCTTTGTCCTTTATTTACTTAATATTAAGTCAAGTGCACTTTGTTCTCCCTTGAGTTTTATCTCAAGGTTTCATAAGTTCAAATCTTGTGCACAACATGAACACACAATCGGTTCTATTTCCGCACAAAGATTCTTATAAGAGTTTAGGTTTTGAGTTTTTATGTTATCTCTTGATCAAGGAGATGTAGATTATTAAATTATTAAGATCTTATAAGCATTGATTCCACTAGGAGCGTCACTCACATCACACACATTTGAAATGAAGGAATATTATGTTGGGCTCTATGACTATGTCACCTCGTTCATGAGCACATAACTACTTCTTTCCCACCCTCAATTATGTTGAGCTAAGGAGCTCACTTAGTGGGTCTTAACATCACACGCATCAACACTATAGTTGAGCTTAGATTAAGGTGCACTAAGCTCAAGAATTTTCTCACATAGTTCTAAGTGTTTATGCACTTATAAATCTAGCATCTAACCAAATGTGAGCTATAGAGCACAAGACACTTTAATTCTTGAGTTCATAAGTTCATTTTCCTTTAATTCACAGTCAAGACTAAATCGATAAAGAGCATTTCTTGAGCAAGGCATTGAGTTCATACATTTTATTAATGCTTGAGGAAAGCTTCACATAATAAAAATGTGACTATCTAACACATGGGATTACCCCAACCTTCCCCAAGGGAGATTTAGCTACAAATTACAAAAGAAATGAAAAAGGACACATATATGGATAAAGACCCTTTCATGATCAACTAAGAAAAGAAATTATAAAAGTAGAGTTTAGAAGATACTAGAAATGTTCCTTGGAAGTTCTCCAGATTCTTCTTCTCCTTCTTGAAGTTCCTCTCTTAGGTCGCCAGTACTGCCTTCATTCTTCTTCTCCTTAGCAATAATGGCTCTTCCACCCTTGGGGAGTTCCTCTCTTCCACTATGCACCCCTCTTCTTTACTTAGTTGTTTTGAGCAAACTTGGGAACCCTGCTCTTGTCAAAAGGAGTGATATTTATAGGAGAGGGGCTGAATTCTTCCACTTAAGATCCAAACCAGCCATTCCAATAGAAAATTTTGAGCTATGATGTCAAAAATCTCTATTGATGGTGAGGTAACCAATATCTCATTTGCTTAGCCAATACATCACTTCAAGATCTTCCTTTCCATATAAAAATGTAGCCTACTACAGAGGAAATGATGGCTGGGATAAGATATTGGTTGGGGGTCTTGTCCTAGCCGCAATAAATGCTCTTGTCTGGCAAAAATGTGGCGGGCCGCTGCAGCGCGCAGCGGCGTGCAATGATGCGAGTAAAAATCCGCTAAGTCTCCCGATGTCGCGCGCTACCGCATCCACTTTTCTTAAAATGACCCACTGCATCACGATACCGCGATAGCATTTTGCAAATCGTACCGCTGCAACGTGCGGGAGCGGTTCAAATTGCAAATTGCCCCGCTGCAGCGCGCTACCGCACCTGCGGTTTGCAAGCTGAACCGCTGCAGCGCGCTGCCGCATTTGCATTTTGCAAATGGACCTGCTGCAGCACGCTATCGCGTGATTTTGCAAAATTATGCGCTGCAGCGTGCTGCAACGGTTTCCTTTGAAAAAATGGACTTTTACATAAATGTCTCAGAATTCCTTTGGATAAGCCATTTTCTTGAAAAGATAGACAAAATTTGATTTATGAGCAATTTAAAGATTAGAAATGAATGAAATTTTCCTTTATTTTAGATATAATTTATGGATTCATCACATCCCCACACTTAAAATTCTTGCTCATCTTTGAGTAAGCTCAAAATTATATATTTTTTATTTTGTAGGTATGATAGTCAACAAAGATATCAATTTAGAATAAGTGAAAGTCAAGGCATGCACGTAACAAAAAATGATTCAAAACATTTGGCACTAAGATGTTTTATCCTTGGATATGAAATAAGGTTAATCAACTAATCTCCAAGTATTTGATTTTTATGCTTAGCACTTGGTGATGGGTAAAATTCCACTAGAAACTTGGACTAGAGATGTAGTGAGAGACTCAAGAGTTTTGTGTCATATGTGCTCCTTCTTATGAATCACAAAGATGTAAAGATTAAAGGAGAGATATTTTTCTTTATCCTTTATCATTTTGATCATTTGGGAGAGATATTTTTTATCATCCCTTTTTAAATTTTTTTTCTTTTTCTTTTCATTCTTTGGGAGAGATACTTTTTTTAATCCCCAATACACATCTTTGTGATCATGAAGTCCTACGGGAGCCTAGCACACTCTTTTAGAGTACTCACCATAATCTCTAGTCTTTAGTTTAATATCTTCTCCCACACTTAGTTCATGGCATTACTTTAAATTTTTGGAGATAGATTATCCTTCATTCATTCCTTGGTTAAAAAGTTTTAATGCTCATAATGCATTTGATCCTCTTTTTGTTAAGCACTCCCTTACTTATATCAAATTCCGTATTGATGTTTTGTGACTTTCATTTCTTTGAAAAATTCAGAAAAAATATGTCATTTAAGAATACCAGAAAAATTAGGGAATATGAAAATTCATAAATTACGATCTCAAAATAAAACACACTAAATAAAAATACAAAGAAAACATAGAAAAATATACAACCTATTTAATTTTCATTTTCCACCTCTTCCTCCACCTCCTCCACGTACACGGTTTCTCAAGGATAGCACGTCTCTAGAATGGGGGCACCAACATGCGACCTAGGCAACACGGAGGGATCCGGTCCACCCTGCAAACTCCAATCCTCAAACATCATCCCGAGAGCTTCATGAAAATTGGACTGAAACCGGCGCTGCTGGATGAGCTCTTGTTTAAGGAACCCCATGTCAGTGGTGAGGGCTTTGCTAAGATCCGCATGCTGATTATGGAGACACAGCAAAAGCTTATTGGTGAGGTGTTGGCCAGACTACGCGGATGTTTCCCCCTGCCCGCCCCTTCTTTTCTTGGAAAGCTTTCGTTCACTTGCCTAGGCATTCAAATTTGAGGGATTAAGAGCACAACTGGGGGGACGATGGTGTCAGAGGAGAGGATTTGACCCCTTGGGCCTCGCAAAGCCCTGATATCAAGGACCTGAAGGCCAATGCAGTGCAAGGACCCTTGAGAGCTTTCCAAAGCTGCTCAAAAATAATACTCGAGATGTGAATCTCACCCAGCCTAACCAACGAGCACAAGAGTGCTCGGGCACAGGTCACTTCAGTCAAGTGACTCATAGGCATGACAAAGTTAGAAATGAAGACTAGCCCAGCACTACTCGTATCCATTAATTCAGAACGAGGAATGTTGGATAATCCTCCTTCCCATTCGGTGTCATTGTGGATGAGTTCCATCACGAGATCAAGGGGGTCTTGGCGAGACTCCAAGAGTTCCAAGTAAGAGCAGGAATGTACCTTCCCTTACGGTGGATAAATTCGTTGTGACTCAATTTGAGCAATCCCAAGGGTGACACCCTTACCTCGGCAGAAGACCCGCTGTTCGGCAGCATCAACGGAGTTTGCATAAATCTCCTGAACAATAGAAGGGTACATAGGAGTTCTCTTAGTAACCATCTCCCTCCAACCTCGAGTGTTGACTTGTTCAACTGGAATGGGCAAGGCAGGGCTGAAGCTCCTCTTCGAAATTAATTTCCGCTGAGAAGTGATAGAATAGAATCGCTGCTCGGCCTCAGCGGAAGAGAACCTTTTTTTATTAAAGGTTCCCCCGGAAGAAGAGGCTTCAGCCTCCCTTCTTGGAATAGCCTTCTTCTCGGAAGACATGATGAGAAATGAGAGCTAGAGAGATCAAGACTGTGAGGAAGAAAAGAGTTAAGAGTGATGCAAGGATAACCCCCCTCCCATTGCCTCCCTTATATAGCCAAGGAAATCTAAGGTAAGAGAGTATGGTCAATGGGTCTTCCCCATGCCATAAATGTGGTGATCCATGTGAAGGGGGGGGCAACTTTTCAGACCCACCTTTTGACTGCATGGGGAACCCAAATGTCATGACTTTTGATTGCATAGTTCCCAATACAGATAACAAAAAAGAAAAAAAAATTAGCTGGAGCAACCGCTGCAGCGAAGTTTTCACAACAGCGCGCTATCGCAAAATTTCAGCTGTAGCGCGCAGTTGCTAAAAATTCGCTACAGCGCGCTGTCGCGAGATTCTTGCAGAGGCACGGTATACCCGCTGCAGCGCGCTAAAGTGCTAATTTTTTTTTTTTTTTTTGAGTTGGGTTGCCTCCCAATAAGCACTTAATTTAATGTCTTTAGCTAGACTCATGAATGATCAACTAATTAGATCCAGAGGTTTCTTCTTTCATAAACTAAAGATGCTTGACAACCCATAGGGTGGCTTGAACCCTCGCCATCTCTAACTTCCCTCAGTGGATCCATATCTTCTAATTCAAGTTTTGGGGGAGTCTTCTTCTTCCTTTTTCCTCTTCTAGTTTTCCTTTTTCTTACTCCTTCCTTGCTCCCTTTTTCCGAGGAAGGAGTTGAGCTATGATCAGAATTCCTTTCTTCTAACATTAGATCTTCAAGCACATCATTGACCCATAATTTTTCTTTTCTTAATTTTTTCCTAACTTCTCTTTCCATTATTCTACATTTACATATGGTGGGTTTGAGGTCAATCAATTCAATTTTTCCCTTGACGTTCACACTCATAACCTCACGGCTTATATCAATGACCGCTTCCACACTCATTAGGAAGGGTCTCCCGAAAATGATCATGGAATTCTTATTCCAATGATCCCACTCACAAATCACAAAATCGGTGGGAATAATAAAACTTCCCAATTCTACTACAATATTTCTTACCATACCAAGAGGGGTAAGGGATTCAAGGTTAGCAAACTCTAAAATCATAGAGGTATATTCCATTCCTCCTAACTTCAGTTGTTCGTTAATATGGTAGGGCATAACATTAAACAAAGCACCAAGATCACATAATGGATCTAAAAATACTTCATTCCTAATTATGCAAGGAATGCTCAACCTCCTAGGGTCTTCGCATTTTGGAGCGATAAGCTTCTTACTTTCATCTCCCCTATCTTCTTCCCATGCCTCTGGCTCATAATCTATTGCACTCATTATTTCAGTCTTAGTTCCCCCGAACACCTCCTCCGAATGAATAACATGAACCAACTCCCTAGAGTTTACTTCGGTGGAACTGGGTAGAGCCCCTTGCTGCCGAGTGGTCAGCTGCTTTGAGATTTGCCCCAGTTGGGTTTCTATATTCCTAAGGGAAGCCTCTATCCCTTGGATAGAGGCGTCATGGCGCATGATAGTCGCTTTGGTGCGGCGCATAAATTGGATCATTTCAGCTTTGAAGGAGTTGAAAGCTCCTTCAAGGTTTGGGTGATGATTGATATTATTATTTCTATTATCTATGCCTTGTTGATTTGACAAACTTCCCCATATTGATTTCATTATTATTGTTACTCCAAGAGAAATTAGGGTGGTTTTTCACCCTGGATTGTAGGTGTTGGAGTAAGGGTTGTTCGTAGAGTTGTTATTTCTTAGATAATTTACTTATTCAGTGTTGGTTTGTACAAAGGGGTTATTTAAATTGCAACTTTCACTGTTATGCTTACCCCTGCACAATTCACAATGTATCTCCAAAATAACATTAACATTCATTCTTTCAATTTTTTCATTCAAGGCAAGTATCTCTTATTGTAATGTCGTAATTTGGTTAGACTCATTTACTTTTAAAGTTTCCATTTTAAGCTTTTCAGAAGGCCACTGATACGCATTATTAGTCATTTCTTCCAAGAGGACATAAGCTTCCTCTTGGGTTTTGCTGCTAATACAGCCGCCAGCAGCTGCATCAATGAGTGTCCTGGTAGGAGCGTTCAAACCATTGTAAAAGGTTTGCACTTGCATCCACAAAGGAAACCCATGATGTGGGCAATGCCTTAAGCAATCTTTAAACCGATCCCAACCATCATAGAGTGTCTCCCCTTCCAACTGAGTAAAGTTGGTTATCTCAATTCTCAGCTGAGTGGTTTTCGCCAGAGGGAAATATTTGGTTAAGAATTTCTTAGTCAAATCGTCCCACGTCCGGATGGAATCGCTTGGCAGAGAGCTGAGACAACTCTTAGCTTTGTCTCACAAAGATAATGGGAAATGCCATAATTTAACCGCATCTTCAGAGACGCTGTTAAACCTGAAGGTGTCACATATTTCAAGAAAAGTTGAAACATGTGAGTTCGGTTCTTCAGTGGCTAATCCCCAAACTGATTATTTTGCACCATACTCGGTGTGGAAGGTTTGATCTCAAAATTATTGGCTTTTATGTTTGGCCTAACAATTGCATGGGGGATTCCCCTAACAGTGGGAAGTCTATAATCTCTTAGTGCTCTCCCCTAGCCACTCCTACTGGCTCTCCTAATAGCTCTACAATATTTTCATTTGCATTATCCATAACGGCTTGTTGGTTTGAAAGATTTTGTTCTCTCCTAGCTTGTAAGTTTGTTCTTTTAATTTCGGGGTCAAATAAATAATTCGTGCAGACCCTTCTACTCATACATTACAATACTTAGGCTATCAGGAACAAATTCAATAATGTTCAGAAAAAAGATAGAAACAAAAAAGTAAATGTTATAATTACAAAAATCAAAAACTAAAAGTATATGCAAGAAAATACTTAAATCACTAGATGCTTATAGATTATTCTTAATACGAAAAAAAATTCCAATTTCCTAACAACGGCACCAAAACATAACAGACTGTAAATACATGTCTGCATTTGCACGCAAGTGTACGTGGTCTGAAGTAATAAGTGGAAAGTGTTAGTTTCTGGGATTTATCGAACTACAAAGAATTGATTATTTTGTTACTAAGGTTTATCTATTATTACTAATGTTTAATCTATGATGTAGCTGGTTGAATTGGTTCTAGATTAAGCACAATAATCACTAAGTGGAATATAAGTCAGATAAAGGAAGAGGAGAATTGGGTTCATCCCACATGTCATGATAAGTCAATAATGCATGATGATTCCTCAAGCTTTGTCCTTTATTTACTTAAAATTAAATCAAGTGCACTTTGTTCTCCCTTGAGTTTTATCTTAAGGTTTCACAAGTTCAAATCTTGTGCACAACATGAACACACAATCGGTTCTATTTCAGCACAAAGATTCTTATAAGATTTTTGGTTTTGAGTTTTTATCTTATCTCTTGATCAAGAAGATGTAGATTATTAAATTTTTAAGATCTTACAAGCATATATGGATAAAGACTCTTTCAGGATCAACTAAGAAAAGAAATTACAAAAGTATAATTTAGAAGATACTATGAACGTTCCTTGGAAGTTCTCCAAAATATTCTTCTCCTTCTTGAAGTTCTTCTCTTAGGTCGCTAGTGCTGCCTTCCTTCTTCTTCTCCTTGGCAAAAATGGCTCTTCCACCCTTGGGGAGTTCCTCTCTTCCACTATGCACCCCTCTTCTTTACTTAGTTGTTTTGAGCAAAATTGGGAACCCTCCTCTTATCAAGAGGAGTGATATTTGTAAGAGAGGGGCTGCATTCTTCCACTTAAGCTCCAAACTAACCATTTAAATAGAAAATTCTGAGATATGATGGCAAAAATCTTCATTGATGGTGAGGTGACCAATATCTTCATTTGTTTAGCCAATACATCACCTCAAGATCTTCTTTTCCATATAAAAATGTAGTTTGTTGCAGAGGGAATGATGGCTGGGACAAGATACTGGTTGGGGGTATTGTCCCATCCGCAATAAATTCTCTTGTCTGGCAAAAATGTGGGGGCCGCTACAGCGCACTCTAGCGCACTCCGGCGTGCTGCGGCGTGCAATGGTGCGAGTAAAAATCCTCTAAGTATCCCACTGCCGCACAATACCGCGTCCACTTTTTGCAAAATGACCCGCGGCAGCGCGCTCTAGCGCGCTGCGGCGTGCACTGGTGTGAGTAAAAATCCGCTAAGTCTCCCACTGCTGCGCGCTATCACATCCACTTTTCGCAAAATGACCCGCAGCAGTGCGCTACCGTGATAGCATTTTGCAAATTGTACCGCTATAGCGCGCTGTAGTGGGAGCGTTTCACCAAATGCTCCGCTGTAGCGCGCGATAGTGCTTCAATTTGCAAATTGCCCCGCTGCAGCGCGCTACCGCGCCCATGGTTTGCAAGCTGAACCGCTGCAGTGCGCTGCCGCGTTCGCATTTCGCAAATGGACCCGCTGCAGCGCGCTACCGCACCCGCGATTTACAATTGGACCCGCTACAGTGCGCTATCATGTGATTTCGCAAAATGACCCGCTGCAGCGTGCTGAAGCGCACTGCAGCGCGTGGCAGTGGTTTCCTTTGAAAAAAAATAGAATTTTGCATAAATGTCCCAGAACTCCTTTGGATAAGCCATTTTCCTGAAAAGATAGACAAAATTTGATTTAGAAGCAATTTAAAGATCAGAAAAGAATGGAATTTTCCTTTATTTTAGATATAATTTATGGATTCATCAGAAACACCTAGAAGTTTTCTAGGGTTCTCTTAAGTTTTCTCCAGCACTTCTACTTGACTTCTCCTCCTTTCCCTTGCTATCTTCTTCTCTTCACTCTTCACGGTCTACTGCTTGCCCCTTGGAGAGTTCTCCTATCTTTCCTCATGCAGCCTTTCCTTTTAGTCTTTTGAATGTGAAATTGGGAACCCTTCTTTTTTCTAAAATTGGCCTTTAAATAGGAGAATTTTCAGCCCCATGCATTAATCATAAATGACCCTTCATCATCTTCTTCTTCAATGCAAGCAATTTATTTTATTCTGCTTAGTCTCATTGGCTTCCACAGAATTATTGTTTACCTCAAGTTTCAAGAGGCAGGGGAAAGCCAAAGGTGTCAATTTGTGGCCTTCCCTATGCTGCATTAAATGCTTTCTGTAGCGGGCGTTGTGGCGCTCCACAGTGCGGCACGCTATAGTGGCCTTGATTCAAATACTGTTCCGTCGTGGGACGCTGCAGTAGCGGAATAAGTATAAATTATAAGGCATAGGGTGTTGTGACCCGCTTGGAGCGCACTGTAGCGATTAATTTTTTAGAAAAGCAGATTGGCACTGTTCAATTATTTATTCTTCTTGAAAAATTTTATATTCTACTCAAAGTATACTAGTTTATATGATGTTTTGAATGTTTTTAACACTAAATTTTGTTATAAATTTCGGATAACTCACACCCCCACACTTAAAATCTTGCTCGTCCTCGAGTAAGCTCACAAATGATTTTTTGAGTTTTTTAGTTAATAGATTCAATGTGAAATGATTTAGTCACTAAGTACTTCTCTAGGTTAAGGTGACTTCAGATTTCTATCCTTTACTACCCTCCTCAATCAAGCTCCAGTTACAATCTTGTTCCAATCTCAAATGTTCATGCTTATGTCTTCATTATGGGAGGGGGCCGGTAATTACCTTAGGAATTTCAAACCTTAGTTGAGCATTTGGTGAGTGACAAGAGTGTTGTGCCATGTGTGCTCCTTCTCAAGATTCATAAGGAACATTTTTATATTTTTAGGAGAGATATTTTTCTTCATCCTAAATTCTCAATTTTTAAACTTGGCAGAGATATTTTTTATCATCCGTATTTTTCTCTTTTTGAAAAACCAGCTTAAGTTAGAGACATTTTTCTTCATCCCTTAATTTACTTCCTTGTGTTCATTAATTCCTGCAGGAGCCTAGCACACTCATTTGTTCACTTACACCTTGCAATCTTGGTTTTAATTTCTTAAGTTTCTTCATCCCCACACTTAAACCTAAGCATATGTTCATTTCAATTTATTCAAAATTGAATCTCATTAGAGCCTTGAACTTAATCAAGAGGTGTAGGATTAAAATGTTAATTTATCACCTTGATTTCAAGCATACTAGTGTCTTTATTAATACAAATTTGAGTTTCATATTGAATCTAGGAAATAATTATGTTCAGAAAATTTAACTCAGAACCACAATCACAACAATGATGAGGGTGCCAAAGATCCAAAATTTACTTTATTGAATTGGAAAACAAAATAAAGAACAAAAATAAAAATGAAGAATTGAAATAGAAAAAGTAAAACAAAATAGTACAACCTTATTAATTATTATGCTCACTATCATCTTCCTCATCCAGATACTACTAAGTTTAATCCGCTGGCCAGTCATCGTCCGGGCTGAGTTCTTCGATAGGGGGTGCGGCAGCCTAAACCCATCAGGTCCTCCATGCAAGCTCCACTCTTGAAACATTGTTCCGAGAGCATCGTGGAATTCCATTTGGAATTCACGCTGTCGAGCGACTTCATTTGATAAAGTGCATGTCACGTGTTAAGGAGATTCCCAAGTCCCGTTGATGCGCGTACATGCGCAACATCAATTTTTCCGTGGTCTAGCTTGTGGAAGTTGAAGCTTCGCCTTCTTCTCCCCTTCTCTTCTTAGCTCGCACCCCCTCTTGGGTGTGGGCGCTCAAGATGGTCAATTCTAGAGGAGCACGATGCATAATTGCACTGTCGGAAGAGAGGATTTTAGCCCCTTGATCCTCGCATATACCTAAAATGAGTGACCCAAAAGCAAGAACAGCGCAAGGCCTGGTCAGGGAGTTCCAGAGATGCTCCCTTATAATGCTGGAGATGTGAATATCTCCATCTCGTTGTAATGCACAAAGGAGCAGCGCCCATTAATGGGTCACCTCGCTGAGATGCCCGGAGGGCATGATAAAGCAGGAGATGAACACATGCCAAGTATTGCTCGACTCAGTTAGGAGTGCTCAAGGACTATTTGCCAAGTTTCCTCTCCATCTCGTATCAGTGCGGATGATCTCACTTGCAATTGCTGCTGGGTCACATTGGGAGCTTATAAGTTGGAGGTAGGAGCAGTCATCTACCTTTCTTAACAAATAAATCTTTCAATTTACCTGCTCCCAAACTCTACACCCCTTCCCCTCAGAAAAGGTTTATGCCCAATTGCATTGATAGCATTGGCAAAAACCTCCTGCACGATAGAGAGGTAAGTTGGGCCTGTGGGACTCACCATGTGCTCCCATCCCCTATTTATGACTTGATCAGGGTTCACATAGTATGAGAGCCAAATCCTCATTATGGGATTAATTTCTGCTTGATTATCAGTTGGTTGTAGCGTTGTTCTGCTTCAACCAAAGTGAATCTCCTCTTGTTAAAAGCCCCACCAGCTGTGGGGGCAACAGTTCCCTTGCTTGATGTTGATTTCTTCCCGGATGAGATTTCTCTTTTAATATTTAGAATAAAGGAGAGAATGAGAGAAATGATAAATTGTTAGCCATTGGAAGAATTGAGAGCTGAGGTGCTTGAATTCTCAAGGAGGTGCAGCCTCATACTCCACTCTCACAGCCTTTTATAGCAATAGGAAGAGAAGATTCTGGATACTTGGATTAGTCACACTTACGGCATTTGAAGTTATGTTCAAAGATATTCTTAATGCATGACATAAATGTGATTCAAGTTTTGCTCAAAAAGGTGAAAAAATACAGCTTTTTCAGCACTTAATTTTTAGTTTTGAGGTCGCAAGGTGCGCTGTAGCGTCTTTGACTGCCTTGGGAATCCAAGTCAATAAATTTCAGCTTCAGCAGAACACTTTGCGCTACAATGCGCTTTGGCGCGCCACAGTGCATTGTGGCACCTTGGGACATTTTGTGCTATGATCCATTCGCTATAGCGCGCGGTAATGGAAAAATCTGATGTAGCGCGCTATGGTGGATAAATCCGTTGTGGCGCGCTGCGGTGGATAAATTCGTTGTGGCAGCTTCTCAGTAGATATTTTTCCAATATTTTAATTTAGTCCAATTTTTTCCATAGTAAAGGTTTTGGTTGTTTGTTAATTTTAAACTACTCCAAAGTGCTAATAAACAAAATCACACAAAATAAAAATTTTGGGTTGCCTCCCAAAAAGCGTTTATTTTAATATCGTCAACTAGACATGTTTAGGATCAAATTTGTTTTAAATTTGGGGGTGGCTTCTTTATCCATATTTTTGATTTAATTGAATGAGCACCAACAGAAGTTGGGCTTAAACTCATGGTTTCATCGTTGTCTTTCTTTTCTACCCTATTTTCTATAATTATAAGGGAAGCTTGATTTTTCTTTTTCTTCCCTCTCCTCATTTTCTTTTTCTTTTTCTTTCCCTTTTTGTCACTTTCTCCAAATGAGGCATCCCAGTGACTAGCAGAATTAGTTTTTCTCGTAATCTCCCCTTACCTTCCAACTTCAACTTCATGTTAGCTCTTTTCCAATCAGACTTTTTAATTTTTTCTTTAAACAAAGAAGGAATTAGATCTATAATTTTTTCCAATCCATTCACTCTCACAGTCATCAGCCCTTTTTCTACATCAATTATCGCTTTAGAGCTGGCAAAGAATGGTCTCCCAAAAGTTTTAGTGTAGTTTTCACTCCGTCTGTCCCATTCACACACAATAAAGTCTGTAGGAATCACAAAATTTCCTATTCCTACTTGAACATTCTTCACAATTCTAAGGGGAGTTTGAGACTCTATATTAGCAAATTCCAGAATTATGGGCATTTCTTCCATCCTCTTTACTCCTAGCTGAATGTATATGTGTAATGACATTACATTGATGGAATCCCTTAGATCACACAGGGGATCTAAAAGGACTTCACCCTTAATGATACATGGAAGGTTCATTCTTCCAGGGTTCGCTCTCTTTATTGCTGTTCTATCTCCTTGAATATTCATAGCAGAAATTTCCCTAGTTTTTCCTCCTTCACTCTCTTCAGTGGGGTTATATTCCATGTAGTTTATTTTTACTACATCTAAGTTGATCACACTCACCGTCTCTCTAGGGTTTAATTCAGTCGAGCTTGGAAGCATTCCCAGCTGTCGAGTAGACAGATGTTTGGAAATTTGTCCCAATTGGACATCAATATTCCTAAGAGACACCTCAATTCATTGAATTGAGATTTCATACCGGTTCATGGTCATCTTAGTCCTTTTCATAAATTGCATGGTTTCATTTTTAAAAGCCCAAAAAGATTCTTCTAGCCCGGGTTCCTGCTTACTATTTTGAGTGGACTTATAGGAATTATTGAAATTGTGGGTTAGCTTGTTTTGTGGTTTATAATTGTATTATCCTTGTGAATTTCCCTCACTTTAGGAGAAGTTTGGAAGGTTTCTCCACCCCGGATTGTATGTATTTTAGTAGGGGTTGTTGTGGGGGTTATTGCTATTGTTGTTATTTCTCATGAAGCTTACTTGTTAAGTTTGTGATGGAGCGAAGGGCTGTTCAAATTACAACTCTCATTGCTTTGGTTCCCTCTGCACAACAACTCATAGTTCACTGCGTGAACGACACTCACATTCAAACTCTCAATTTTATTTGTTAATAATTCAACCTCCCTTTGTAGGGAGGCCAATTGATTCATCTCATTCATGTTATTTACCTCCATTTAATTGGAAGTAAACTGCTCAGTTGACCATTGATATGCATTATTCACCATTTACTCAAGGAGATCAAAGGCCTCCTTTAGGGTCTTACTACTCAAAGAACCACCCGCAGCTAAATCAATAAGTGACCTTGTAGGTGCATTCAATCTGTAATAGAAAATCTGCACTTGCATCCATATGGAGAACCCATGATGCGGGCAATGCCTTAAGCAGTCTTTAAAGCGTTCCCAGCCATCATACAAGTTTTCTCCATTTTTCTGAGAGAAATTTGAAATCTCATTTCCCAGCCTATCAGCCTTAGAATGTGGGAAATATTTAGCTAGTAATTTTCTTGTCAAGTCATCCCAAGTCCTAATGAACTTGCCGGGTAGAGTGCTAAGCCAAACTTTTGCTCAATCTCTCAGCAAAAATGGGAATAATCTTAACATAAGGGCATCATCGGATACACCATTGAATCTAAAAGTGTTGCATATTTCCAAAAAATTTGAAATATGCGCATTAGGGTCATCCGATGCTAGACCACTGAATTGGTTATTTGGGATCATATTTAAAGTCAATGGCTTTATCTCAAAATTGTTCACCTGAATTGGAGGTCTAACTATAGCATTTGGGACTCCTTCTACGGTTGGAAGGGCATATACTCTAAGGAATCTTCTCCTAGCATTTATTGTTGGCTCTACATGATTGACCTCTAAATCTTCCATTTGTGCTTTTTTTTGGTTTAGGATTATTTATTCTCTCCTAGCTCTAAGATATGTTCTATCTATTTTAGGATCGAAAAAGAATTCAGAAAGGTTTCTTCTACTCAGGCAGTTTAAAGATTATAACTAGTAATAACAATTCAAAGTAATCAGATTCAACAATATAATTCAACACAAAAAATGACCAGCAGATAAAAATTCAGCAAACAGTAATATGGAATTTATTTCAACAAAGTTTTTAGGAATTTTTAATTTTTTTAGCAACAAATAAAAACTAAATCAAATCTAAATTTATACTAAAGCTAACACATATATAATTATAGCAACTAAAGATTATATAAAAAGTTAAGATCTAAATCACTATTTACTTGAAGATTGTACTTAATACAAAACAAAAACTGTTCCTCGGTAACGGTGCCATAAACTTGACATACGTAAAATACACGTCTACGCTTGCACGCAAGTGAATGTGGTCTGAAGTAGTAAGTAGAAGTTTAGCTCTAAAATTTATCTTCCTCTGGAAATGATGATTTTGATAAAAAGTTATATCTTCTGTCAGTAATGTTTAGAAAATTGATTTTTTGTTTGAGTTGGTTCCTAAAGTAATAATACAATCTATCTTAGGATAAGATACAATTTATTCAATAGGAGAGAGTTGGGTTTCATTGTAGTACTTGTAAGGACTTGGTGTTGGTGGAGCCCCCGTACTGATCATAGGAAGTACAGTGCTCCAACTGTGGCAAATCCTCAGCTTACGTAAAATCGGTGAAAACCCAACTTGCCTTAAGCTAAGAATCTATCACCAGAATACTATAACATTCATCAATATACATACAGATATGAAAGTAGCGGAAGCAATAGACAAATAGTAACATCCACAAGTATAACATAGTAGAAAGTAAAGCAGACTATATAGTAACTCATCACAATGCAGAAACGAAATACATCTAGAATTAATAATTACAAACTGAATTTTTAAGAGAATGAAAATGTCTCTCAATCTCACTGAAAAAAAATGCAAGATCTATCTAAGCAGCAGCAGCACGATCCTCCTCCTGAACCTGCTACCCTCCTGCAACACTGCCCACGAACAAGTCTAAATGTTATATTTGTTGGTATCACAAATGTCAGGGCCCCAGCCAACAAAACAAAAAGGTTTCAGTTAGATAATTGTCTAAGTACATTTTAGACTATTTTAATGAACTGATCATTTTTAAGATATCACATTTAAATTATCTAAACATGCGAGCAATACTGGGTGCGAGAAGCTATGAAAGAAACGGGTAACTATAAACTATCCATTTATAGCAAACAACAAGTATGAAAAGTAACTTACAATGCCCAATAAATAAGGTGAAGCCAAAGCTAAAAGAAACAACGATTGTAACACAAATTCTGAACCTAACATGCTTATGATCGTATTAACACATGCTGAGTACATAAGGGATACACATGCTGAAAATAAATATACAATTCTAGCATCCTAACCATGCTAATATACATAAGTAAGCCATTAGAGTATACATACAACATGCTAATTAAGACAAAAGAAAGGAAAAGGAAAAAGGGCTACTAAGACATGTGGCAAAAGCTGAGCAAACTATAAAATGTAAGGCCACTAAGTCATGTGGCAAAAGCAAAGCAAGTAATATAATGCAAAGCCACTGAGACATGTGGCAAAATAAGCAAGTACTGAAAGTTAGACCACTGAAGCGTGTTGCAGAACAAAATAGAAAATGATACTGAATAATCTAGCTAAAGTACCAATAAGCCTAAGACATAGTACTGCCATACCAGGCAATAGGCCATCCAGGGCCACCAATACTGAAATATCAATCACTACCCAGCCAATAGGCCATCCCAATCCTCTAGGCCTGGGTCAATTCTACACAATACTATTGCTGAAGAGGCAGACTCTGCTAGGACATATTCTACCAACTACAAGTAAGGCAAGAACTGAATGATATGCAATTCAATTACTAACTTAGATTGTATCATCCATATCCTAAGTTCTCCTATTATGCCCAAGGAATAAGGCTCAATATCCAAGGAATGCCAAGCAAATTTAGTCAAAGGAAGCAAGAGACTCAATCTAGACTGATGTTATATCTATTATTATCTAATTACCCAATCTAGCTACTCTGAGAATGTACAAGCTTAGGATCTCCAATATCCAGCTATCAAGTAGAATCTCAGAATTACATCCTTAAAATTAATAGTAGAACTTAACAAGTTCTAATCCAAAATCATGTGACGACTGTATGGTTTAAGTAAATAAATCAACGACTTATTTTATTAATATTTTACTCTCTTACCCAAATCTTGAGTAAATAAATCAAGATTTAAGGACTTAGAACGTAAACTCCACTCCGGTGTTCAAATCCTAAATCCAAGGTAAAAGTCCTACTAAGGATCTAGGGTTCACTTTTACTACCCAAATTAAAGGTAAAGAATCCTATAAGCTGAATGATCCAAGAACTAAGAACTTAGTGAAAGGTTATTCTACTGATTATAAGATAAAATAATCAATTAAGCACTTGAGAATCTAAGATCTATATTCAACCCTTAAGATAATTTCATTATCTTATAGATTGAATCATCCTATACCCACATGGAAGGTTTCAAAGGGTTAAATAATGAATCATTTAAAAAATTTCAATTGGAGATAGTTTGATTCAAGTAGAAGATCTAAAGTCTAAGATCTAGGATCTAACATCTGATCACTTTTGACTTAACTAGTTTTCTAACTTAGGATTTCCTAAATCTATATCTTTTAGAATTTAAGCTCATAAACTAACTTAGTTGAGCTTATTAAATTGAAATTTAACATCTAAAAGTATTATATTCAATTATTAGGTTAGCCTCCGCCGTCTGATCCATGAAGCCGTTGGTGATAGACGGTCTGATGCAGCTCCTGATTAACAAAACTGCGGAGAAGATCTCGTGCGTTGGATGCTAGATGCTGATCGGGCGAGTAGGATGCGATCGAGCCACGTACGGTATGTGAGCCGTTGGATCGAGAGCGCTAAGATGCGTGCTAGGTATCCTACAAGTCCATAGCTATGCGCTGCTATCGGTACCCCGCAGCGGATCTGTCGCGGTCCCGACAGCAAATCCTAACCTTAAATTTTAATTAAATAATTAAATTAATTAATATAGTTCAATTTAATAATTACATTAATTCCTATTAAATTTATAAATCCAATTTAGGACTAAATGAGCTCCGAAATTCCCAAAAATTCACCCTAGCTAATTTAGGGGTGAGGAAATAAAAAATGAAATCGGATTTTGATTTGGAGATAAATTTAATTTAGGTATTTTCTAGGGCTTAAAAATAGTCAAAAATACTAAATTTCTCATTTTAGCTCTGATTGATTCCAAACTTCTAAGGTTAGGTATAAATATCCCAATGAGTCTAATGGAATCAAAATCAAAGCTTGGATTTGCCTAATTAATCCAAATTTGGTTAGGGTAACAACTATGGTTGTTTACAGACTCCCCCACTTAAGAACAATGACGTCCCCAACATCACTCAAGTGAAGAAAATCCTACTGGGACAGAACAAGTTCTAATTATAATAGATTAGAGAGAGAAGAACAATACCTAGTCTTGTAAAGAGTTGTGGATATTTATTGCGCATATCCGCCTCTTTCTCCCAGGTAGATTCCTCTAAGGATCGATTCTTCCACTGAATTTTGACCATAAGAATTGAATGATTTCTTAGCTGCTTCTGATCATGAGCTAATATTCTGATAGGTTCTTCGGCAAACGAACGATCGAGTAGAATTTCTACTGCGGAAGTTGAACGAGATGAGAAGGGTCTCAGAGATATCTCCTCAATGATGATACATGAAATACGTTGTGAACAGCTGCAAAGCCATTAGGAAGATTTAACCGATAGGCAGATGATCCTATTTTGGCCAAAACCCTTAAAGGTCCAACATAGCGGGGACTGAGTTTCCCAGCTACGCCAAACCTAAAGACACCCTTCATTGGACTGACCTTTAGATAAGCAGAATCTCTCACATTAAATTTTAGGAGACGGTGATGAGAATCATGATACTTATTCTAACGATCTTGAGCTGAACGAATTCTCTACTGATTAATTTGATCTTGCTACTCGTTTCTTCAACTAATTCTAAGCTAAAGAGCAGAACGCTTCCTATTTCTGACCAAGCTAGCAGAGTACTGCATTTTCTACTATACAACGCTTCATAAGGAGCCATCTTAATACTGGCTTGAAAGCTATTGTTGTAGGCAAATTCACTAATGGGATGTGATCTTCCCAGGAACCAGCAAAATCAAGAATACAGAGCCTAAGCAAATCTTCCAAGACTTGATTTACTCTTTCAGTCTCACCATCCATTTGATGATGAAAGGCTGTACTCATGGCTAGAGTAGTACCCAGATCTTGATGCACAGCTTGCCAAAACTTGGAAGTAAATCTGCTATCTCTATCAGATACAATTAACTTCGGAATCCCATGCAATCTAACAATTTCTTTGATGTAGCGTTTTGCTAACTTCTCTACAGAATTAGCTTGATGGACGGGATCAAAATGCACTGATTTAGTTGAGCAGTCTACTATCACCCAGATCGCATCGGCACTTGATTTTGCACGAGGCAATCCCATGACAAAATCCATAAATATATCTAACCATTTTCATTCAGGGGTATCTAATGGATGCAGAAGACCATCAGGTCTTTGGTGTTCGGCCTTTACAAAATTACAAGCATGACATTTAGCCACAAAGTCAGCTACATCTCTCTTCATACCTGGCCACCAAAATGAATGTTTTAGGTCTTGGTACATCTTAGTACTACCTCGGTGAATATGATATCCAGAATTATTGCCTTCAATTAATACCTCACGATGCATGGACTTAGGAATCCACAATCGATTTCCTTGATAAATTACACCATTCTGCAACTGCATATCATGACAAAGACCACCATCAATATCCGCTTTAAATTTTAGATACTCATCATCTTTGGTTTGCGAGATAGAGACATCTTGGTGGAAAGTGGGTTCCACATTAATATTTGCTAATAGCGAACTCAGCATATCTCCACTGACTAGAGAAATTTTGAGCTTACAGAATTCGTATTCTAACAAACTGGATGCGATCATAGAGGTTAAAGTAGCACGATGACTAAGAGCATCAGCCACTACATTTGCTTTTCCTGGATGATACTGAATACTAAGATCATAATCGCTGATGAGCGCCAACCATCTTCTCTGGCGGCAATTCAATTCTCTCTGGGTGAAGATGTACTTCAAACTTTGATGAACGGTGAAAATTGAACATTGCACTCCATATAGATAGTGACGCCATATTTTCAAGGCAAATATCACGGCTGCAAGTTCAAGATCATTAACTGGATAATTTCACTCGTGGGGTTTTAACTGACGAGAGGCGTAGGCAATTACCTTACCCTCTTTCATTAACACACAACTTAGACTGATTCCAGAGGCATCAGTATATACTTGATAGTTCAAACTTTCTTTAGGTAAAATAAGAACTGGAGCGGTAGAAAGTGCATCTCTTAGAGTTTGAAATGCTTCCTCGCATTCAAGACTCCAAATGAACGGAACAGCCTTTTGAGTCAATTTAGTCAGCGGCGAAGCAATTTGGGAAAAGCCTTTAACAAACTTCCTGTAATATCCCGCTAATCCCAGGAAACTTCTAATGTCGGTGATAGACTTAGGTTGAGCCTAGTCCTGAATAGCACTTACTTTACTCTGATCTACCAGAATACCCTGAGCATCGACTACATGCCCCAAGAATGCAATGGAATCAAGCCAGAACTCGCACTTGGAGAACTTGGCATACAGTTGATGCTCGCGCAGAGTTTCTAACACTAACTTCAAATGTTCTTCATGATCTCTCAGAGTTTTGGAATAATTGAGGATATCGTTAAAGAAGACGATCACAAACTTGTCCAAATATGGTTTTAGCACTCGCTGCATCAAATCCATAAAGATTGATGGCGCATTGATAAGTTTGAATGACATCACCAAAAACTCAAAGTGGCCATAACGAGTACAGAAAGCAGTCTTCCCTACATCCTCTTCTTTTACACGCAGCTGATGGTATCCAAACCTTAAATTGATCTTGGAAAATATAATGGCTTCGGATAATTGGTCAAACAAATCATCAATTCTAGGCAGTGGGTATTTGTTCTTTATGGTGACCTTATTTAATTCACGATAATCTATGCACATACGCATAGATCCATCTTTTTTTTCACAAATAAAATTGGCGCTCCCCAAGGAGATATACTTGGCCTGATGAAGACTTTATTCAAGAGCTCTTATAATTGCTCGTGGAGCTCTTGAAGCTCCTTAGGTGCCATTCTATAAGGTGCTTTGGATATCGGCTGGGTACCAGGGATTAATTCAATAGATAATTCTACTTCTCTGAGAGGAGGTACACCAGAAAAATCTTCTGGAAATACATCGGTAAATTCCTTGACTACCTTCCAATCAGAAAAACATATACTCTCTTTTGATTTGCCCATCATTGTAACTAGGTAAGCATTACAACCCTTAGCAATCAACTGTTCAGCTTTAATTGCATTTATTAAGGATAACTGCATGCTGGTTTTTCCTATAAATGTTTCAGGCTTGCACTGGGAATGGAGGGTGACTTTCTTTTTATAGCAGTTTATCATGGCATTATTGTCACTGAGCCAATTCATCCCAGGGATGATATCAAAGTTTGCTATTGGCAGGACGATTAGTTTGGCATAACATTCTTGATCATTTATCAGGACTTTGATATTACAGAATTTATGGGCACCTAGTTGGGTTCCAGATGGAAGCCCAATACTCAACGATTGTGCTAAGTTGCATGCGTGAAGTTTAAGATTGTTGGCAAATCGTTCAGAGATAAACAAGTGACTAGCACCGGCATCAAATAACACATTACAAGGTTGGTTGTTGAAATAAAGTGTGCCTAATTCATATAAATTGCATTAATGAATTGTAAGGATTTAGAGTATAGCAATGCAATTATCAAAGGAAAAATTTAGAGATGTGTACCTGAAACCACATTATTATCTTCTGTGGCTTCAATAGGAGTTAAGGCATATACTCGTGCAGGACCAGCAGGACGATTGTTAGTCTACCTTCACAAATAGTTCCGAGCATTAGAAGCTGGTGGCTGTGTGTGAGCGACTTCAGAAGCAGGTGCTGGCATTATAGCCAAATTTGGTTCTCTACGATTTAGCGGAGATTCTCGGAACACTTGCTTCTTATGGTAGGGCTTCATTAGAACCCCATCCACTATTTCCGTGTGGTCGCACTGGTAGAACCTGTGACTTGTACGCCCATAATTGAAACACCTTTGGCCAGTGTGGTAACACTTGCCGTATAGGTGTGGCCTATCGCAGGTTCCGAGGTTGGTGCAGCTTCTAGTGGATAGACCTTTGCAGAATTAGACCTGTACCTCTTGATGGTTTCCTGTGGATTTTGGGTCATTTGTGCACGGCGCTTGAGATTATCCTCAGACTGGTGGTGCTCAATTACTTTAACTGTTTCCACTAACTTGAAGAAGCTAGTTAAGCAGAGTGGTACTATCTGATTTTTCAGCGAATCTCAAAGTCTACAGAGAAAGCGGTGGCACTTAGCTGATTCAGATTGAGTGACTTCTGGAGCAAAGCAGATTAATCTATGAAACTCCCTTTCGTATTCAGCGACTGAACGACTTCCTTGAGTCAACCTTATGATAGTGTCAGCGATAATGTTTTGTGCAGATGGGGGAATAAATTCAGCCTTAAAGGCTTCAACAAATGCATCCCAGGGAATGTCGTCTAGTTCATAATCGATAAACTGGGTGTTCCTGACTTCCTCCCACCAATATTCTGCCTTGGCATGGAACAGATGGGTGGTGAGGCGGACGGCTTCGGAGTTCGGGATCTTCAGACTAATCAGATATTTTTCCACAGCCTTCAGCCAATCGGCTGTATCCATTGGTGACAGTGTCCCGCCAAAGTTTGGAGGCCTTAACCTCAGAAAATTGTGAAGGAGATTATCCACCGGGTGATGTGAAGAAGAAGCAACTTGTGGAGCATGAACTATTGGAGCAGCAATAGTGACTGGAGTTGCATGATCATTTAGTAATTTTCGTATGGTAATTGCCTGTTGAGCTTGATTTTCTAACAGAGTTGCCACCATGGCTCGCAGATAAGCTACCTCATCGTTAGAACTACTAGAGGCAACAGTGTTCTTGACAGGAGTAACAAAAGGTGGTGATCCGAAATCCATTCTAATTAAATAATTGCAAAACCAAATTCAGAATTTACTTTAAGGAGGAAAAATAAAAAATCTTTCATTAATTATAGGAATGAAGGATTACAATGCCAAAACTATAATTCTATTAAGGTTGTTTGAGAATAAGATGACAATTATCCTAACTAGCACTCAGACATTATCAATATATTCTACCATAAAGGCTACAAAAAAGTCCTCAAAAGTTACTTCCTGACGCTTTCTATTACGCTTCTTCTTGAGCCTTGCAAGGGTCTCAAACCACCAAACTCTGGCATAGTCCAACATCAGATCTGTCATAATATCTACATAAAGTGACTCAGGACACTCAATGTGTATCAGAATAGACTCCAATTGGCTCAACCATTCTTTTGCGTATATGGGAAAGTTGAGCCCTCGATATACTGCTTGCTGTAGAAGCTTCTCCAGGACAAAGGTCCCTTTTTCTAAAACTCTTTCAATCTGCCAGTTGCTTTCCTGCCTCCACTTGAAACTACCATTCCAAGCTGTGTTGAAAGCCTGTAGATAGTAGTCTATATCAGACTCTCCAAAATTCATTTGACTCTGAGAACACAATTTTATTAAGTTTTTGTTATACTCAAAATGACTAAATTATTAGGATGGGAGTATTCTCCTTCTACATTTTACATAGAGTTACTGATACTACTATATTACGAATGTTACTTATATTGATGTTTGTATCTCAAAAGAACAGTACATTGGGTAGAGAGGAATCATAGAACCCATTCTGACACCTTATGGTGTTCTCAGATACCAATTGTGGGGCCCCCGTACTCATAAAATGAAGTACGGTGCTCCAACTGTGGCAAATCCTCAGCTTAAGTAAAATTGGTGAAAACCCAACTTGCCTTAAGCCAAGAATCTGTCACCAGAATAATATAATATTCATCAATATACATACAGATATCAAAGTAGCGGAAGCAATAGGCAAATAGTAACATCCACAAGCATAACATAGTAGAAAGGAAAGCAGACTATATAGTAACTCATCACAATGCAGAAATGAAATATATCCAGAATTAATTATTACAAATTCAACTTTTAAGAGAATGAAAATATCTCTCAATCTCACTGAAATAAAATGCAAGAACTAACTAAGCAGTAGCAGCAGCACGATCCTCCTCCTGAACCTGCTCCCCTCCTGCAACACTACCCACGAACAAGTCTGAATCTGACATTTGTTGGTATCACAAATGCCAGGGCCCCAGCCAACAAAACAAAAAGATTACAGTTAGACAATTATCTAGGTACATTTCAGGCTATTTTAATGAACTGATCATTTTAAAGATATCACATTTCAATTATCTAAACATGCGAGCAATACTGGGTGCGACAAACTATGAAAGAAATGGGTAACTATAAACTATCCAATTATAGCCAACAATTAGTATGAAAAGTAACTAACAATCTCTAATAAACAAGGTGAAACCAAAGCTAAAAGAAATAGCGACTATAATACAAATTCTGAACATAACATGCTTATGATCGTACTAACACATGCTGAGTACATAAAGGATACACATGCTAAAAATAAACATACAATTCTAGCATCATAAACATGCCAATATACATAAGTAAGCTATAAGAGTATACATACAACATGCTAATTAAGATAAAAGAAAGGAAAAGGAAAAAGAGCCACTAAGACTTGTGGCAAAAGCTGAGCAATCTATGAAATGTAAGGCTGCTGAGACATGTGACGAAAGCAAGGCAAGTAATAGAATGCAAAGCCACTAAGACATATGAAATAATGAGCAAGTACTGAAAGTAAGACCACTGAAGCGTGTGGCAAAACAAAATAGAAAACAATACTGAACAAACTAGCTAAAGTAGCAATAAGCCTAAGACATAGTACTGCCATACCAACCAATAAGCCATCCAGGGCCCCCAATACTGAAATATCAATCAATACCCAGCCAATAGGCCATCCCAATCATCTAGGCCTGGGTTAGTTATACACAATACTATTACTGAAGATGCAATCTATGCTAGGACATATTCTACCAACTGCAAGTAAGGCAAGAACTGAATGATATACAATTCAATTACTAACTTAGAATGTATCATCCATATCCTAAGTTCTCCTATTATGCCCAAGGAATAAGGCTCAATATCCAAGTTATGCCAAGCAAATCTAGTCAAAGTAAGCAAGAGACTAAATCTAGACTGATATGATATCTATTGTTATCTAATTACCCAATCTAGCTACTCTGAGAAAGTACAAGCTTAGGATCTTCAATATCCAGCTATTGAGTAGAATCTCAGATTTACATCCTTCAAATTAATATTAAAACTTAACAAGTTCTAATCCAAAATCATGTGACGAATGTATGGTTTAAGTAAATAAATCAATGACCTAATTTATTATTATTTTATTCTCTTACCCAAATCTTGAGTAAGTAAATCAAGATTTAAGGACTTAGGACGTAAACTCCACTTCGGTGTTCAAATCCTAAATCCAAGGTAAAAGTCCTACTAAGGATCTAGGGTTCACTTTTACTACCCAAATTAAAGGTAAACAATCCTATAATCTGAATGATTCAAGAACTAAGAACTTAGTAAAAGGTTATTCAACTGATTATAAGATAAAATAATCAATTAAGAACTTGAGAATCTAAGATCTATATTCAACGTTTAAGATAATTTCATTATCCTATAGACTGAATCATCCTATACCCACACGGAAGGTTTCAAAGGGTTAAATAATGAATCATTTAAAGAATTTCAATTGGAGATAGTTTGATTCAAGTAGAAGATCTAAAGTCTAAGATCTAGGATCTAAGATCTGATCACTTTAAACTTAACTAGTTTTCTAACTTAGGATTTCCTAAATATGTTTCTTTTAGAATTTAAGCTCATAAACTATCTTAGTTGAGCTTATTAAACTGAAGTTTAACATCTATAATTATTAGATTCAAATATTAGGGCTAAGTGACTTCCTTTTGATCACTTAGGGTCTAAGTGTCTTAATTAAGGCTAATTCAAGATTTCTTAGATGAACTTCCACATGATCAACATTATTAGTCTAAGAGTCCAGTAAAACATTTATAATCTATCTAAGGGTAGCTTACTGAAATTTCCAAGTTTTAAGGGACACTTAAGCACATTTTGGTCAAAATGACCAAAATATCCCTCATAATGCAAAAATTGGGATTTTAAGGTTTAGTTATATAAATTAAATCTAATCTATTTTAATGTGTTTCATATTTATTAATGAAGTGGGAAACACACTATACTTAGGTTTTGGCAACCTAATTAAGCTAATTAACACTAATCACATTTTTAGGCCAATTAGAGTGATTAGTAGATTTAGGGCATTCTAGGGCAGTCCAACTTTACACTTAGGTTCTAATAGGATAAAGATGGCATTAGGAACTAAGCTACTTAAAATTAGAGACCAATTTAGGGTTTAATTTACTAATTCATAATTAGGGTGATTAAGGAGTGATTAAGAGAATTTATTATTCAAAATTGATTTTAAGGGTTTACAATTGCTCTTTAGGGTTTACTGAGCAATCAGAGCCCTTAATCCATTAGTTTGGTCATTAATTGAATTTATTAAGATTTAAATAAAAATAGAAAATGTTTAAGCAATTTTTGTAAATCCAACCATTGAATCTGTGATTTTATTTTATATTTAGATTCCTTGTATTTTTCGGATTCAATTGGTATATTGGATCGTACCATTTGGATTAGTATAGCTAAAGTTATTCAATTAATTTAATCTGTATTTTTATTTAAATTGAAACTATAGGATTTGATTTATTAAATTTATAACCATAGAAAATGTCGCTTTATAATTCATCAATAGCTGCAGCCCGAAATCAAAAAGGCGCGGGTCGGGGTCGGCCTGACCCGGACTTCATCTCCTACCTCTCGACGGGTCCGTTCCAGACGAATTTCAGCACAGAAATTCTCGGCATCCCGACGGCGGCGGTGGCTCAACTCGATCCATACACGTTCTCGGAGTCATGACGCATCAATTGGACCAAGAAACTCCATCAGGGATGCACCCAATCGCTGGGGTGCTACTCGACCGAGGCACCCAATTTTCAGTCGAATAGGGTTTGCTGTGAGGAGATATTTCTCCTCACAGAAGTTTTTAACCGATTAGGGCTCAATGCCTACACCTTCAGGGAGGTGAGGCGTGTCGAACCCCCATGGTTTCATAACCCAGGGTGCAGCCAATCACTGGGTCCTTACTCAGACTCAGCCATGGCTCGCTTGCTAGCTCAATCAATCAATACTATCAATTCGAGATAGCTTAGCCCCAGGTAACCATCACGACTGGTTCCCTAAGTGGCTATGGCTAGTTAGGAGACATCCAGGAGCTCGTTCAGAGATAGAATGGAGAATTGAATCCATGGAATTCAATGGCAGAAGGCTGTACCTGAAGTTAAGGTCACAGGCTCGGCCAAGGGAATTAAAGTGCCTCCAAGCTTCCTAGATAACAAACAAAGGTTCACAGGGGGTCTGAACAACAGACGGTCCCTCTATTAGCAGTCCTAAGCTCCAGAAATGCCGAGAAATTGCTAAGGTGATGGGAGCTTCAGCAGGCCTTCAGCAAGGCAATTGGGGATTCACAGTGAGCAAAGGGACTCACTGTGAAGTCCCGAGGATAATTTTAGGCGCAATGGAGTCCTTGGAATAGAGACTAGGGCTCGGGAAGGGAGCTTGGCTTGGCCCAAGGGTCCTCACCGTTTCCTGAAATTGGGAGGGTCCAGGCCTCCCAGGTCACCCTACTAGGCTCGGCCATTCTCGAAAGGTCCTAACAGTCTTGGTGACCTGGAGAGGGCAGTGGCAGAAAAAGTTACGTGGCTCAGTACAGTGAAATTCTCCTCTGTTAGGTCGAATCCTCGCGAGAATGAAGATCCAGAGTGGTGGGGTTCGCCTCCGCCGTCTGATCCACGAAGTCGTTGGTGATAGTCAGTCTGATGCGGCTCCTAATTAATGAAACCACGGAGATGATCTCATGCGTTGGATGCTAGATGCCGATCGGGCGGGTAGGATGCGATCGAGGTGCGCGGTATGTCAGTCGTTGGATCGAGAGCACTAAGATGCGTGCTAGGCATCCTACGCATTCATAGATATGCACCGCTATCGGGACCCCGCAGCGGAGCTGTCGTGGTCCCGTCAGCAAATCCTAACCTTAAATTTTAATTAAATAATTAAACTAATTAATATAATTCAATTTAATAATTACATTAATTCCAATTAATTTTATAAATCCAATTTAGGACTAAATGAGCTCCAAAAATTCACCCTTAGCTAATTTGGGGGTGAGGAATTCAATAATAAAATCAGATTTTAATTTGGAGATCAATTTAATTTAAGTACTTTCTAAGGCTTAAAAATAGCCAAAAATACCAAATTTCTCATTTTAGCTCTGATTGATTCCAAACTTCTAAGGTTAGGTTTAAATAGCCCAATGAGTCTTATGGAATCAAAATCAAAGCTTGGATTTGCCTAATTAATCCAAATTTGGTTAGGGTAACAACTATGGTTGTTATAGACTCCCCCACTTAAGAACGATGTCATCCCCGACATCACTCAAGTGGAGAAAATCCTATTGGGACAGAACAAGTTCTAATTATAATAGATTAGAAAGAGAAGAACAATACCTGGTCTTACAAAGAGTTGTGGATATTTATTGCGCATATCCACCTCTTTCTCCCAGGTAGATTCCTCTAAGGATCGATTCTTCCACTGAATCTTGACCATAATAATTGAACGATTTCTTAGCTGCTTCTGATCATGAGCTAATATTATTATAGGTTCTTCGGCAAACAAAAGATCGGGTTGAATCTCTACTACCGGAAGTTGAATGAGATGAGAAGGGTCTCAGAGACATCTCCTCATCTCCTCAATAATGATACATGAAATACGTTGTAAACAGCTGCAAATCCATCAGGAAGATTTAACCGATAGGCAGATGATCCTATTTTGGCCAAAACCTTAAAAGGTTCAACATAGCGGGGACTAAGTTTCCCAGCTACACCAAATCTGAAGACATCCTTCATTGGACTGACCTTTAAATAAGCAGAATCTCTCACATTAAATTCTAGGAGACGGTGATGAGAATCATGATACTTGCTTTGACGATCTTGAGCTGAACGAATTCTCTACTGAATTAATTTGATCTTGCTACTAGTTTCTTCAACTAATTCTAAACCAAAGAGCTGAATGCTTCATGTTTCTGACCAAGCTAGCAGAGTACTGCATTTTCTACCATACAATGCTTCATAAGGAGCCATCTTAATACTGGCTTGAAAGCTGTTGATGTAGGCAAATTCCACTGACGGGATGTGATCTTCCCAAGAACCAGCAAAGACAAGAATACATAGCCTAAGCAAATCTTCCAAAACTTAATTTACTCTTTCAGTCTCACCATTCATTTGAGGATAAAAAGCTGCACTCATGGCTAGAGTAGTACCCAAATCTTGATGCACAGCTTGCCAAAACTTGGAAGTAAATATGTTATCTCTATCAGATACAATTGACTTCGGAATCCTATGCAATCTGACAATTTCTTTGATGTAGAGTTTTGCTAACTTCTCTACAGAATCAGCTTGATGGATGGGAAGAAAATGCACGGATTTAGTTGAGCGGTCTACTATCACCCAGATCGCATCGGCACCTGATTTTATACGAGGAAATCCCATCACAAAATCCATAGATATATCGAACTATTTCCATTTAGGGATATCTAATGGATGCAGAAGACCACCAGGTCTTTGGTGTTTGACCTTTACTAAATTACAGGCATGACATTTAGCCATAAAGTTAGCTACATCTCTCTTCATACCTGGCCACCAAAATGATTATTTTAGGTCCTTGTACATCTTAGTACTGCCTAGGTGAATATGATATCCAGAATTATGGCCTTCAATTAATACCTCATGATGCATGGACTTAGGAATCCACAATCAGTTTCCTTGATAAATTACACTATTCCAGAACTGCAAATCATGACTAAGACCACCATCAATATCCGCTTTAAATTTCAGATACTCATCACCTTTGGTTTGCGAGATAGAGACATCTCGGTGGAAAGTGGGTTCCACAATAATATTTGCTAATAGCGAACTCAGCATATCGCCACTGATTGGAGAAATTCTGAGCTTACGAAATTTGTATTCTAAAGAATTGGATGCGATAATAGAGGTTAAAGTAGCACGATGACTAAGAGCATCAGCCACTACATTTGCTTTTCCTGGATGATACTGAATACTGAGATCATAATTGCTGATGAGCTCAAACCATCTTCTCTGGCAGCAATTCAATTCTCTCTGGGTGAAGATGTACTTCAAACTTTGATGAACGGTGAAAATTGAACATTGCACTCTGTACAGATAGTGACGCCATATTTTCAAGGCAAATATCACAGCTGCAAGTTCAAGATCATTAACTGGATAATTTTGCTCGTGGGGTTTTAACTGATGAGAGTCATAGGCAATTACCTTACCCTCTTGCATTAAAACACAACTTAGACCGATTCCAGAGGTATCGGTATATACTTGATAGTTCAAACTTTCTTTAGGTAAAACAAGAACTGGAGCAGTAGAAAGTGCTTCTTTTAGTGTTTGAAATGCTTCCTTGCATTCAGGGCTCCAAATGAACGGAACAGCCTTTTGAGTCAATTTAGTCAGCGGTGAAGCAATCTGGGAAAAGCCTTTAACAAACTTCCTGTAATATCCTGCTAATCCCAGGAAACTTCTAATGTCAGTGACAGACTTAGGTTGAGCCTAGTCCTGAATAGCACTTACTTTACTCTGATCTACTTGAATACCTTGAGCATCGACTACATGCCCCAAGAATGTAATGGAATCAAGCTAGAACTCGCACTTGGAGAACTTGGCATACAGTTGATGCTCGCGTAGAGTTTCTAACACTAACCTCAGATGTTCTTCATGATCTCTCAAAGTTTTGGAATAAATGAGGATATCGTTAAAGAAGACAATCAGAAACTTGTCCAAATATGGTTTTAGCACACACTGCATCAAATCCATAACGATTGATGGCGCATTGGTGAGTCCGAATGACATCACCAAAAACTCAAAGTGGCCCTAACGAGTACGGAAAGCAGTCTTCCCTACATCATCTTCTTTTACTCGCAGCTAATGGTATCCAGACCTTAAATCGATCTTGGAAAATATAATGGCTTCGGATAACTGGTCGAACAAATCATCAATTCTAAGCAGTGGGTATTTGTTCTTTATGGTGACCTTATTTAATTCACGATAATCTATACACATACGCATAGATCCATCCTTCTTTTTTACAAATAAAACTGGCACTCCCCAAGGAGACATACTTGGCCTGATGAAGCCTTTATTCAAGAGCTCTTGCAATTGCTCGTTGGGCTCTTGAAGCTCCTTAGGTGCCATTCTATAAGGTTCTTTGGATATCGGCTGGGTACCATGGATTAATTCAATAGAGAATTCTACTTCTCTGAGAGGGGGTACACCAGGAAAATCTTCTGAAAATACATCGGCAAATTCCTTGACTACCTTACAATCAGAAAGAGATATACTCTCTTTTTATTCGCCCATCGTGGTAACTAGGTAAGCATTACAACCCTTAACAATCAACTATTCAGCTTTAATTGTATTTATTAAGGATAACTGCATGCTGGTTTTTCCTATAAACATTTCAAGCTTGCCCTGGGAATGGAGGGTGACTTTCTTTTTAAGGCAGTTTATCACGGCATTATGGTCACCGAGCCAATTCATCCCAAGGATGATATCAAAGTGTGCTATTGGCAGGACGATTAGTTTGGCATGGAATTCTTGATCATTTATCAGGACTTTGATATTACAGAATTTATGGGCACTTAGTTGGGTTCCAAATGGAAGCCCAACACTCAACGTTTGTGCTAAGTTGCATGCGTGAAGTTTAAAATTGTTGGCAAATCATTCAGAGATAAACGAGTGACTAGCACCAGTATCAAATAACATATTACAAGGTTGGTTGTTAAAATAAAGTGTGCCTAATTCATATGAATTGTGTTAGTGACTTGCAAGGATTTAGAGTATTACAATGCAATTATCAAAGGAAAAATTGAGAGATGTGTACCTGAAACCACATTATTATCTTCTGCAGCTTCAATAGGAGTTAAGGCATATACTCATGTAGGACCAGTAGGATGATTGTTAGTCTACCTTTGTAGATAATTCTGAGCATTAGAAGCTGGTGGCTGCGTGTGAGCGACTTCAGAAGCAGGTGCTGGCATTATAGCCAGGTTTGGTTCTCTTCGGTTTAGCGGAGTTCCTCGGAACACTTGCTTCTTCTGGTAGGGCTTCATTGGAACCCCATCCACTATTTTAGTGTGGTCACACTGGTAGAACCTGTGACCTGTACGCCCATAATTGAAACACCTTTGGCCAGTGTGGTAACACTTGCCGTATGGGTGTGGCCTATCGCAGCTTTGAATAGGTTCCAAGGTTGTTGCAGCTTCTAGTTGATAGAATTTTGCAGAATTAGACCTGTGCCTCTTGACGGTTTCCTGTGGATTCTGGGTCATTTGTGCCCACTGCTTGAGATTATCCTCAGACTTATGGTGCTCAATTACTTTAGCTGTTTCCACTAACTTGAAGAAGCTAGTTAAGCAGAGTGATACTATCTGATTTTTCAGCGAATCTCGAAGTCTACTGAGAAAGCGGTGGCACTTAGCTGATTCAGATTGAGTGACTTTTGGCACAAAGCGGATTAATCTATGAAACTCCCTTTCGTATTCAGCGACTAAACGACTCCCTTGAGTCAACCTTATGATAGTGTCAGCGATAATATTTTGTGCAGATGGGGAATAAATTCAGCCTTAAAGGATTCAAAAAATGCATCCCAGGGAATGTCGTCTAGTTCATAATCGACGAACTGGGTGTTCTTGACTTCCTCCCACCAATATTCTACCTCGGCATGGAACAGATGGGTGAGGCGGACGGCTTCGGAGTTCGGTATCGTCAGACTAATCAGATCTTTTTCCACAGCCTTCAGCCAATCGGCTGTATCCATTGGTGACAGATTCCCACCGAAGGTTAGAGGCCTTAACCTCAAGAAATTGTGAAGGAGATTATTCGTCGAGTGATGTGAAGAAGAAGCAGCTTGTGGAGCTTGAACTGTTGGAGCAGCAATAGTGACTGGAGTTGCACGATCATTTAGTAATTTCTGTACGATAATTGCCTGTTGAGCTTGATTTTCTAACAGAGTTGCCACCATAGCTTGTAGATGGATGAGACACCTCATCGTTAGAACTACTAGAGGCAATAGTGTTCTTGATAGGAGTAACAGTAGGTGGTGATCCGGAATCCAATCTAATTAAATAATTACAAAACGAAACTCAGAATTTACTTTTTAAGGAGGAAAAATCAGAAATCTTCCATTAATTATCGGAATGAAGGATTACAATGCCAAAACTATAATTCTACTAAGGTTGTTTGAGAATAAGATAACAATTATCCTAACTAGCACTTAGACATTATCAATATATTATGCCCTAAAGGGTACACAAAAGTCCTCAAAAGTTACTTCTTGACGCTTTCTTTTACGCTTCTTCTCGAGCTTTGCAAGGGTCTCATACCACCAAACTCTGGCGTAATCCAACATCAGATCTGTCACAATATCTACATAAAATGACTCAGGACACTCTATGTGTATCAGAAAAGGCTCCACTCGGCTCAACCATTCTTTTGCGTATATGGGAAAGTTGAGCCCTCGAAATACTGCTTGTTGTAGAAGCTTCTCCAAGACTAAGGTCCCTTTTTCTGAAACTCCTTCAATCCGCCAGTTGCTTTCCTACCTCCACTTGAAACTACCGTTCCAAGCTGTCTTGAAAGCCTGCAGATAGTAGTCTATATCGGACTCTTCAGAATTCATTTGACTATGAGGACAGAATTTTATTTAGTTTTTGTTAGACTCAAGATGACTAAATTATATTTTACATAGAGTTACTGTTACTACTATATTACGAATGTTACTTATATTGATGTTTGTATTTCAGAAGAATGGTCCATTGAGTAGAAAGGATCGTAGATCCCATTTTGACACATTATGGTGTTTTCTGATACCAACTGTGGGGCCCCCGTACTAATAAAAGGAAGTACGGTGCTCCAACTATGGCTAATCCTCAGCTTAAGTAAAATCGGTGAAAACCCAACATGCCTTAAACCAAGAATCTGTCACCAGAATACTATAACATTCATCAATATACATACAAATATCAAAGTAGCAGAAGCAATAGGCGAATAGTAACATCCACAAGCTTAACATAGTAGAAAGGAAAGCAGACTATATAGTAATTCATCACAATGCAGAAATAAAATACATACAGAATTAATTATTACAAATTGAATTTTTAAGAGAATGAAAATGTCTCTCAATCTCACTGTAATAAAATGCATGATCTAACTAACCAGCAGCAGCACAATCCTCCTCCTGAACCTGCTCCCCTCCTGTAACACAGCCCACGAAAAAGTCTGAATCTGACATTTGTCGGTATCACAAATGCCAGGGCCCCAGCAAGAAAAATAAAAATATTACAGTTAGACAATTTTCTAAGTACATTTTAGGCTATTTTAATGAACTGATCATTTTAACGATATCACATTTAAATTATCTAAACATGCGAAGCAATACTGGGTACGACAAGCTATGAAAGAAATAGGTAACTATAAACTATCCATTTATAGCTAACAACTAGTATGAAAAGTAACTTACAATACCCAATAAACAAGGTGAAGCCAATGCTAAAAAAAACAGCGACTATAACACAAATTCTGAACATAACATGCTTATGATCGTATTAACACATGCTGAGTACATAAAAGATACACATGCTGAAAATAAACATACAATTCTAGCATCCTAAACATGCCAATATACATAAGTAAGCCATAAGAGGATACATACAACATGCTAATTAATACAAAGGAAAGGAAAAGGAAAAAGGGCCACTAAGACATGTGGCAAAAGCTGAGCAATCTATGAAATGTAAGGCCACTGAGACATATGGCGAAAGAAAGGCAAGTAATAGAATGCAAAGCTACTGAGACGTGTGGCAAAACGAGCAAGTACTCAAAGTAAGACCACTAAAGCGTGTGGTAAAACAAAATAGAAAATAATACTGAACAATGTAGCTAATGTAGTAGTAAGCCTAAGATATAGTACTGTCATACTAGCCAATAGGCCATCTAGGGCCCCCAATACTGAAATATCAATTAATACCCAGCCAATAGGCCATCCCAATCCTCTAGGCCTAGGTCAGTTCTACACAATACTATTACTAAAGAGGCAGACTATGCTAGGACATATTCTACCAACTACAAGCAAGGTAAGAACTGAATGATATGCAATTCAATTACTAACTTAGGATGTATCATCCATATCCTAAGTTCTCTTATTATGCCCAAGGAATAAGGCTCAATATCCAAGGAATGCCAAGCAAATCTAGTCAAAGTAAGCAAGAGACAATCTAGACTGATGCGATATCTGTTGTTATCTAATTACCCAATCTAGATACTCTGAGAAAGTATAAGCTTAGGATCTCCAATATCCAGCTATCGAGTAGAATCTCAGATTTACGTCCTTAAAATTAATATTAAAACTTAATAAGTTCTAATCCAAAATCATGTGATGACTGTATGGTTTAAGTAAATAAATTAATGACCTAATTTATTAATATTTTACTCTCTTACCCAAATCTTGAGTAAGTAAATCAAGATTTAAGGACTTAGGATGTAAACTCTACTCCGATGTTCAAATCCTAAATCTAAGGTAAAAGTCCTACTAAGGATCTAGGGTTCACTTTAACTATCCAAATTAAAAGTAAAGAATCCTATAGGCTGAAAGATATAGGAACTAAGAACTTAGTGAAAGGTTATTCTACTGATTATATGATAAAATAATCAATTAAGAACTTGAGAATCTAAGATCTATACTCAACCTTTAAGATAATTTCATTATCATATAGATTGAATAATCCTATACCCATATGGAAGGTTTCAAAGGGTTAAACAATGAATCATTTAAAGAATTTCAATTGGAGATAGTTTGATTCAAGTAGAAGATCTAAAGTCTAAGATCTAGGATCTAATATCTAACTTAGGATTTCCTAAATATGTTTCCTTTTGAATTTAAGCTCATAAACTAACTTAGTTGAGCTTATTAAACTAAAATTTAACATCTAAAATTATTAGATTCAAATATTAGGGCTAAGTGACTTCCTTAGGATCACTTAAGGTCTAAGTGTCTTAATTAAGGCTAATTTAAGATTTCTTATATGAACTTCCACATGATCAATATTATTAGTCTAAGAGTCCAGTAAAACCTTTATAATCTATCTAAGGGTAGCTTACTTAAATTTCTATGTTTTAAGGGACACTTAAGCACATTTTGGTCAAAATGACCAAGATACCCCTCATAAGGCAAAAATTAGGATCTTAAGGTTTAATTATCCAAATTAAATCTAATCTATTTTAATGTGTTTCATATTGATTAATGAACTAGGAAACAGGCTTAACTTAGGTTTTGGCAACCTAATTAAGCTAATTATCACTAATCTCAATTTTAGGCCAATTAGACTGATTAGTGGATTTAGGGCATTCTAGGGTAGTCCAACTTTACACTTAGGTTCTAATAGGCTTAAGATGGCATTAGGAACTAACCTACTCAAAATTAGAGACCAATTTAGGGTTTAATTTACTAATCCTTAATTAGGGTGATTAAAGAATGATTAAGAAAAATTTATTACCCAAAATTAGTTTTAAGGGTTTACAATTATTCTTTAGGGTTTACTGAGCAATCAGAGCCCTTAATCCATTAGTTTGGTCATTAATTGAATTCATTTAGATTTAAATAAAAATAGAAAAAGTGTAAGCCATTATTATAAATCCAAACCATTAGATCTGTGATTTTATTTTATATTTAGATTCCTTGTATTTTTCTGATTCAAATGGTATATTGGATCGTACCATTTGGATAAGTTTAGCTAAAGTTATTCAATTAATTTAATCTGTATTTTTATTTAAATTGAAACTATAAGATTTGATTTATTAAATTTATAACCATAGAAAATGTCGCTTTATAATTCATCAATAGCTGCAGCCCGAAATCAAAAAGGCGCGAGTCGGGGTCGGCCCGACCCGGACTTCGTCTCCTACCTCTTGACGGGTCCGTTCTAGACGAATTTCAGCGCATAAATTCTAGGCATCCCGACAGTGGCGGCGGCTCAACTCGATCCCTACACATTCCGAAAGTTGAGACGCATCGATTGCACCAAGAAACCCCATCAGGGATGCACCCAATCGCTGGGGTGCTACTCAACCGAGGCACCCAATTTTCAGTCGATTAGGGTTTGGTTTGAGGAGATAGTTCTCCTCACAGAAGGTATTAACTGATCGGGGCTCAATGCCTACACCTTCAGGGAGGTGAAGCGAGTCGAACCCACATGGTTTCATAACCCAGGGTGCAGCTGATCGCTGGGTCCTTACTCGGACTCAGCCATGGCTCACCTGCTAGCTCCATCGATCGATACGATCGATTCGAGCTAGCTAAGCCCCAGGCAACAATCACGACTGGTTCCCTAAATGGCTACAGTTAGTTAGGCAATATCTAGGAGCTCATTCAGAAATAGAATGGAGAATTGAATCCATGGAATTCAATGGCGGAAGGCTGTACCTGAAGTCAAGGTCGCAGGCTTGGACAAGGGAATTGAAGTGCCTCCGAGCTTCCTGGATGACAGACGAAGGTTCACAGGGGGTCTGAACACCAGACGGGCCTCTATCAGCAGTCCTAAGCTCCAGAAATGCCGAGAAATCACTGAGGTGATGGGAGATCCAGCAGGCCTTCAGCTAGGAAAATGGGGATTCACAGTGAGCAAAGGGACTCACAATGAAGTCTCGAGGGTATTTATAGGTGCCATGGATTTCTAGAAATGGAGACCAGGGCTCGGGAAGGGAGATTGTCTCGGCCCGAGGGTCCTCACCGTTTCCTAAAATTGGGAGGGTCCAGGCCTCCCAGGTCGCCCTACTAGGCTCGGCCATTCTCGGAAGGTCCTGACGGTCTTGGTGATCTGGCAAGGGGAGTGGCAGACAAGGTTACGTGGCTCAGTACGGCAAAATTCTCCTCTATTGGGCCGAATCCTCGCGAGAATGAAGATCCACAGTGGTGGGGTTCGCCTCCGTCGTCTGATCCACAAAATCGTTGGTGATAAATGGTCTGATGTGGCTCCCGATTAATGAAACCGCAGAGAAGATCTCGTGCGTTGGATGCTAGATACCGATCCGGCAGGTAGGATGCGATCAAGGCGCGCAGTATGTGAGCCGTTGGATTGAGAGCGCTAAGATGCGTGCTAGGCATCCTATGGGTCCATAGCTATGTGCCGCTGTCGGGACCCCGCAATGGATCTGACGCGGTCCCGACAGCAAATCCTAACCTTAAATTTTAATTAAATAATTAAATTAATTAATATAATTCAATTTAATAATTATATTAATTCCTATTAAATTTATAAATCCAATTTATGACTAAATGAGCTCCAAAAATTCCCAAAAATTCACCCTTAGCAAATTTGGGGGTGAGGAATTAAAAAATGAAATTGGATTTTGATTTGGAGATCAATTTAATTTAGGTATTTTCAAGGGCTTAAAAATAGCCAAAAATACCAAATTTCTCATTTTAGCTCCGATTGATTCCAAGCTTCTAGGGCTAAGTTTAAATGGCCCAATGAGTCTAATGGAATCAAAATCAAAGCTTGAATTTGCCTAATTAATCCAAATTTGGCTAGGGTAACAACCATGGTTGTTACATGTTGTCACTTCATCATTTAAATGTATAAATTAATTTTTTAAATCTTAATTAAATTAAGTGAACACTTTTAGAATTGGAGTTAATGTCCAATTATAACAGTTTCGGATTTAGTACAACAAAGAATACTCAGGGTTCTACCTCGGCACCTAAGCCTTTATGAGATCATAGTTAAAATTTATCTTTGATTTCCTATATCTTGGTTACTTAATATTTTATTTTAATTGTTAGATCTCACAAACATGATTTCCATCAACATTGCATCATGTACTTACACATGCGGTTTAGCTAGATAAGAGGATGCGTTGGATAATTCGACTATGTCGCATCATCCATTTGATTTTCTACATCATTTCATCCCTTCTACTTTACTGAGTAGCAGAGCAAAGTTGATGGGAACTTGGTTCAGAAGCTTCTAATCTCTTGGTAGAGCTCTTAAGGAATGGTGCGAATGAGCTTGAGAATTTGTCACATAATTCTTAGCTGTACTTGCACCACATTCCTTGTTCTTGTCCAATTGATGAGCTTGGAACTCAAGTTCTTTTCTTAATTGATATTTTATTTAAGTTTAATTTTTAACAAAGAATTTTGACAAAGTTTCCTTCAGGCATTCATTCATAATGATAATAATAATTAGAAAAATAGAAATCAATTATATTCATTCAAACATCTCTATTACAACACCAATTCTGCCTTATATTCTCCTACAATTACATCCCAACCCCATCCAAGGGGATTTAGCTTTCCATTACTGAGTAAAAAAAAGTATACATGCAAACGAACATAAACCTTAACATCGGTTTACTGCAGAAAATAGTTAAGTAAGTTTTAGGAAGAGTACTAAGAAACACCTAGAAGTTTTCCAGGGTTCTCTTGATCTTCCTCCTGCACTTCTACTTGACTTCTCCTCATTTTCTTTGTTATCTTCTTCTCTTCACTCTTCACAGTCTACTGCTTGCCCCTTGGAGCGTTCTCCTCTTTTTCCTCTTACAGCCTTTCCTTTTAGTCATTTGATCATTGAAATTGGGAAGTCTTCTTTGGTCTGAAATTAGCTTTTAAATAGGGAAATTTTCAGCCCCGCATTACTCACAAACGACCCTTCATCTTCTTCTTCTTCAATGCAAGCAATTTATTTTATTTTTCTTAGTCTCTTTGGTATCCTCAGAATTATTGTTTAACTCAGGTTTCAAAATGTAGGGGAAAGCCAAAGGTCTTAATTTGTGGCCTTCCCTATGCTGCATTAAATGCAAATTCTAGAGCTTTCTGTAGCAGGCGTTGTGGCGTGCCACAGCGCGTTGTGGCATGCTGTAGCGGCCTTGATTTAAACACTATTTTGCCTTGGTGCACTGCAACAAATGAAGTTCAAATATTGTTCCACTGTATATTTTAATAGTTTACCTTGAGGTCACTGCTTGCCGCTGTGGCGCGCTGAAGGCGCGCTATGGCGGTTATACTTTTGCAAAAGAGGAATAGTAACTGTTTAGTTAACTCACATAAGGTTTTCATAAATAATCAAAAATTCTGCACGCTGCAGTGGTTTTGCCCCAGCTCAATATTAATCCTTATAGGACATAGTGCACTGTGGCGCACTTGTAGCGCGCTATGGCGCGCTGAAGCCATTAATCTTTCGGGAAAGCAGATTGACACTGTTCAATTAATTCATATAATGTTTTAATATTGATCCTGAGAAATAATGCTACGGCTTGCTGTGGCACGCTGGAGGGCACTGCAGCGGTCTTCCTTCCAAGCCTTCAGGTACACTTCCAAGTGAAGAAATTTAGTGGACCATCATAGCGCGCCGTGGCGCGCTGCAGCGTGCCCCAACTATTTTCATCTAAAATTCTTCAATTTAGCTCAGGCTTTCCCTTTTCTCCATTCTTCTTGAAAAAGTATAAATTATACTCAAAGTATACTAGTTCATATGATGTTTTGAATATTTTTAACACTAAATGTTGCTATAAATTTTGAATATATCACTGAAATTCTAGTGTTTAAGGTTGCTTAAACAATATTTTGGTCAAAATGATCAAAATACCCTTCTTATAACTAAAATTAGAATTTAAGATTTTAAACATTCAAATTGATTCAACTTAGTTTTAATGGACTTAATATTGGCTAATGAGATGAATGAAACACTTAACTCAGTATTTGACTATAATATTAACCTAATTAGTACTAACCACATATTATGGCTAAATTAAGTGATTAAGCAATTTAAAGTTCATTAAGATGATTCAAGCATAAATATAAGTTCTACTGCACTTAAGAAGGTGATTGAAATATAAACCTCCAAAATCAGAGGTTTAACTAAAGCAAAAATCACTAATCCAAGATCATGATGATTAAGATGAGATTAATAAATTCAGGACTCCTAAATTATTGCTAATGGCCTAAATAGGTTCTCCACAGTCTTAGGAGAAATTAGGGACTTAAATCATACTTTTTGATATTAATTGAATTAATTATGAATAAAATAAGTTCAGAGAAAGATTAGGCAATTTTGGAAAATCCAACCATTGGATCATGAAATTTATTTTCTATTATTATTCCTTGCATTTTTCTAATTCAAGTGGTATATTAGATCATACAATTTAGATAGGAATTGATTAAATTATTTCATTAATTTAATCTTAATGTTTTATTTAAATTAAATCATAGGGTTTGATTTTTTTGAATTAATTCCTTAAGGAAATTAATTCCAAAAAAATTCTTAAATAGCCACGGCCCGAAATTGAAAACACGAGGGTTGGGGACTGACCCAGCCCGGCACTGTGTGCTGTCCTCACGCTCTTCCCTGCAATGCAGCGCCTTTAGGGCTAGCTTGATTTGAGAAATTTGCGCGCTCCAGAACACCGTACAACTTGATTCGAATCGCAAAATGCTCCTAAGGCCAGGACGCATCGATTCCACCCCGAACCCCTATCTTTGACTTACTGAACCGGCAAAGTGCTATTCAGCCAAAACGACTCTTAAGGCTGAGCCGTGAGGATCGAATTCTCTTCACAAAAAATGGGAAACCATCGGAGCTAAGCTCCAACACGATCAGGAACTAAGTACGAAATGTTTAGATGAGTAAATGGATTCGATAGTTGACTAAATCAATGGAGTGCTACATGAGGCAGGTCATGGTTACAAGTTGAGTTTAATCTGATCGGATCAAGCTGAGTTGATCGATCAGATCAAACCAAATGATTGCTACAATTTAGCAATCATCCATGAGGGAATTGTGCATCAAATAGGGTCTCGAATGCCCATGGATTTCCGTGACGTGCAGAGGTTCCATGGTTGATTGGTTGTACACATTTAGGTAGTAATCTCACTATCTAGTCCACTTCCAATCAAGTTCAATGCCTCTTCCACTCACAAATTAGTTGGGAAAGGACCTAGCACAGCATCTAGGGTAGAGAAGCCATGAGTCGAGCTGAAACCAGCTCGATAGAAAATGGAGAAGGAGGCTATACCTAGAGTTGAAGAATTGATGCAATAGAGGGGAACTGGTTGGCTCAGAAGCTCTTCAAGCAGTCTCGGCAGCTACACAGGGGGTCTGAACGCTAGACCGCACCTCTATCAGCGGTACACAGCAATGGCAGTCGCCAGGCAAGCTGGGAGCATCGAGAACAGGGAGAGGAGAAATTTGAGAGTCACAATGAGCAAAAGAGCTCGCTGTGAATTCAATGGGGTATTTATAGGCCTTAGAGGGTGCTAGGGTAGGAGCCATGGCTTTAGGCTTGGGATGAGGGGTTTTACTCAGCCTTCATTAAATGGAAGAATTTAATCCTCTGCGTAATCCCACTAGGCTCGACCACAAATGGACGGATCCTAATGACCTAGGAGATATGGCGGGGGAGAGTGGCAGACAAATGCTGGCGGTCTGGTACAATCGCATCTTCCCTATCGGCCAGCGATCAAACAGAGGTGAAGGTGAACAGTGCTAGGGGAAGGCTCAGTCATCTGATCCACAAAGCCATTGGGATTGGATGGACCGATGCCTTTTTTGATCAATGGATCTGCGGGCGCCCTGACAGCCGTAGGATTCATGGATATGATCCAGCGACGGGTGATGGATCTAGGCGCGGTTAGCGTTAGCCACCGGATGGGATGCACCAAGATGTGTTCTAACAAATCCGTTCACTAAAATTGATAGCAAATCCTAGTGTTGTTTAATATTAATTAATAATTTAAATCCTTTAATAATTAAATAATAATTCCTATAATTTTAAAATTCAATTCAGGATTAAATGAGCTTAAAAAACTCCCAAAAATTCACCCTTAGCTAATTAGGGCATGAGGAATTCAAAAATTAACTCAGATTTAAATTTAGAGATCAAATTAATTTAGCTAATTTTTAGGATCCAAAAATTGGCAAAAATAGCTAGAATGCTAAAATGAGCTCTCACAGAAGTAAAATACATGTTTGCACTTGCATGCAAGTGTATATGGTCTGGAGTAATAAGTGGAAGTTTAGTTCAGAGATTTATCATCCTCTAGAATTGGTGGTTTTGATATTAAGTTATATCTTCTTTCAATATTATTTAGAAGATTGATTTTTGGATTGAGTTAGCTCCAAAATTAATAATACAAATTACTTTATGATAAGATACAATTTGTTCAAAAGAGAGAGTTGGGGTTTCATAGTAGTAGCTGTAAGGACTTGGTGTTGTCACTTTATTATTAAATGTATAAATTGATTCTTACATGCCTAATTAAATCAAGTAAATATTATTAGAATTGGAGTTAACCTCCAATTACAATAGGTTCAGATTTAGTGCACCATGGAGAACGTGGTTTAAATTTATCTTTGATTTCCTACATCTAGGTTGCCAAATATTTTCATTTAATTGTTAGATCTCACCAACATGATTTCCATCAACATTGCATCATGTGCTTACACATGCGATTTAGCTAGATGAGAGGATGCATTGGGTCAATGGACTATGTTACATCATCCATTGGATTTCTAACATCCTCTCATCCCTTCTACTTTGCTGAGCAATGGAGCAAAGTTGATGGGAACTTGGTTCTCAAGCATTAAATCTCTTAGTAGAGCTCTTAAGAAAAGGTGCAAGTGAGCTTGAAAACATGTCACATAGTTCTCAGCTTGACCTACACTAGTTTTCTTGCTCTTGTCCAATTGATGAGCTTTGAACATAAGTTCTTTTTTTAATTGATAATTCATTTAAGTTTCATTTTAACAAAGAAATTTGACAAATTTTAATCTAGGCGTTCATTCACATTAATAATAATAAATATTAAAATAGAAATCAATTTTATTCATTCAAACATCTCTGTTACAATGCCAATACATCCTTAAATTTTACTACAACTACATCCCAAGCCTATCCAAGGGGATTTAGCTTTCCATTACAGAATAAATAAAAGCATACATATTAAAGGAAGTAAACCTTGACATCAGTTTACAATAGAAAATAATTAAAAAGAGCTTAGGAAAAGTACTAAGAAACACCTAGAGGTTTTCTAGGGTTTTTTTAATCTTTCTTCTGTACTTCTACTTGACTTCTCCTCCTTTCCCTTGCTATCTTCTTCTCTTCACTCTTCACGATCTACTGCTTGCCCCTTGGAGAGTTATCCTCTTTTTCTTCCTGCAGCCTTTCCTTTTTGTCTTTTGAATATTAAAAATCGGAACCCTTCTTTGGTCTAAAATTTGCTTTTAAATTGGGGAATTTTTAGTCCCCATCATTAATCACCAATGACCCTTCATCTTCATCTTCTTCAATGCAAGCAATGTATTTTATTCTACTTTAGTCTCTTTGGTTTCTTCAGAATTATTGTTTAACTCCGGTTTCAAGAGGTAGGGGAAAGCCAAAGATCTCAATTTGTGGCCCTCCCTTTGCTGCATTCAATGCAGATTCTTAAGTTTTTTGTAGTGGGCGCTGTTGCGCGATGTGGCGGCCTTGATTAATATATTGTTTCACCATGGCGCGCTGCAGTAGCTAAATTTCAAATACTGTTTCGCTGTATATTTCACTCATTTACTTTGAAGATGCTGCTTATTCGTGGTGGCGCGCTGAAGGCGCGCTACGACGGTTAGACTTTTGTGAAAGTGGAATAGTATCTGTTTAATTAACTCACATAAGGTTTTCATAAATAATCAAAAATTTTGCTGTGGCGTGCTGCGGCAGTTAAACTACCATGAATGCGGAATAGTAACTGTTCAATTAGTTTAAATAAGATTTTTCATGATTAATCAAATATGTCATCGCGGCACGCTGCGGTGCTGGGCAGCGCGCTACGGCGCATGGTAGCGGTTTTGTCCCAGGTTAGTATCAATTCTTATACGGCATAGCACGCTGTGGTTCATTTGGAGCGTGCTGCAGCAGTTAATATTTTGGGGAAGCGTATTAGCACTGTTCAATTATTTCATATAACATTTTAATATTGCTCCAGAGAAATTACGTTGTGGCCCGCTGTGGCGTGCTACAGTGATTTTCCTTCCTGGCCTTCAGGTACACTTCCAAGTGAGGAAATCAGTGTACTGCCATGGCGTGCTGCGGTGCGCCATAGCGGTTTTCATCCAGAATTGTTCAATTCAGCTCAGGCTTGCCCTTTTATTTATTTTTCCTAAAAATGTATAAATTCTATTCAAAGTATACTGGTTTATATAATGTTTTGAATATTTTTAACATGTAATTTTGTTATAAATTTTGGATACATCATACCCCCACACTTAAATTCTGCTTATCCTTGAGTAAGCTCACAAATTATTTTTTGAAATTTTTAGTCAATGGATTAAATGTGGGATGTCAATATGAAATATTTTAGACACTGAGTACTACTCTAGATTATAGTGACTTCAAATTTCCAACCTCTACTACCCTCTTAAATTAAGCTGCAAACTCTAGTTATAATCTAGCTCCAATCTTAAATATTTTATGCTTAGGTTTTCATTATGGGAGGGGTAATTATCTTAGGAAATTTAATCCTTAGCTAAGCATTTGGTGAGTGATAAGAGTGTTGTGCCATGTCTGCTCCTTCTCATGATACATAAGGAACATTTATATTTTTAGAAGAAATATTTTCTTCATCTTAAATTCATAATTTTTTTTCACCTTAGGAGAGATATTTTTCATCATCCCTATTTTTCTCTTTTTGAAAATTCAGCTCAAGGGAGGGATATTTTTCTTCATCCCTTAATCAGTTCCTTGTGGTCATTAAGTCATATAGGGGCTTAGCACACTCATTTGTTCACTCACACCTTGCCATATGCTAATTTTAATTCCTTAAGTTTCCTCCCCCCCACACTTAAACCTAAGCACATATTTATTTCAATTTATTGGAAACTAAATCTCACTAGAGCCTTGCACTTAATTAGGAGGTGTAGTATTGAAATATTCATTTCACATTGATTTCAAGCACACTAGTGTCTTTAATATCACACATGTGAATTTAGTATTGAATCCAAGAAATAATTATGTTTAGAAAATTTAACTCTTAAACACATTCATAGCAATGATAAGGGTGCCAAAGATCCAAAATTTATTTTATTAAATTGAAAAACAAAACCAAGAATAGAAATAAAAATGAAAAACTGAAATAGAAAACAATAAAACAAAATAGTACAACCTTATTAAACATTATGCTCATTATTATCTTCCTCATCCACATTCTAATAAGTGTAACTCGTTGGCCAGTCATCATCCAGGATGGATTCTCCGATAGGGGGGCGCGGCAGCATAGACACTTCCGGTCCTCCATGCAAGTTCCACTCTTGGAACATTGTTCCGAGAGCGTCATGGAATTCGGTTTGGAATTCACGTTGCCGAGCATCTTCTCCCTTAATGAAGCGCATGTCGCATGCTAAGAAGATTCCCAAGTCCCATTGATGCGCATATATATATGACATCAATTTGTCCACTGTGATCTGGCCGACGGAAGTTAAGGCTTCACCTTCTTCTCCTCTCCTCTTCTTAGCTTGCACCCTCTGTTAGGTGTGGGCACTCAAGTTGGTCAGGTCTAGATGAGCACGGGGTAGAATCACAATTTTAGAAGCGAGGATCTTAACTCCTTAATCCTCACAGATACCTGAAATGAGTGACCCAAAAGCAAGAGTAGCGTAACGCCCGGTCATGGCATTCCAGAACTTCTCCCTTATAATGCTAGAGATGTGAATATCTCCATCTCATTTTAATGCACAAAGGAGCAGCGCCTGTGACCGGGTCACCTTACTGAGATGCCTAGAGGGCATGACAAAGCTAGAGACGAACACATGCCAAGCATTGCTCGACTCCATTAGGAGTGCTCAAGGAATGTTTGCCATGTTTTCTCTCCATCCCGCATCAATGCACATGATCTCACTTGTAATTGCTGCTGGGTCATATTGGGAGCTTATAAGTAGGAGGTAGGAGCAGTCATCTACCTCTCTTAACAAATAAAATCTTTCAATTTCCCTGCTCCCAAACGCCACACCCCTTCCCCTCATAAAACTTTTATACCTAACCACGTTGATAGTGTAAGCATAAACCTCCTGTACGATAGAGAGGTAAGTTGGGCCTGTGGGACTCACCATGTGATCCCATATCCTTTTTATGACTTGATCATGATTCATAAGGTATGGAAGCCCAAATCTCCATTCTGGGATTAATTTCCGCTTGATTATCACTTGGTTGAAGCGTTGTTCTACTTCAACCGAAGTGAATCTCTTCTTATTAAAAGCCCCACAAGCTGTGGGGGCAGCGGTTCCTTTGCTTGCTATTGATTTCTTCCCGGATGATATTTCTTTTAATGTTTAGAATGAAGGGGAGAATGAGAGAATTGATAAATTGTTAGCAGTGGGAAGAATTGAGAGCGAAGGTGCTTGAATTCTCAAGGAGGTGTAGCCTCTTACTCCCCCTTTCATAGCCTTAAATAGCAATGGGAAAAGAAATTTCTGGATGGTTGGATTCATTAATCACACTTATGGCACTTCAATTCATGGTCAAAGCTTGCCTTAACTCAAGCCATAAGTGTGATTCAAGTTTTGGTCAAAAAGGTGAAAAAATTTAGCTTTTCTAGCACTTAATTTTTGGTTTTGGGGTCCCAAGGCACGTTGTAGCATCTTTGACTGCCTTGAGAATCCAAGGAAGTAAATTTCAGCTTCAGCTAGGCACATTGCGCTACAGTGCACTGAGGCTCCTTGGGACAAATTTTCTTTTGTAATATGTCCGTTGAAGTGCATGGTAGCGGTGAAATCCGCTGTCGTGCACCGCTGCGAATAAATCCGCTGCGGTGAGCTGCGGTGGACTTCTTATCAAAAACTTCCAACATTAAATTCGTCTAGAAAAAATTTTAAGCATTAAAGGTTTGGGTTGTTATTCAATTTTAACCTACTCCTAAATGCAAAAAGTGAAATAAAACAGAAATTTGGGTTGCCTCCCAAAAGGTGCTTGGGTTAAAGTCAACCGCCCGACAGATTCAGGATCATTCTAAGGAGCTTCTTTAATTGGGGGTTTTCTTTTCCACACCTTAGAATTATAAGAGTGAGCACTGGCTGTGCTTCAACTCATAGACTCACTAGTTCCCTTCCCATCTCCCCCATTCTCAGTATTTACATTAGGAATTCCATTCTTTTTCTTTTTTCCTCTCCTAGTCTTATTTTTTTTAATCACTTTTTCCTCAGCCTTCCCTACAGATGGGGAGCTCGTACCATTCTCATAACTTTTCTGACTCAAGACTAGGCTTTTAAGATGCAACACTTTGCACATGGCCTCTTCACCCAAATTCATTTTCCAAGCAAATTCAATCACAATCATTTTCTTTTTAAATAGGGTGGATTTTAGATTGATGATAATAGCCTTACCCTTGACCTTGATGTTCATTATACCCTTGACTACATCGATTATGGCATTGGTGCTAGCTATGAAAGGTCGCCCAAATATGATAGTGGGATTTTCATTCCATATATCCCATTTGCAAATAGTTCAATGGGAATAATGAACTTTCATAAGCCAATTGGTACATTCCTAAATATTCGTAAATGAGTTCTTGAATTAACATTTGCAAATTCTAAGATCATTGAGGTAGCCTCCATTGTAACAACCCTAGGTTGTTACCCTAGCTTAAAACTAGATTAATTAAGCTAAACTAATGTTTGATTTTGATTCCATTAGGTTCAATAGGTCATTTAAACCTAAACCTAGAAGTTTGAAATCAATTAGAGCTAATTTGGAGAATTTGGTATTTTGGCTATTTTTAAGCCCTGAAAAATACCTAAATTATTTTGATCTCTAAATTAAAATCTGTTTTCATTTTTGAATTCCTCATACCCAAATTAGCTAAGGGTGAATTTTTGGGAATTTTTGGAGCTAGTTTAGTCCTAAATTGAATTTGGGAAATTTTAGAATAATTAAGAATTAATTTAAATAGTTTAATTAATTAAAATTAAATTTTATTTAATTTTTATTTCTGTGGGATTTGCTATCGGGACCGCGCCAGATCCGCTGCGGGGTCCCGACAGCGGCGCGCGCGTTTCGGCCACTTGTTGCGTAAGCACACATCTCAGCGCGCTTAATCCAATGGCTCTTATCTCACGCGCTGTGATCTGATCCCATCCGCTCGATCGGCATCTCAGATCGGATGCTCGAGATCCTCTCCGTGTTTCTAAATTTCAAACCCTCGCATCAGACCGTCTAAACCCAACGGCTTCGGCATCAAACGGCGGAGGCGAACCCTACCACTGTGGACCTTCGTCCCCGCAGAGATTCCATCCCGACCGAGAGGATTCGCAGAAATTCGCCATGTAATCCTGTCTGCCACTGCCCTCGCCAGGTCAGCTAGGCCGTTAGCTTTCTCCCGTAAGTGGCCGAGCCTAGCAAGGCGACCCCGGAGGGCTAGACCCTCCAAATTTAGGGAACCAGAGAGAAGCCTCGGGCCGAGCCAATTCCCACGCCCGAGCCCTGGCCTCCGTTCCTAGAACCCCATGGCAGCTATAAATACCTCTGGGACTTCACAGTGAGTCCCTTTGCTCACTATGAATCCCCATTTCCCCAGCTGAAGGCCTGCTGGAGCTCCCATCCCCTCGGTGAATTCCCGGTGATTTCTGAAGGCTAGAACTGCTGATTGAGGGCCCGTCTAGAGTTCAGACCCCCTGTGCAACCCTTGTCTAGCCTCAGGAAACTTAGGAGCACCTCAATTACCCTCGGCTAAGCCCGCAGCTCGACTTCAGGTACAACTTTCTGCCATTAATATTTCCTTAAGCTCCTTTCCATTTCTGTCTATCGAATGAGCCGTGATTGTCGCCTAAGAAACCTTAGCCACCTAGGAAACCCCTGTGATTGTCTCCTGGGGCCAGGTTAGCTCGAGTCGATCGTATCGATCGACTGAGCTAGCCAACGAGCCAATGGCTGAGTCCGAGTAAGGACCCAGCGATTGGCTGCGTCTCGGGTTAAGATAGCTTGGGGGTTCAACGCGTCTAGTTCACCTGAGTGTGTAGGGATCAAAATCCCGTCGAATCATAGTCCCTGTGAGGATAATTTTGCCCTCACAGGCGACCTGAGACGTCTCGCTGAAGAATTTCTCGGGTGAGTAAGACCCCATCGATCCAGAGGGATCCAGATAGGGGTTCTTGGTTCATTCGACGCATCTCTACTCAAGGATCGTGTAGCGATTGATTTGAGCCCCTGCCGTCGCCGGAGCACCAAGAATTTCAGCTTTGAAATTTGGTGGGCTCGTGACCTGTCGAGAGGTTGAAGACAAAGTCACGGGTTTTGGGCCGGGCCCAGCCCTGACCCGCGCGGTTTCGATTTTGGGCCGTGGTTAATTAAATATATATTGGAATGTATTTTTAATAGTTATGATTTAATTTAATTAAAACCTAAAGTTCTAATTTAAATAAAAATTTAGAATGAATTAATTAAATAACTTTAGTTATTCAGATCCAAATGGTATGATCCAATATACCATTTGAATCAAAAAAATTCAAGGAATCTGAATATAAAATAAAAATTCAGATCCAATGGTTGGATTTAAAAATATTGGCCAAAACTTCTCTTCTCTTAAATAAATCATATAAAATCATCTAATTATCCAATCTATGATATTAAGGGCTCTGATTGCTCCTTGTACCCTAAGGAACAATTCTAGACCCTTAAAGTTGATTTTGGATAATTAATTTCCTTAATCACCCCTTAATCACTCTAATCAAGGATTAGTGAATTAAACCCTCATTAATCCTCTTATTTGAGTGAGTATGGTTCCTAATATCATGTTAGACCTAGTATAACCTAAGTGTAAGGTTGGATTGCCCTAAAATGCCCTAATTTCACTAGTCACCCTAAGTAGCTTAATTAAGTGATTAGTGATAATTAAGACCATTTAGGTCACCAAAACTTAAATTAAAGGTGTTTCCCACTTCATTAAGTAATATGAAACATATTAAAATAGATTAAATCTAATTTGGATAGTTAAACCCAAAAATCCCAATTTTAGCCTTAAGAGGGGTATTTTGGTCATTTTAACCAAAATGTGATTTAATGTACTTTGAGGATTGAAAATTTCAGTAAACCACCATAAAATGGGTTAGTTATATTCTCATAGATCTTAGAACAAAAATAGTGTTAATGTTAACCTTAATCTATGAAATCTTTATTGAAATCCCTAATTAAGATAATTAGATCTTAAGTATTTTCTTATAAAGATCATTTGGACTTAACCTTTAAATTAATAAGAGAAATAGTCAATTATCTCATTGATAAGTTAATTAAAGATAACTTAAGAACTTAGTGTCAAAAATAAGAAATTAGAAATGTTTAAGTTAAAAACCTAGTTTAAGATCTAAAGTGATGAAAACTTAGACTCTTAGATCTTAGTAATCTAAAGAGATGATTATAAGCTTAAATGTTAATCAAGGGAAGTTAATGGTTAAAGCATCATCTTAATAAGTGCAATATAGTTTAAATTCCAAAAGAAACATAAAATTAAAGCTCCTAAGCTAATATCTAGTTTTAATGTCTAAAGTGATCAAATCTCAGATCTTTGGATCTTAGATCTTAGACTTAGATCTTCAATTTGAATCAAACCACCTCCAATTGAAATTCTTAAATGATTGATTGTTTAATCTTTTAAAACCTTCCATGTGGGTATAGGATGATTCAATCAATAAGATAATGAAATTATCTTAAAGATTGAATATAGATCTTAGATTCTGAAGTTCTTAATTAATTATTTTATCTTATAATTAATAGAATAGCCTTCCACTAAGATCGTAGTTCCTGAATCTTTCAGCTTATAGGAACCTTTACCCTTGGGATTAAGTGAGAAACCTAGATCCTATTTTAGTATCACCTTCGATTTGGAATTTGAACTCAACATAGGGTTTAAGTTCTAAATCCCTAAATCTTGATTTATTTGATCAAGATTTGGGTAAGAGAGTAAAATATTCATAAAATTAGGTCATTGATTTGCTTACTTAAACTATATAGTCGTCACATGATTTTTGATTAGAACTTGTTAAGTTCTAATATTTGACTTTAAGGACGTAAATCTGAGATTCTACTCGATAGCTGGATATTGGAGATCCTAAGCTTGTACCTTCTTAGGGTAGTTAGATTTGGTAATTAGATAACAACTGATATCACATGAGTCTAGATTAAGTCTCTTGCTTACTTTGATAAGATTACTTTGCATACCTTGGATTTTGAGCTTTAGCCCTTGAGCATAATAGGAAAACTTACGATGATGTATCCTAAGCTAGTATTGAATTTACATATCATTCAGTTTTGTTTTGTCACAGTTAGTAGAATATGACCTAGTATAGTCTGCCTCTTCAGTAGTAGTATTGTAAAGACTGAACTCAGACCTAGAATATTTGGATGGCTAGGCTGGGGATTAATTGATTGATTGATATTGGAGGCCCTGTATGGACTATTGGCTGGTACGGTAGTACTAGAGCTTAGGCTTATTACTACTTTAGCTTTATTATATTATTTTTTTTTTCTAATTTGCTTTGTCACATGCTTCAGTGGCCTTATTTTTAGTATTTGCTCGCTTTGCCACATGTCTCAGTGGCTTTATATGTTATACATTGCTTTGCTTTTGCCACATGTCTCAGTGGCCTTTCTTTTCATATTAATCTGCATGTTGTATGAATACTTTCATGGTTTAGATATATGTATAAATGGCATATTTAGGATGCTAGAATTTTATTATATTCAGTACTCATGTTCTTTTATACTCAGTATGTTTTACTTCGATCATAATCATGTTAGGATCATGTTTATTCAGTGGTTGCAGTTATTTTTGCTCTTAGCCTTACCTTGCTTATTTTGTGTCTGTATGTTACTTTACATACATGTTGCATGCTATAAATAGATAGTTTATAGTATCCCAGTTCTTTCATAGCTTATTGCACCCCTTTACTGCTGCATGTACAGTTAAATTTAAATGTGATATCCTTTAATATTCAGTTCACTTTAAATAGCCTAAAATGTACTTAGATAATTGTCTAACTGTAACTTTTTTATTTTGTTGGTTGGGGCTGTGGCATTTGTAATACCGACAAATGTCAGATTCAGACGTGTTCGTGGGCAGTGTCGCTGAGGAGGATCCAGTTCAGGAGGAGGACCTTTCAGCTACTGTCTAGCTAGCTTTGTCTTGTTATTCCAGTGAGGACAAGAGTCTTTCATTTTCAGTTACACATTTCAGTTTGTAATAATTAAACTTTCTGGATGTACTTTACTTTCTGCATTGTGATGAGTTACAATATTGCATTTTCTTTTCCTACTATGTATGCTTATGGATGTTACCCTATTTTTTATATTGCTTCTGCCACTTTGATATTTATATTGATGAATGTTATAGCCCTTGGTGACAAGTCCTTGCCTTAAGGCAAGTTGGGTTCGCCTAACTTTACTTAAGTTGGGGATTTGCCACAGTTGGAGCACCGTACTTCCTTATTGTCAGTACGGGGGCTCCACATCCATCCCTCCGAAATTCACTTTCTTGTATACATGGTATGGCATGATATTGACCAAGGCTCCAAGATCACATAAAGGATCTAGAAAAACCTTGTCCCCTATAACGCAAAGGATATTCAACCTTCCTGGATCCTCTTTCTTTTTTGCCACTAATCTATCAATTGTATTGTTTCCCAGTTCACTTTCTAACCCCCATTTAGATTTACTTACTTTTATTTTTACATTAAGGCGGTCTTCTTCAGTTTCATCTAAATGAATGACACTCACTGTTTGCCTTGGATTAATTTTAGTCGAGCTGGACAAAGTTCCCTGCTGCCGAGTGGACAGCTGCTAGAAAATTTGTCCTAGCTAGACTTCAATATTCATGAGGTATGCCTCTATCCCTTGGATAGAGGCCTCATGCTTATTAAGTGTTAGTTTAGTTCTTCTCATGAACTAAAGGGTTTCCGCCTTAAAGGAATCAAACACTCCCTCAACATTGGACTGTTGGGTTGGATTGTTGTTCTCTTGATTATACACCTATTTATTTATATTATTTCCTACATTAAAATTTCCATTACTGTTGTTATTGTTACTCCAAGAAAAGTTAGGATGTTGCTTCCATCCAGGGTTGTAGGTATTGGAGTATGGATTGTGTGCATTGTTCTGCCTAGCATTATTATTTCTTAAGTAATTAACTTGTTCAGTGTTAGAGGGTGCAAAAGGATTATTCAGGTTGTAGTTCTTTCTCATGTGTTTCCCTCCGCATAGCCCACAGTAGGCTTCTTGAACATAGTTGATAGTCATACTCTCTATCTTGTTGTTCAGGGAATTGATCTCATTTTGAAGAGCTAAGATTTGATTAGTTTCATTAACTTAGTTCACTTTTCTCTTATTAGGGTTGATTCTCTTAGTGGGTCATTGGTAGTCATTGCTGGCCATCTCTTCTAAGAGATCAAAGGCTTCTTCCTAGGTCTTGCTACAGAGTGACTCTCCGGCAGCTGCATCAATGAGTGTCGTCGTTGGTGCATTCAAACCATTGTAAAAGGTTTTAACCTACATCCATTTAGGAAACCCATGATGTGGTCATCGCCTCAGGCACTCCTTAAATCTTTCCCAGCTGTCATACAAAGTCTCCTCCTCAAATTGGTTGTAATTAGTCATCGCAATTCTCAACCGAGATATTTTTGCAGGTGGGAAATATTCAGCAAAGAATTTCATAGCCAAATCATCCCTATTGCAAATAGAATCTCCCAGAAGTGAACTAAGACAACTCTTGGCTATATCACTAAGTGAAAATGGGAAAAGTCGGAGGTTAACAACATCTTCAGAAACGCCGTTAAATCTGAATGTATCACAAATTGCAAGGAAGTTTGAAATGTGTGAATTAGGATCCTCCGTGGCTAATCCACCAAATTAGTTATTTTGAACTATGCTAAGCATTGAGGGTTTAATTTCAAAGTTATTTGCTTCTATATTCGGTCTAACAATCGCATGAAGGTTGCCTATAACAGTAGGCAACACATAATCTCTTAATGTGCTACCCCTAGGTTCCCCTAACAATTCTCTAGAATTTTGTTTTATGTTTACTCTTTGTGCTTAGCCCCAGTGTTCTCCCAAATGATTAGCTTCTAGATTGTCTATTTCAACCTAGTTTCTATTCAGCAAGTATTTTTCACTTCTAGCTCTCAAGTACAATCGCTTAATTTCAGGATCAAATAAAATATAAATATCTCTCCTATTCATGCAGTTCTTAAATTCAGCTATATAAAATGATCACTGCAATCAAAATGAACAATTTAGCATTTCAAACACTCTAAGAGAGCAAATAAGCACTACAACTCTATTTCAAATAAGCACTATAAATAAACTAAATTGAAAATCTAAGTTACACTATAGTTAGCACAATGTGATATAATTACAGCAAATGAAAAAATATATATAATTAAGTAAAAAGTCTAAATCACTTTTTACTTGAAAATTGTACTTAATACAAAACAAAATCGTTCCCTTGCAACGGCGCCAAAATCTTAACAGACGTAAAATACATGTCTGCGCTTACACGCAAGCGTACATGGTCTGAAGTAATAAGTGGAAGTTTAGTTTCGATATTTTTCATCCTCTAAGAATGGTGGTTTTGATACTAAGTTATGTATTCTTTCAATATTTTTTAGAAGATTGATTTTTGGTATGAGTTGGTTCCTAAATTAATAATACAAATTATTTTAGGATAAGATATGATTTGTTCAAAAGGAGAGAGTTGGAGTTTCATTGTAGTACTTGTAAGGACTTGGTGTTGTCACTTCATTATTTAAATGTATAAATAGATTTTTGCATGCCTAATTAAATCAAGTGAACAGTGTCAGAATTGAAGTTAACCTCCAATTACAACTGATTCAAATTTAGTGCAACAAGGAAAACTCTCCTCGGGGTTCTACCTCAGCACCTAACCCTTTATGAGAACGTGGTTTAAATTTATCTTTGATTTCCTACGTCTAGGTTACCAAATATTTTCTTTTAATTATTTGATCTCACCGACATGATTTCCATCAACATTGCATCATGCGCTTACATGCGCAGTTTAGCTAGATGAGAGGATGCATTGGATTAATGAACTATGTCACATCATCCATTGGATTTCTAACATCCTCGCGTCCCTTTTACTTTGCTAAGCAGTAGAGCAAAGTTGATGGAAATTTGTTTCTCAAGCATCAAATATCTTGGTATAGCTCTTAAGGAAAGGTGCAAGTGAGCTTGAGAACTTGTCACATAGTTCTCAGCTTGGCCTGCACTACTTCCCTTGCTCTTGTCCAATTTATGAGCTTTGAACACAAGTTCTTCTCTTAATTAATAATTCATTTAAGTTTCATTTTAAAAAAGTAATTTGTCAAATTTTCATCTAGTCATTCATTCGCAATAATAATAATAAACATTAAAATATAAATCTATTTTATTCATTCAAACATCTTTGTTACAACACCTATACAGCCCTACATTTTCCTACAACTACATTCCAACTCTCTCCAAGGGGATTTAGCTTTACATTACATAATATATAAAAGCATACTTGCAAAAGGAAGTAAGCCTTGACATCAGTTTACATCAAAAAACAATCAAAAAGAGTTTAGGAAAAGTATTAAGAAACACCTAGAGGTTTTCTAGGGTTCCCTTGATCTTTCTCCTACACTTCTACTTGACTTCTCCTCCTTTCCCTTGCTGTCTTCTTCTCTTCACTCTACACAGTCTACTACTTTCCCCTTGGAGAGTTCTCCTCTTTTTCTTCCTGTAGCCTTTCCTTTTGGTCTTTTGAATATTGAAAATTGGAACCCTTCTTTGGTTTGAAACTGGCCTTTTAATAGGGGAATTTTCAGCCCCCATGTATTAATCACCAATGACCCTACATTCTCTTCTTCTTCTTCATTGCAAGCAATGCATTTTATTTTGCTTTAGGCTTTTTGGTTTCCTCATAATTATTTCTTAACTCAGGTTTCAAAACATGTGTTTTGTATTGAATCTTTACATTTCAAAATTTTAGTGACACCTTCATTAGATTATTAGGCTGCTCACTGAGGATGTTATTTCTCCATCATGCTCAATGGTTCTTCTGAGGAGTTCTTTATATATCAAAGGAGGCTAAGCCAAGGGGATCTACTGTTTCTTCTATTTTTTGTTTTTGTATTGAATCTTTGTTAAAGGAAACTAAACATACGTTTAATGAGGACCATTCTCATAGATAAAACCAAGGGGGGAGCTTTTGTTGTCTCATCATACTATGCTAATGACCTTATCATATTTTCTAATGGTTTAAATATATCTATCAAAATCTTAACCGCCTCTTTACTTTAGTTGAAAAGAGAGATGGTGATGAGCATTAACTTCCATAAATCTTTCCTTTTCATTAATATGAAAACAAATGTTAGGGTGATCAACAACATTGCCATGAACCTTGGGTTTAAAAGAAGAAAATGCCAATTCTTTCATTTGGGTAACCCTATAGTAACGGGGCACATTAAGGATAACACGTTCAAAGCCCCCTTTGACAAGATCATGAGCAGAATTAGGGGGTGGGGGCTTAACATTCTGTCTGCTTATGGTAGATTAATTATAATTAAACACTTTCTTAACTTGATTCCTATCTACTGGTTGGATGTGTCCAATCCAATCAAACAAGCGTTTAACAATCTAAAAAAGATGATTAAGAAGTTCTTGTGTGTTCGTGAGGATAGTTCTAGAATAATCTTGTTGAATTGGGATAACATGCGTACCCTTATGTGGAATGAGGTCTAGGGTTGACGAAATTAGAAGATATTCACACTACTTTTTCTCTTAAATTGTGGTAGACCCTCCCCAAGTCTCAAGTACTGAGGAGAAGATGGAAGCCTTAATTCATTACATCACTAGACTATATATATATATATATATATTTTTTGTTAATTTTTGGGAATTATTTCATTATTATAATTTTTTAATAATTATAGAATTTTCAATTTTCAAAAACTATTATAAAAATATTTGTCAAAATCATAAATATATATATATATATTTATTTATTTATTTATTTATTTTATTTTAGTTTTCTTATGTGTGGTCGGTGATATTTGAACCTATGACCTGAAATAACAATTTAAAATCCTTAACCACTAGGCTACAACATCATTCACACACATACACACACACACACAAATATATATATACATATGTCAATTATATTCGTATAAGTGTGCCTCTCGTTCTCCGACAATTTTGGGGTTCCAGTTCTAGGCCGCTTGGCTGACGGGACGAGGCCTTCATTGCCGGTGGAGTAATTTGTTCGGGTTTGGTGCTACATTGTTTTCCCTTCTTCACTTTCTTTTTAGCTCTTGGTTTGTTTTATTGAATCTTTTTTTAATTCTGTCACCCGTTCTAATGATTTAGGGCATATGGCTCATTTGACGGTTGGATCCCTTTTGGATGTTTTGGAGGGTCACCTCCTTAGCATCTCTAAACCTATTTCTTTGGTTAATGGAATTCTTGTTATTTTCTTAATGAAGAGATCTCTACTATGTATTGCTCCTCACCAGTTAACTTTGATTGGTAAATATTGTAGCTCTTCTCCTAGCTTTTGAAAATTTGCTTTTACAGCTAGACATAAGTTACATGGTCTTATATCATTTCATTTTTATGAAAATTTGAGGGTGCTTTTCAAGTTTGTAAATTACTAGGACTATGTGCGCCTCTTTAATAAACCCTTGTATGACATTCATAGTCACTCAATTCGGTTTTGCAAGTTGTACCCTTATGTTCATGTCACATAGGACGTGCCTATTATGCCTATTTGAAAAAACTTTCCTGGGCATCGTTTGCAGTTCACTAACAAAGATTTGCTTTTTTTTAATTTCTAAGGCCATTGGTAGCCTGTTACAGTTGGAATGAAACACTGCTACACTAAGAAACTTATTTGCCCCTAGAGTCCTTATTGAATTGAATGTTACTAATGTGCTTCTTGATAAATTTGATTGGGAACAGATACGAAGTGTCATTATTAGAAAATTTTGTATAAAAAATCTTTCTCTCTTCTGTACTTTATGTGGATCTCTTGGTCATGATAAATTTCACTATGAGACAGTTGAGGGAATGAAAAATAATTTATCTATAGCCAATGATGTTACCTTACATATTTTGGATTATGGTTCTCCTACTCTGGATGGGCCAAGGGAAAGATGGGTGATTATTTAATTAAGGTGTTTGATTTTGGAAAGCAGCTTAGGAATGGGTCTCCAAATTTTGTGGCTTCTATGGATCCAAAATCTCTTGAGAAGTCTTATTTCATCGTTATTGATATTCTCTCAGTTGAGATTGTGGAGGTGGTGGATGTTGGTGTTTCTATTAGTATTTTGGGTTAGCCTTATGTCTTTGAGGAGCTAATGCATGAGGATGAGTTAAATGAGAATCAGTGTCCTCTAAAACGGGTCCCGTTGATGGATCTTAGGTGTTGTGTGAGGAGATTGTCATCGATAATACTTTTTTTATCCTTTTATTATGAGCTGAAATGTAATCTAAAAAGCAACTTGAATGAAAAAATTTTGTGGTGAATAACTCTCATCTTGCTTGGTGCTTGTTGGTGTCAAGTTTATTACATATCTTTGGTGAGTTATGTTGTTATTTTCTTTATATTTTGTTTTATCACTATGCTCTTATGATCATAACCTCAAACCTTCTGCACATCTTCTCCTATATCTTAAGTATCCTCTAAAATTATTAAATTATTATATTAATCTCTTAAACACACTATAAACTCCGCCACAGCCTCCATAACCAAATTTGAAAACATCTCGACCGAAACTTAATCCCTACTTCTGGACACTCATCTAAACACTATTAAACCTTGACATCTACTCCATATCCAAACTACACATCTTATACTATCTATACTAATTTATTTTCAGCCCACTAACTGACTTAAACCACACCTACAAGAGGGATATTTTAAATCAGCCCAAACTAAGCTAAATCTAAGCTTTGGCGCACTGGTCTTGAGAAGTCTGGCACTATGGCACCATGGTCTCAAGCCATCTGGAGCTGTGACGTGCTGTGACACGAGGGTCCCGAGTAGTCTGACGCTGCGATGAGCTGTGGCACAATGGTCTCGAGCTGTCTGATGTTGCGGTGTGCAGTGGCACCACGGTCTTGAGAAGTCTTGTGCTACGGCACGCCGTGGTACCAATTCTTATTACCTTGTTTAGCGCTATGTTGCACTATGGAGAGCTCCATGCAAGCTTGCCTGTGCTACAATGCACTATGGCTAGTTGATTGCGAACTACGGTGCGCTATAGCGCACGGTGGCGCCCTTCTTCATTAAGAAACACTGCTATAGTAAGAAACTTATCTGCCCCTAGAGTCCTTATTGAATTGAATATTACCAATGTGGTTCTTGATAAAATTTGATTGGGAACAGACACGAGGCATCATTATTAGTAAATTTTCTATAAAAAACCTTTCTCTCTTCTGTAGTTTATGTGGATCATTTGGTCATGATAAATTTCACTGTGAGACAGTTGAGGGACTGAGAAATAATTTATCCACATCTAATGATATTACCTTACATATTCTAGATTTTAGTTCTCCTACACTGGATGGGCCAAGGGCAAGTTGGGTGATTGTTCAATTGAGGTGTTTGATTTTGGAAAGCAGCTTAGGAATGGGTCTCCAAATTTTGTGGCTTCAATGGATCCCAAAGCTTTTGAGAAGTCTTATTTAATCGTTAATGATAAACTCTCAGTTGAGATTGTGGAGGCGGTGGATGTCGGTGTTTCTATTAGTAATTTGGGTCAGCCTTGTGTATTTGAGGAGCTAATGTATGAGGATGAGTTAAATAAATCACTTGTCTTCTAAAACTAGTCCCGTTGATGGATCTCAGGTGTTGTGTGAGGAGGTTAATATTGATAATACTTTTTTGATCCTTTTATCATGAGCGGAAATGTAATTTAATAAGTAACTTGAATGAAATAATTTTGTGGTAAATAGCTCTCATCTTGCTTGGTGATTGGTGGTGTCAAGTTTAATACATATCTTTAGTGAGTTATGTTATTATTTTCTTTATATTTTATTTTGTCATTATGCTCTTATGCTCATAACCTCAAACCATCCACACTTCTTCTACTGTATCTTAAGTATCCTATAAAATCAATAAATCCTTATATAATATCTTAAACACACTATAAACTCTGCCACGGCCTCCACAACGAAATTTAAAAACATCTCGACCGAGTCTTATTCCCTACATCTGGACACTCATCTAAACACTATCAAACCTAGCAATCTACTCCAGATCCAAACTACACATCTTATACTACCTATACTAATTTATTTCCAGCCCATTAATCCACTAAAGCTGTAATAACCCAGGTTGTTACCTTAGTCAATTAGGACTAATCTTATGTCTTAAAACTAATCTTAAGTGCTAATTAGGTCATTTGGAGTCAACCTTTAAGACCTAGTCAAAATCAGTAGTCAAACGGATCGAATTCTGATTTCTAAAAATTCAGAAACCCTAAAAGTTGACCTATCTAAATCGACCTTGAATCGGAAAACGGACTTCGCCATCATGCTCATTGACCCAAAATTAGCTATGGGTGAGTTTTCGTGACAATTGGAGGTCGTCGAAATTTCGGCAAATATTTTTAATAATATTTAAATATCCCAAAATTGAGAAAATAAAATACTCGTCGGATCGAAAATCCGACCGCACCATTGCATTCCTCACACCTTAATTAGCTAGGAAAATATGTTTGAAAATTTTCTAATCATAAATTAAATTATTTTATTTTAGGAAGAAATTAAATAAATTAATTTAAATTAATATTTAATTAAAATAACTAACGGCGCCGTCAGAATCCTAAGCCGCGCTGTCCACTGTGCACAACGCCGTTTCCCCTCCCGTTTGATAGAATGGTTCGATCTGAGCCTTTCGATCGAGTTGATCGAACGGCGCAGGGATCGCCTCCTTCGTCCGCGGGCTGCCGAGCTCCGCGTATCACGCGGCCGCGAGCCGCGCCCAATCCCCGCCCGGCGGCACCTCGCAAGCTCCGCCCAGGCTCCATAAACCCTCCACGCGTGCTAGCTCGAGGGAAGAAGATCCGAAAGACCTCTGAAGCAGTCGAGAAGACGATCTTGGCAAACCCTAACTCCTCTGCAACCTCAACCATCGGCTCTCAGGTACTCCCCAAACCTCTAATCTCCTTCCATTTTCGTCAATTATTGCTCGTAGGTTTATTCCGCAAGCCAGATTAGTTTAGGATCGGTCCTGATCGACCGATCGACTGATCGATCGATCAATCGGCCGAATTTTGGAGGAGCTCCACAGTGCTTACCGTTAGGAGTAGCCGGCCCGAGTAGTCGTCACCTAGGGTTAGGTCTAGCGACTAACCTGACCTCATTCGACCTCGGACCAGGTCCCATCGGAAAGGTCTCGGCGAGCCCACCCTCGGCCGTGCGGGCCGAGTCGTTCCGCTGCCGGTCGGCCGCCCAAATGGCGTGCCCTAGCTCGCGTAGGCGCTCGGGAAGACGAAGCGACCCGGGCCACGCCGGGTCAAGCCCGACCCGGCCCACTCCCACGTGGACCCGTCCGCGTGTGCGAGCGCGGGCGTCAGTGGGCCCCACTCCGCGGCTCTCGCACTGCAGCGTGTGCCTGGTGGGCCCCGCCTCTGTGCTACGGTCGCCTCGACCGCAGTGGGGGACACCATACGCAGCGCAGCGGCCAATCACGGCCCGCCGCATGCCCCGTTGGTCCCACGGTCTCTGCTGCGCCCTCTCTGCGTACGCCACGTGGCAAGTGGCGGGCCTCGCGCCATGATTTCCTGCAGAGAATTATTATAAAATAAATATAATTATATATTTATTAAGTAATAACTTAATCTATATGTATACTTATATAATTACTTTATATAGTATAACTATACACCTAATTGCTTTTATATATATATATAATTTGTCATAATGGGTGATTAGGATTAACCTAACTACAATTAAACAGTAAGCAATAATTAATAGTATATCAATATTATAATAAACAGTAACTATAATTCCTTTAATTAATATACAATAATGCAAAAATTAGAGTAATTAAGTATGATTAGGATTTAATTAATTAGGTTAAGACCAATTAAATGCTAAACAGTAAACTTATAGTTAATTAAATAATATTATTTAGTATATTAATAAACTAGAATATATATATGTATATATATATAAACATATGTATATATATATATATATATATATATAAATATATATATATATATATATACACGTATATGTATAGTTATAAAATGATTTAGATTTGACAAACAATTAATGTTAATTAGTATTAATAGTATGTTGATTATGAAAAATGACAACAGTAAGTTAATGAATATTTATATATATATATTTATTATATACAAAACAGAAACTTTAGGGTAATAATTAGTTAATATTAATTAGAGTTTAGTTAGTATTAGTTATAGTTAATTTAAATGCAATAAATAAATAGTCAATAGTGAATTTAATAAATTAATATTATCAAATAGTCTAGTAAATTAATTTAATATTTAGTCATTAACAACAGTAAAATGATTCATAACTTTAGAAATGAATAATATATTAATTCAATTTGAATAAATGAATAGTAAAATAAAACAAATTGTATTTTTGAATAGTAAATCTTAAAAGTTTAATAATTTTTTGTAGGATAATCCAAACATAGCAAATGTAGGTCTTAAAATATTCAAAAAAATAAATAGAATCAAATGGCATAATGCAGAATTTAGTTTCGGGGTACGTATAACGAAGTAGCATTTTAGGAGCTCTTTAGGACCCTATAACTTTTTACCCAATTGTCAGAACATAGTCAAATATAGGTCTTAAAATGCTCAGGAGAGCGGCTCTATCACCGCAGTAGTATTAGTTTTCCCATTTGGACATCAGGATAGAAAGTCAACCCTAGAATTTAAAGTTGACTTTAGTGAAAAATGACCAAAATGCCCTTAAAATCAAATGACCATAACTTGGTCAATTCAACCTCAAATTCAAAAATTCAAGATGCTAACTAGTTTAGAATTTTAATATTACCAATAAACTAAAATAACATTTAGGTTCTGAACTCTAAAAATTTAGAAAATGACCAAAATACCCCCAACCTTAGTTAGGTCATAACTTGACCATTTGAGGTCCAAATTGGGTTTACTCCCTACCAACATACTCAGTACATTATCGAGAAGCTATAGAAACTGAGTTTGCAAAAATTGGACTTCAAACAGAAAAGTTCGGTTTTTGCCACTGTTGACCGACTTGAAATTACTAAATTGCCCTTCAAACTTAAAACGTTCATAACTTAGTCAATTGGCCTCAAAATGCAGTGTTCTTGGACTCTATGGAATCCTTGAGCAATAACCTACAATAAACTGCATAAAACTGAGTTTTTAGTAGAGTGAAAATTACTTAAATGCCTTTAAGTCAAAAATCTTAATCTGAACCTGTATAACCCGTTTCTCGTCCAAATTGGACATACTTACTGTTTATCTTTAAGTTAGATAGTAAGAAATCATATGGAAAAGAGAAACCTCATTTTGGGCACTTAAATCAAAAGTTAACTTTTCAGACCCTTAAGTAGGGGCAAAATGGTCTTTTTGCCCAAAAATTTAGAATAAACACCCTTAACCTTTAATTAGTCCTTTAAAACACTATAATTAACATTATAACCCTATTAGTGACATTTAAATAAGTAAAATCAATAATTATGATAGATTCCAGAATTTTTCCTAAGTCTTTAACACTACACCTTAAGGACCCTCCCTGAGACTAGGACCAGATCATAGGGTTGATTTCATTCATTGAAAAATGGGATTTTTCAATGAATGAATCCTTAGTTTTAGTAGTTTCTAGAATTTTTTAACTTATTTTTTATTATTTTATCTTTTAACCTTAGATCTAAGATAGGAGATTCATCCTATTAAGTTTGATTATTTAATAGGATTGGCCTAAATTATTAGATCACTTTTAGAATGAAACTTAGATCTTAGGTCTTATCCTTTTTGGATTATATGATTAATCCTAATCTCATGGCATTTAATCCATAATCTATAGTTTAGTAGTTTTTAGTTAGAACGTCTAAATTTATTAATTTGGTCATAATGATTTGTTACTTAACTTTTATAGTCGACTTTGATTTGGTATATTAGGACCTAGCTAGTACTAATATTTTGTAACTTATAAGGATGAATTTCTAAGTGATACTTGATATGTAGGAAAATGGTGATCCTGAACTTGTGTAATTTGGAATAGCTAGAACGGATAATAGAAAACAAATGGTATCACTATAATAGTAGAGTCTCTTGCTTATTTTGATACTTTGTGCTACGCATTCCTTGTGTATTTGAGCTTACTTCCTTGGACATTTCATATAAGATAATTTTGTGCATGAAAATGAAAACTTAGAATATTAGGATAACATTTGCCTTTGGGTCCCATTTGTGGAGATTATAGTGCATATTTGCACCGATGGACAGGGGTAAGGTGAGATCAGGATGCCTAACATTCTCATTGAGGAGAGTGTATTAGGCTTGGGACCCGTATAGTCTTGCAGACATGCTTGACTTCTCAATTGTTTCTAACAGTTGTCTATAGAAATAAAAGTAAAATAACTAAAATATGTTGCATAATTATTGTCTACCTCTTCAGTCATGCAGTATGTTCAGTATGTTTACAGATTGAGATGTATATATGTGGGCCAATTTGGCCAAGTTTTCTGATATGGCAGTCAGTATACAGAGTTTGATGCGTAGTTTTAATATTTGGTTATGTTTTGGCATTGCTTATTCAGTCAGTTATTTCCTTGTACTGCTTATATACAGTAGGATGTTAGATTTTGTTGCTATTTATATGTATCATTGCTGAGATTTATTATTGAAATTTGCATATTTCATTTGATCACCAGCATGTATTAGAATGTAGCATTTTCTTTTAGCATATGTTTAGTTACTTATATTATATGCCTTATCTTGTTTACATCACTTTTGAGACATGTCTTAGCCTCCTTTTGCTTAAGTTATAAATGTTATTTATAGCTTTTCCTCTTTCCTATGTATTGCCAGTCGCTCATTTATATATTGTTGCTTAGGAAAATTGTGTAAAAGTGGTGATATTATAAAATGTATAAAAATGTATCAGCCTAAAATGTACTTAGACAAATTGTCTAACCAGATTTTCTCTTTTTTTTGGCTGGGGCCCTGCATTATGAAACCGATAATGGTAGGCGTAGAGCAGATAGAGGATCCAGCACCTGAGGAGGAGTTATATCTAGAGGAGGAGCAGCAGCTCGGACCAGAGCGTATCTAGTCCTTAGATTTATTTGTGAGGATGAGTGCATTTGCATTTTCTTTTTATTTTGAACTTTAAATGTTGTAATAATACAGGTACCCTTGACTGTGCATTTGGACTTATATGCTTATATTATGAGCTGTATTTTGTACTTATATTATGTTGTGATGCTTGGATGTCATTTATTATTTTCGCACTCTGTACATTTACTTATATAGTGATTATTAGATTGATTCTATATTAATCCTTCCCTAATCAGGTGGATTGTGGAATTAATCCTAGTCCTATGGTAAGTGAGGGGTTAGCTAGAGTGACACTCCACCCTTAACCTAATTCTTTGGTGGATTAAGGGTGCGGGGCGCCACAGTTGGTATATTTGTAACAGCCCAAACTCTTAACACCAAGGTATTGTCCGCTTTGGCCTGAAAGACCTCACAATTTTGCCCACAGAAGATAACTTCCCAGCAGATCACCCATCCTGGGAGTGCTCCCACTTGAGCACGCTTAACTTTGGAGTTCTTATTAGGAACTCCACCGTTATCTAAAAAGACGCCTTGATGTTTAAGAGTTTCACTTATTACTACTTAAGTGGGTCTCACAAAAGCCACACCTACAAGAGGGATATTTTGAAATAGCCCAAACTAAGCTCAATCTAAACTATAGCGCACCGGACTCGAGCAGTCCGGCATAGTGGCACCATAGACTCAAGCCATATGGAGCTGTGACATGCTGTGACATGAGGGTCTCGAGCGGTCTGGTGCTGTGACGAGCTGTGGCGCAATGGTCTCGAGCCTTCAGCCAATCGGCCGTATCCATTGGGGACAAGTTCCCACCAAAGGTTGGAGGCCTTAACCTCAAGAAATTATGGAGGAGATTATCTGCTGTATGGTGTGAAGATGAAGCAACTTGTGGGGCATGAACTATTAGAGCGGTGACAGTTGCTGGGGTTACATGATCATTCAATAATTTCTGCATGACCAGTGCCTGTTGAGCTTGGTTTTCTAAGAGCATTGCCACCATGGCTCGCAGATGAGCCACCTCATCGTTAGAACTATTGGAGGCCACAGTGTTCTTGATAGGAGTAATAGTGGGTGGTGATCCAGAATCCATTCTAGTTTAATTAAAGAAAAGAACAATTCAGAATCTACTCTAAGTAAAGGAATTCAAAATTTCTCATTAATCATAAAATTTAGAAATTACAAATGCCAGACTGTAAATCAAAATGAAGTTTGCCTGAAATTAAAATAACATTTAAATCTAACTATCATTTAGACTTTATCAATGTACTCTGCCCTAAAGGCTGCACAAAAATCCTCAAAGGTGACTTCTCGCCGCTTCCTATTACGCTTCTTCTCGAGCTTTGCCATAGTCTCGTACCACCATACTTCGGCATAGTCCGCCATCAGGTTAGTCACCATATCTACATAGAGTGACTCAGGACACTCTATGTGCTCCAAAAGGGACTCTACTTGGCTCAACCTTTCTTGCGCATACACTGGAAAGTTGAGCCCTCGATATACAGTTTGTCGTAGAAGCTTTTCCAGGACCAAAATTCCTCTTGATGAAACTCCTTCGATTTGCCAATTGCTTTCCTGCCTCCATTTGAAGCTACTGTCCCAAGCACTCCTGAAGACACGCTGATAGTAGTCTATATCGGACTCCTCAGATCCCATCTGACTCTGGGAGCAGAATTTTACTATATTTGTATTAGACTCTGAATGAATAAATTTATTAAGTTGGGAGTATTTGCCTCTTTTATTGTGCATAGAGTTACTGGCACTACCATATTATGGATGTCACATATATTGATGCTTGTATTTCAGAAGAGTGATTTATTAGGTAGAAAGGAATCATAGATCCCAGTCTGACACCTTATAGTGTTCTCTGATACCAACTGTGGAGCCCCCGTACTGATAATAGGGAAGTACGGTGCTCCAACTGTGGCAAATCCCCAACTTAAGTAAAGTTAGGTGAACCCAACTCGCCTTAAGGGAAGGACTTGTCACCAAGTGCTATAACATTCATCAATATAAATATCAAAGTGGCGGAAGCAATATAAAAAATAGGGTAACATCCACAAGCATACATAGTAGGAAAAGAAAATGCAATATAGTAACTCATCATAATGTAGAAAGTAAAGTACATCCAGAAAGTTTAATTATTACAAACTGAAATGAGTAACTGAAAATGAAAGACTCTCGTCCTCACTGGAATAACAAGATAAAGCTAGCTAGACAGCAGCTGGAAGGTCCTCCTCCTGAACTGGCTCCTCCTCAGCGACACCGCCCACGAACACGTCTGAATCTGACATTTGTCGGTATTACAAATGCCAGGGCCCCAGCCAACAAAATAAAAAGGTTACAGTTAGACAATTGTCTAAGTACATTTTAGGTTATTTAAAGTAAACTAAATATTAAAGGATATCACATTTAAATTTAACTATACATGCAGTAGTAAAGGGGTGCAATAAGCTATGAAAGAACTGGGATACTATAAACTATCTATTTATATCATGCAACATGTATGTAAAGTAACATATAGACTCAAAATAAGCAAGGTAAGGCTAAGAGCAAAAATAACTGCAACTACTGAATAAACATGATCCTAACATGATTATGATCGAAGTAAAACATGCTGAGTATAAAAGAACATGAGTATTGAATATAATAAAATTCTAGCATCTTAAACATACCATTTATACATATATCTAAACCATGAAAGTATACATACAACATGCAGATTAATATGAAAAGAAAGGCCACTAAGACATGTGGCAAAAGCAAAGCAATGTATAACATATAAAGCCACTGAGACATGTGGCAAAGCGAGCAAATACTAAAAATAAGGCCACTGAAGCATGTGGCAAAGCAAATCAAAAAAAAAAAATAATACAATACAGCTAAAGTAGTAATAAGCCTATGCTCTAGTACTGCCATACCAGCCAATAGGGCATACAGGGCCTCCAATATCAATCAATCAATCAATCCCCAGCCTAGCCATCCAAATATGCTAGGTCTGAGTCCAGTTTATACAATACTATTACTGAAGAGGCAGACTATACTAGGTCATATTCTACTAACTGTGACAAAACAAAACTGAATGATATGTAAATTCAATACTAGCTTAGGATACATCATCCTATGTTTTCCTATTATGCTCAAGGGCTAAAGCTCAAAATCCAAGGTATGCAAAGCAATCTAATCAAAGTAAGCAAGAGACTCAATCTAGAGTCATGTGATATCTATTGTTATCTAATTACCAAATCTAACTACCCTGAGAAGGTACAAGCTTAAGATCTCCAATATCCAGCTATCGAGTAGAATCTCAGATTTACATCCTTAAAGTCAAATATTAGAACTTAACAAGTTCTAATCAAAAATCATGTGACGACTATATAGTTTAAGTAAGCAAATCAACGACCTAATTTTAAGAATATTTTACTCTCTTACCCAAATCTTGATCAAATAAATCAAGATTTAGGGATTTAGAACTCAAACCCTATGTTGAGTTCAAATTCCATATCCAAGGTGATACTTAAATAGGATCTAGGTTTCTCACTTAATCCCAAAGGTAAAGGTTCCTATAAGTTGAAAGATTCAGGAACTACGATCTTAGTGGAAGGCCATTCTTTTAATTATAAGATAAAATAATTAATTAAAAACTTAAAAATCTAAGATCCATATTCAATCTTTAAGATAATTTCATTATCTTATTGATATTCATTATCTTATTGATTGAATCATCTAATTATGATTTTATATGATTTATTTAAGAGCAGAGAAGTTTTGGCCAATATTTTTAAATCCAACCATTAGATCTAAATTTTTATTTTTTATTCATATTCGTTGAATTTTTCTGATTCAAATGGTATATTGGAACATACCATTTGGATCTGAATAACTAAAGTTATTTAATTAATTCATTCTGAATTTTTATTTAAATTAGAACTTTAGGTTCTAATTAAACTAAATCATAACTATTAAAAATACATTCCAATATATATTTAATTAACCGCGGTCCAAAATCGGAACCGCGTGGGCCGAGGCTCGGCCCGGTCCAAAACCCGCGACTTCGTCTTCAACCTCTCAACAGGTCCCGAGCCCGCCGAATTTCAAAGCTGAAATTCTCGGCGCTCCGGCGACGGCATGGGCTCAAATCAATCCCTACACGATCCTTGAGTAGAGACGCGTCGAATGGACCAAGAACCCCCATCTGGATCCCTCTGGATCGACAGGGTCTTACTCACCCGAGACATTCTTCGGCGAGATGTCTCAGGTCGCTTGTGAGGGCAAAATTCTCCTCACAGGGACCATGATTCGATGGGATTTTGATCCCTACACACTCAGGGGGACTAGACGCATCGAAACCCCAACCTATCTTAACCCGAGACACAGCCAATCGCTGGGTCCTTACTCAGACCCAGCCATTGGCTTGTTGGCTAGCTTAGTCGATCGATACGATCGACTCGAGCTAACCTGGCCCCAGGCGATAATCACAGCGGTTTCCTAGGTGGCTAAGGTTGCTTAGGCGACAATCACGGCTCATTCGATAGACAGAAATGGAAAGGAGCTTAAGAAAATATTAATGGCAGAAAGCTGTACCTGAAGTCGAGCTGCGGGCTTAGCCGAGGGGAATTGAGGTGCTCCTGAGCTTTCTTGAGGCTAAACGAGGGTTGCACAGGGGGTCTGAACTCCAGACGGGCCCTCAATCAGCGGTTCTAGCCTTTAGAAATCATCGGGAATTCGTCGAGGGGATGGGAGCTCCAGCAGGCCTTCAGCTGGGGAAATGGGGATTCACAGTGAGCAAAGGGACTCACTGTGAACTCCCGGAGGTATTTATAGCTGCCATGGGGTTCTAGGAACGGAGGCCAGGGCTCGGGCTTGGGAATTGGCTCGGCCCGAGGCTTCTCCCTGGTTCCCTAAATTGGGAGGGTCTAGCCCTCCGGGGTCGCCTTGCTAGGCTCGGCCACTTACGGGAGGAAGCTAACGGCCTAGCTGACCTGGTGAGGGGAGTGGAAGACAGGATTACGTGGCAAATTTCCATGAATCCTCTCGGTCGGGACGGAATCTCTGCGGGGACGAAGGTCCACAGTGGTAGGGTTCGCCTCCGCCGTCTGATGCCGAAGCCGTTGGGTTTAGTTGGTCTGATGCGAGGGTTTGAAATTTAGAAACATGGAGAGGATCTCGAGCATCCGATCTGAGATGGCGATCGGGCAGATGGGATCAGATCACGGTGAGCGAGATAAGAGCCATTGGATTAAGCGCGCTGAGATGCGTGCTTACGCAACAAGTGGCCGAAACGCGCTCGCCGCTGTCGGGACCCGCGGCGGATCTGCCGCGGTCCCGACAGCACATCCCACAAAAATAAAAATTAAATAAAATTTAAATTTAATTAATTAAACTATTTAAATTAATTCTTAATTATTCTAAAATTTCCCAAATTCAATTTAGGACTAAACTAGCTCCAAAAATTCCCAAAAATTCACCCTTAGCTAATTTGGGTATGAGGAATTCAAAAATGAAATCAGATTTCAATTTGGAGATCAAAATAATTTAGGTATTTTTCAGGGCTTAAAAATAGCCAAAATACCAAATTCTCCAAATTAGCTCCAATTGATTTCAAATTTTTATGTTTTGGTTTAAATGACCCATTAAACCCAATGGAATCAAAATCAAACATTGATTTAGCTTACTTAATCTAGTTTTAAGCTAAGGTAACAACCTAGGGTTGTTACAGGCTCCCGCACTTAAGAACGATGTCGTCCCCGATATCACCTAAGTGAAGAAATATCCTGCTGCAATAATACGAGTTCAGACACAGTTGAAGGAAAAGAAATGAATAGTACTTGAGTTTACAAAGAGTTGGGGATATTTATTTCGTATATCCACCTCTTTTTCCCATGTAGATTCTTCCAGCGATCGATTCTTCCACTGAATTTTGACCATAGGAATTGAACGATTCCTCAGCTGTTTCTGATCACGAGCTAAAATTCTGATAGGTTCTTCGGCATAAGAAAGATCAGGTTGAATTTCTACTGCTGGGAGTTGAACGAGATGAGAAGGGTCTCGAAGACATCTTCTCAACGAGGATACATGAAACACGTTGTGAACAGCTACAAAGCCATTAGGAAGGCTTAGTCGATAAGCAGATGACCCTACCTTGCTCAATATTTTGAAAGGTCCTACATAGCGGGGACTGAGTTTCCCAGCTACACCAAATCTGAAAACACCCTTCATTGGGCTGACCTTCAGATAAGTAGAATCTCCCACATTGAATTCTAAGAGACGGTGGTGAGAGTTATGATCTTACTCTAACGATCTTGAGCTGAACGAATTCTCTGCTGAATTAACTTGATCTTGCTACTGGCTTCTTCTACCAATTCTGAACCAAACAGTTGAACACTTCCTATTTCAGACCAGGCTAGTGGGGTACTACATTTTCTACCATACAAAGCTTCATAAGGAGCCATCTTAATACTGGCTTGAAAGCTATTGTTGTAGGCAAATTCCACTAATGGGATGTGATCTTCCCAGGAACCAGCAAAATCAAGGATACAGATTCTAAGCAAGTCTTCTAGAACTTGATTTACTCTTTCAGTCTGACCATCCGTCTGAGGATGAAAAGCTATACTCATGGCTAGAGTTGTACCTAGATTTTGATGCACAGTTTGCCTGAACTTGGAAGTTAATCTGCTGTCCCTGTCGGATACAATTGACTTTGGAATTCCATGCAATCTGACAATCTCCTTGATGTAGAGCTTTGCCAACTTCTCTACTAAATCAGTTTGATGAATATGAAGGAAATGCGCTGATTTAGTTAATCGATCAATAATAACCCAGATTGCGTCGGCACCGGATTTGTCACGAGGCAATCACATGATAAAATCCATGGATATATCAAACCATTTCCATTCAGGAATATCTAGCGAATGCAGAAGACCACCCGGTCTTTGGTGTTCGACCTTTACTAGATTACAGGCATGGCATTTGGCCACAAAGTCAGCTACATCTTTCTTCATGCCTGGCCACCAAAATGATGGCTTCAAATCTTGATACATCTTAGTACTTCCTGGGTGAATATGATACCCATAATTATGGCCTTTGACTAAAACCTCTTGATGCATAGATTTAGGTATCCATAATTGATTGCCCTGATAAACTACACCATTCTGCAAGTGCAAATCCTGACGGCGACCACCTTCGATATCTGCTTTAAATTTCAGATACTCATCATATTTGGTTTGCGAGATGGAGACATCTCGGTGGAAAGTGGGTTCCACATTAATATTGGCTAATAGCGAACTCAGCATATCGCCATTAACTGGAGAAATCTCAAGCTTACGAAATTCAGGTTCTAAGAAACTGGAGGCAATCATAGAGGTTAGAGTAGTACAATGACTAAGAGCATCTGCCACTACATTAGCCTTTCCCGGATGATATTGAATGTTGAGATCATAATCGCTAATGAGTTCCAACAATCTTCTCTGATGGCAATTCAATTCTCTCTGGGTGAAGATGTATTTCAGACTTTGATGATCGGTGAAAATTAAACACTGCACTCCGTATAAGTAGTGACGCCATATTTTCAAGGCGAAAATTACAGCTGCAAGTTCAAGGTCATGAACTGGATAATTTCTCTCGTGGGGTTTTAGTAGACGAGAGGCGTAAGCAATTACCTTACCCTCTTACATCAAAACACAATCTAGACCGATTCCAGAGGCATCAGTATACACCTGATAGTTCAACCCTTCTTTTGGTAAACCAAGAACTAGAGCGGTAGATAGAGCATCCTTAAGGGTTTGAAACGCTTTCTCACATTCTGGGCTCCAAATGAATGGGACAGCCTTTTGGGTTAGTTTAGTCAACGACGAAGCGATCTGAGAAAAGCCCTTAACGAATTTCCTATAGTATCCTGCCAATCCCATAAAACTTCTAATATCGGTAACAGACTTAGGTTGAACCCAATCCTGAATAGCTTTTACTTTGCTCTGGTCTACTCAAATTCCCTGAGCATCGACTACGTGCCCCAAAAATGCAATGGAGTTAAGCCAAAACTCGCACTTGGAGAACTTGGCATAAAGTTGATGCTCACACAAGGTTTCCAACACTAGCCTTAGATGTTCTTCATGGCCTTTCAGAGTTTTGGAGTAAATGAGGATATCGTCAATAAAGACGATCACAAACTTATCCAGATACGGTTTTAGCACGCGCTGCATTAAATCCATAAAGATTGACGGTGCATTGGTGAGTCCGAACGACATCACCAAAAACTCAAAGTGTCCATAACGAGTACGGAACGCGGTCTTCCCTACGTCGTCTTCTCTTACTCGCAACTGATGGTATCCAGACCTTAGATCGATTTTAGAAAATATCACAGCTCTGGATAATTGATCGAACAGATTGTCAATTCTAGGCAGTGGATATTTGTTTTTTATGGTGACCTTGTTTAGTTCACGATAGTCTATACACATACGCATAGATCCATCCTTCTTCTTCATAAATAAAATTGGTGCTCCCCAAGGAGACATGCTTGGCCTAATAAAACCTTTTTTAGGAGCTCTTGCAACTGCTCATTGAGTTCTTGAAGCTCTTTAAGTGCCATTCTATAAGGTGCTTTGGATATTGGCTGCATACCAGGAATCAATTCAATGGAGAATTCCACTTCTCTGGAAGGAGGTACACCAGGCAAATCTTCTGGAAATACATCGGTAAATTCTTTGACTACCTTACAATCAGCAAGGGAGATATTTTCTTTTGTTTCGCCCATCATGGTGACTAAGTAGGCGCTACAGCCTTTGACAATCAACGGTTCTGCTTTAATGGCATTTATTAAAGATAACTACATGCTAGTCTTTCCTACAAATGTTTCAGGCTTACTCTGAGAGTGGAGAGTGACTCTCTTTTTATTACAGTTAATCACCGCATTATTGTCACTAAGCCAATTCATCCCGAGGATGATGTCAAAGTTTACTATCGGTAGAACGATTAGCTTAGCCTGAGATTTTTGATCGTTTATCGGGACTTTGATATTGCAAAATTTCTGGGCACTTAGTTGGATTCTTGATGGAAGTCCAACACTCAATCTTTGCGCTAGGTTGCATGTGTGGAGTTTAAGATTATTAGCAAATTGTTCTGAGATGAATGAGTGACTGGCACCCGTATCAAACAATACGTTACAAGGTTGGTTATTGAAATAAAGTGTGCCTAAATTGCACAGTTTTGCATTAACAGCTTGAAAAGATTTAACATACAGAAAGGCAATATAACAAGAAGGGTTGAAGAGTGTGTACCTGAAACCACGTTGTTATCTTCTGCAGCTTCCATAGGAGTTAAAGCATACACTCGGGCAGGTCCAGCAGGATGATTGTTATTTTGCCGTCGCTGGAAATTCTAAGAATTGGGTGCTGGTGGCTGGGTGTGAGCCACTTCAGGAGCAGGGGCTGGCATTATGGCCAGATTTGGTTCTCTCCAATTCAGTGGAGTTGCCCGGAACACCTGCTTCTTATGATATAGCTTCATTTGAACTCCATCTATTGTTTCTATGTGGTCGCACTGATAAAATCGATGGCCTGTGCGCCCACAATTGAAACACCTCTGGCCAAAGTGATAACACTTGCCATATGGATGTGGCTTTGTGCAGTTTTGAATTTATTCAGTTGTAGGTGCAGCTTCCAACTGATATACTTTCGCGGGGTTGGTCCCGTACCTTTTCAAATTTCCTTGCTGATTCAGATTGGTTTGCGCCTTTCGCTTATGATCTTCTTCGGATTGGTGATGTTCAATCACCTTAGCCGTTTCCACTACTTTAAAGAAACTAGTTAGACATAGTGGCACTATCTGATTCTTCAACGAACTTCTGAGTCCACAAAGGAATCGATGACACTTTGCTGACTCAGAGTGGGTGACTTCTGGTGCAAAATGGATTAATCTACGGAACTCTCTATCGTATTCCGCCACTGAGCGACTTCCTTGCGTCAACCTCATGATCGTATCTGTAATCATGTTTTGTGCGGACGGGGGGATGAACTCAGTCTTGAAGGCTTCAACAAATGCATCCCAGGGAATGTCGTCTAATTCATAATCGATGAACTGGGTATTCATGACTTCCTCCCACCAATATTCTGCCTCGGCGTGAAACAGATGGGTGGTGAGACGGACAGCTTCAGAGTTTGGAATCTTCAAACTAACTAGATCATTTTCTACGGCCTTCAGCCGATTATTGGGGACAAGTTCCCGCCAAAGGTTGGAGGCCTTAACCTCAAGAAATTATGGAGGAGATTATCTGTTGTATGGTGTGAAGATGAAGCAACTTGTGGGGCATGAACTATTAGAGCGGTGACAGTTGCTGGGGTTACACGATCATTCAATAATTTCTGCATGACCAGTGCCTGTTGAGCTTGGTTTTCTAAGAGCATTGCCACCATGGCTCGCAGATGAGCCACCTCGTCGTTAGAACTACTGGAGGCCACAATGTTCTTGATAGGAGTAACAGTGGGTGGTGATCCAAAATCCATTCTAGTTTAATTAAAGAAAAGAACAATTCAGAATCTATTATAAGTAAAGGAATTCAAAATTTCTCATTAATCATAAAATTTAAAAATTACAAATGCCAGACTGTAAATCAAAATGAAGTTTGCCTGAAATTAAAATAACATTTAAATCTAACTATCATTTAGACTTTATCAATGTACTCTACCCTAAAGGCTACACAAAAATCCTCAAAGGTGACTTCTCGCCGCTTCCTATTATGCTTCTTCTCCAGCTTTGCCATAGTCTCGTACCACCATACTCCGGCATAGTCCACCATCAGGATAGTCACCATATCTACATAGAGTGACTCGGGACACTCTATGTGCTCCAAAAGGGACTCTACTCGGCTCAGCCATTCTTGCGCATGCACTGGAAAGTTGAGCCCTCGATATACAGTTTGTCGTAGAAGCTTTTCCGTGACCAAAATTCCTCTTGATGAAACTCCTTCGATTTGCCAATTGCTTTCCTGCCTCCATTTGAAGCTACTGTCCCAAGCACTCCTGAAGACACGCTGATAGTAGTCTATATCGGACTCCTCAGATCCCATCTGACTCTGGGAGCAGAATTTTACTATATTTGTATTAGACTCTGAATGAATAAATTTATTAGGTTGGGAGTATTTGCCTCTTTTATTGTGCATAGAGTTAGTGGAACTACCATGTTATGGATGTCATATATATTGATGCTTGTATTTCAGAAGAGCAATCCATTATGTAGAAAGGAATCATAGATCCCAGTCTGACACCTTATAGTGTTCTCTGATACCAACTGTGGAGCCCCCGTACTGACAATAAGGAAGTACGGTGCTCCAACTGTGGCAAATCCCCAACTTAAGTAAAGTTAGGTGAACCCAACTTGCCTTAAGGCAAGGACTTGTCACTAAGTGCTATAACATTCAACAGTATAAATATCAAAGTGGCGGAAGCAATATAAAAAATAGGGTAACATCCACAAGCATACATAGTAGGAAAAGAAAATGCAATATAGTAACTCATCACAATGCAGAAAATAAAGTATATCCATAAAGTTTAATTACTACAAACTAAAATGAGTAACTGAAAATGAAAGACTCTCGTCCTCACTGGAATAACAACACAAAGCTAGCTAGACAGCAGCTGGAAGGTCCTCCTCCTGAACTGGCTCTTCCTCAGCGACACTGCCCATGAACACGTCTAAATCTGACATTTGTCGGTATTACAAATGTCAGGGCCCCAACTAACAAAATAAAAAGGTTACAGTTAGACAATTGTCTATGTACATTTTAGCTATTTAAAGTGAACTGAATATTAAAGGATATCACATTTAAATTTAACTGTACATCCAGCAGTAAAGGGGTGCAATAAGCTATGAAAGAACTAGGATACTATAAACTATTTATTTATAGCATGCAACATGTATGTAAAAAAACATACAGACTCAAAATAAGCAAGGTAAGGCTAAGAGCAAAAATAACTGCAACTACTGAATAAACATGATCTTAACATGATTATGATCGAAGTAAAACATGCTGAGTATAAAAGAACATGAGTACTGAATATAATAAAATTCTAGCATCCTAAACATGCCATTTATACATATATCTAAACCATGAAAGTATACATACAACATGCAGATTAATATGAAAAGAAAGGCCATTGAGACATGTGGCAAAAGCAAAGCAATGTATAACATATAAAGCCACTGAGACATGTGGCAAAGCGAGCAAATACTAAAAATAAGACCACTGAAGCATGTGACAAAGCAAATAAAAAAAAAAACAACACAATACAACTAAAGTAGTAATAAGCCTAAGCTCTAGTACTGCCATACCAGCCAATAGGCCATACAGGGCCTCCAATATCAATCAATCAATCAATCCCCAGCCTAGCCATCCAAATATGCTAGGTCTGAGTCCAGTCTATACAATACTACTACTAAAGAGGCAGACTATACTAGGTCATATTCTACTAATTGTGACAAAACAAAACTGAATGATATGTAAATTCAATACTAGCTTAGGATACATCATCCTAAGTTTTCCTATTATGCTCAAGGGCTAAAGCTCAAAATCCAAGGTATGCAAAGCAATCTAATCAAAGTGAGCAAGAGACTCAATCTAGACTCATGTGATATCTGTTGTTATCTAATTACCAAATCTAATTACCCTGAGAAGGTACAAGCTTAGGATATCTAATATCCAGCTATCTAGTAGAATCTCAGATTTACATCCTTAAAGTCAAATATTAGAACTTAACAAGTTCTAATCAAAAATCATGTGATGACTATATAGTTTAAGTAAGCAAATCAATGACCTAATTTTATGAATATTTTACTCTCTTACCCAAATCTTGATCAAATAAATCAAGATTTAGGGATTTAGAACTTAAACCTTATGTTGAGTTCAAATTCCAAATCCAAGGTGATACTAAAATAGGATCTAGGTTTCTCACTTAATACCAAGGGTAAAGGTTCCTATAGTTGAAAGATTCAGGAACTACGATCTTAGTGGAAGGCTATTCTATTAATTATAAGATAAAATAATCAATTAAGAATTTGAGAATCTAAGATCTATATTCAATCTTTAAGATAATTTCATTATCTTATTGATTGAATCATTCTATAACCACATGGAAGGTTTCAAAAGATTAAATAATCAATCATTTAAGAATTTCAATTGGAGGTGGTTTGATTCAAATTGAAGATCTAAGTCTAAGATTTAAGATCCAAAGATTAGAGATTTGATCACTTTAGACATTAAAACTAGATATTAGCTTAGGAGCTTTAATTCTATGCTTCTTTTGGAATTTAAACTATATTGCACTTATTAAGATGATGCTTTAACCATTCACTTCCCTTGATTAACATTTAAGCTTATAATCATCTCTTTAGATTACTAAGATCTAAGAGTCTAAGTTTTCATCACTTTAGATCTTAAACTAGGCTTTTAACTTAAACATCTCTAATTTCTTATCTTTTGACACTAAGTTCTTAAGTTATCTTTAATTAACTTATCAATGAGATAATTGACTAATTCTCTTATTAATTTAAAGGTTAAGTCCAAATGATCTTTATAAGAAAATACTTAAGATCTAATTATCTTAATTAGGGATTTCAATAAAGATTTCATGGATTAAGGATCACATTAACACTATTTTTGTTCTAAGATCTCAGAGAATATAACTAACCCGTGTTATGGTGGTTTACTGAAATTTTCAATCCTCAAAGTACATTAAATCACAGTTTGGTCAAAATGACCAAAATGCCCCTCTTAAGGTTAAAATTGGGATTTTTGGGTTTAACTATCCAAATTAGATCTAATCTATTTTAATATGTTTCATATTACTTAATGAAGTGGGAAACACCTTTAATTTAGGTTTTGGTGACCTAAATGGTCTTAATTATCACTAATCACTTAATTAAGCTACTTTGGGTGACTAGTAAAATTAGGGTACTTTAGGTCAATCCAACCTTACACTTAGGTTATACTAGGTCTAACATGATATTAGGAACCATCCCCACCCAAATCAAAGGCTTAATCAGGGTTTAATTCACTAATCCTTGATTAGAGTGATTAAGGGGTGATTAAGGAAATTAATTATTCAAAATCAACTTTAAGGGTCTGGAATTGTTCCTTAGGGTACAAGGAGCAATCAGAGCCCTTAATATCATAGATTGGATAATTAGATAATTTTATATGATTTATTTAAGAGCAGAGAAGTTTTGGCCAATATTTTTAAATCCAACCATTGGATCTGAATTTTTATTTTATATTCATATTCCTTGAATTTTTTTGATTCAAATGGTATATTGGATCATACCATTTGAATCTGAATAACTAAAGTTATTTAATTAATTCATTCTGAATTTTTATTTAAATTAGAACTTTAGGTTCTAATTAAACTAAATCATAACTATTAAAAATACATTCCAATATATATTTAATTAACCATTCCCCAAAATCGGAATCGCGCGGGCCGGGGCTCGGCCCGGCCCAAAACCCGCGACTTCCTCTTCAACCTCTCGACAGGTCCTGAGCCCGCCGAATTTCAAAGCTGAAATTCTCGGCGCTCCGGCGACGGCATGGGCTCAAATCAATCCCTACATGATCCTTGAGCAGAGACGCATCGAATGGACCAAGAACTCCCATCTAGATCCCTCTGTATCCCTCTGGATCGATGGGGTCTTACTCACTCGAGACATTCTTCGGCGAGACATCTCAGGTCGCCTGTGAGGGCAAAATTCTCCTCACAGGACCACAATTCGATGGGATTTTGATCCCTACACACTCAGGGGGACTAGATGCATCGAACCCCCAACCTATCTTAACCCGAGATGCAGCCAATCGCTGGGTCCTTACTCGGACCCAGTCATTGGCTCATTGGCTAGCTCAGTCGATCGATACGATCGACTCGAGCTAACCTGGCCCCAGGCGACAATCACAGTGGTTTCTTAGGTGGCTAAGGTTGCTTAGGCGACAATCACAGCAGTTTCCTAGGTGGCTAAAGTTGCTTAGGCGACAATCATGGCTCATTCGATAGACAGAAATAGAAAGGAGCTTAAAGAAATATTAATGGCAGAAAGCTGTACCTGATGTCGAGCTGCAGGCTTAGCCGAGGGGAATTGAGGTGCTCCTGAGCTTCCCTGAGGCTAGACGAGGGTTGCACAAGGGGTCTGAACTCCAGACGGGCCCTCAACCAGTGGTTCTAGCCTTCAGAAATCGCCGAGAATTTGCCGAGGGGACGGGAGCTCCAACAGGCCTTCAGCGGGGGAAATGGGGATTCACAGTGAGCAAAGGGACTCACTGTGAAGTCCCGGAGGTATTTATAGCTGCCATGGGGTTCTAGGAAAGGAGGCCAGGGCTCGGGTTTGGGAATTGGCTCGGCCCGAGGCTTCTCCCTGGTTCCCTAAATTGGGAGGGTCTAGCCCTCCGGGGCCGCCTTGCTAGGCTCGGCCACTTACGGGAGGAAGCTAACGGCCTAGCTGACCTGGCGAGGGGAGTGACAGATAGGATTACGTGGCAAATTTCTATGAATCCTCTCGGTCGGGATGGAATCTCTGCGGGGACGAAGGTCCACAGTGGTAGGGTTCGCCTCCGCCGTCTGATGCCGAAGCCGTTGGGTTTAGATGGTCTGATGCGAGGGTTTGAAATTTAGAAACGCGGAGAGGATCTTGAGCATCCGATCTGAGATGCCGATCGGGCAGATGGGATCAGATCACGATGTGCGAGATAAGAGCCATTGGATTAAGCGCGCTGAGATGCGTGCTTACGCAACAAGTGGCCGAAATGCGCGCGCCGCTGTCGGGACCCCGTAGCGGATCTGCCGCGGTCTCGACAGCAAATCCCACAGCAAATAGTTTAATTTTAATTAATTAAACTATTTAAATTAATTCTTAATTATTCTAGAATTTCCCAAATTCAATTTAGGACTAAACCAGCTCCAAAAATTCCCAAAAATTCACCCTTAGCTAATTTGGGTATGAGGAATTCAAAAATGAAATCAGATTTCAATTTGGAGATCAAAATAATTTAGGTATTTTTCAGGGCTTAAAAATAGCCAAAATACCAAATTCTCCAAATTAGCTCCAATTGATTTCAAACTTCTAGGTTTAGGTTTAAATGACCCATTGAACCCAATGGAATCAAAATCAAACATTAGTTTAGCTTAATTAATCTAGTTTTAAGCTAGGGTAATAACCTAGGGTTGTTACAGCTAATGACCTTATTATATTTTCTAATGGTTCAAATATATCTATCAAAATCTTAACCACCTATTTGCTTTAGTTGAAGAGAGAGATGGTGTTGAGCATTAACTTCCATAAATCTTTCCTTTTCATTTATAAGAAAGCTAATGTGAGGGTGATCAAAAACATTGCCAAGAACCTTGGGTTTAAAAGAAGAAAATGCTAATTTTTTCATTTGGGTAACCCTATGGTAATGGGGCACATTAAGGATATCACGTTCAAAGCCCCATTTGACAAGACAGCCTGGCCTGTCCCCCACTACCCCAGTCCACCTCAGCAAGCCATTGGGAACCTTTCCCCAATGACATATTAGCCCTGGTTGGGCCTCATAACCCGGCCTGAGCCAATTGGGGAAAACTGAGAGCTCGGGCTTGGCTCGACTTCTCGGGCCTCAATAGCCCATTCAAAGCCCTCCAGAAGCTTTCTTGTAAGCATCTGAGGTTATAAATAGTCTAAGCGATCCTCCCTCTGACCCTTTGCTGGTCAATTGAACCCTCTGCAAACTCACCGCCATGGCTGAGCTCCCGAGCAGCTAAGCTCCATCCAGGCGCTCCCAAGCCCGCGTACCGCTAATAGGAGAGCTTCCTGGAGTTCAGGAACTCTCAGGGAGATCTAAGGCAGCTCAGCAAGGCCGGAGGAGACCTCTTCACCTTTTGCCAGCTTTCATACGAATCCAGGTATCCCAATTGCTGGTTTTGAGCTAATGAGACTCAAACCTTATTCCAATTGACACGATTTTGTGCTTATAGTCGATTCGAACCCAGCCATATCGAAATTAGGGTCTAGGTTAGCCCCGATCGATCGAATTGATCGATCGGGCTAAGTTTCTTCTGGATCGCCTCGGTCGAGTAAGGACAAAGCGATCCAAACCACCCCAGACCCCCAGTCCAAAGGGCTTCGATCTGCCTCACCTCCCTGATGGTGTAGGGATCGAGATCGGGGTCTGGCTTGGCCACTGTGGGGAGAATTATCTCCCCACAGTAACTCTATGGTAGAATCCTCGGGTGAGTAAGGTCTGGCTGATCCAGACTATCTCATGAGGGGCTTCGAGTCCCAACAGATGCATCTGACCATGGTAATGGAGTATCAATCGAATGCTGGCCAAGCCGTGGTCTGGATGCGCTGGAATTTTGGCAATTAGGGTTCCCTACTCGGCTCTATCCGTCAGGACGAAGGAATGGGGACGACGGCACTGTAAGGGCCGGTTCTACCCACGACCCGCGCTGTGCGACAGTGCCGGGTCTCCCGGATCCTGGTCGACCCGCGCGTTTCGAATACGGGCCGAGCCATTTAATTTAAATTGAATTAATGGAATTATTTTCCTTAAGGAAAATAATTCAATTAATCAAATCATAGGATTTTGATTAAATAAAAATACAGAATGTATTATTTAAATAACTTTTAATCCACTGGTCCAATTCCTATGATATCATAAATGAAAATGATCAGAAAAATCTCAAGAACCTAAATATAAAATAAAATAATGCATTAGATGATTAGATCTTTAATTATTGCCTAATTATAGTGGATCTTAATTAGGGCAGATTAGTAAATTTACTTATCCAAATTGCATGTTTAGGGTGCCATTAGCTCACTGATGTTAACTAGATTGCATATGCTAAGTAGAATATTTTTCTGAGTTCTATAATTTCCGTTATGGCCTAAGCTTGTTAAATCATGATTTGTAAATTTTAGGATTTATACTTTTGGGATCCGGCAATTTGCTAGATCTCGAGCAGTTTTTGGAGGCAGGACAGGAGGACGTACCAGAGACTCAAGAGGAGCAACTGGAGCTGTAGGGGATTGAGCACCTGCTTTACTTTCTAGTTCTTTCTAGCATTCTAGATAGACTCTTTATATTTCTGCATGTTAAAAGGTTTGTAATAAATTCTGGATGTACTTTTACTTTTCTTTTTTGAGATTGACATTTACTATTGCTTGAGATAGATGTATTCTGGATGTTTTGCTTTTAGCTTCTGCACTCTGTTATACTACTATACATAGTATTGTGATGTGATTGGCGTATTGGAAACGCTGATATATTTTATAACATACATGGGTTATTTCTAGCTCCCTTGAACCTTATGTACGTGCCAGTCTAATACCTAAGATAAGTATTCTTATCTTAGATATTGAGTCTCGAACCTACTGTTAGGGTTCGAGTCAGCGGCCTTCGGTATGGCTTCGTCTCTTTAGCCTAATCGGGAAAATGGGTTCTACTTGTATGGCCCACCGTTCCTGAGTAGCGCACCGTTCCGCCGCCGGACAATGAATTACACTTGTCTTTGCGCCCGGCGACGGGACGGGGTGTTACAGTTGGTATCAGAGAAGTATTATAAAGTGTCAGATGAGGAACCTGTTCCTATCTACTTTATAATCTGTTCTCTGCATAATGACAAGATCACAATTACTATGTGTATTGCAAAGCAATCATCCAAAAGGTTGATTAAGCTGTCTCAGAAATAGAAAGGGAGATTATGTCTACAGTACTGACTCCCTAGGAATTAAACACACGTAAAAAGATAACTTAAAATGACATCTAAGGATTTGAACGAATTTTAAAAGAAATAAATGAATGAAATATTAATAGGTTGAACTATTTTAGGGGATGGAATACTCGCTGTCAGCATTTTTGTTCTACCTTAGGAGGTTTGATGATTATTGGATAGACGACCTTTGAGATGGTCAGATCTACGGGAGGACGGTAGATGGAGTATCACCCCAAGGAGTCGCAGTACTAGACAAGATCTTGATTCATTCATCATTTAGAGGTACCAGTCTTTCGGCACTCGCCAAAGAGTGGCTGGATCGTGTTACCACGGCACTTCGAGAGACAGCCTGTCCAGAGAAGTACCGTTAGAGATTGTAGAGATCCTACTGAGGGGATCAGCAAGTCGTTGGTGGTATTGGGTCGATAGGAGATTAGCTCGGAAAGGTCACAAGGTCACAGATGATGACTTTTGTGCTGCCTTATGGGTAGAGTATTGTAACTAGATCCTAGGAGTTTCTTTATGTCATTTTTTGTCATCTCGTTTACAAATTTTGATGTATCCATGTATCTTCTCTTTTGAGAAATAATTTAAGAATGAATGAAATTTTATGTTTCTAAAACTTCATTGTAATTGCAGCTATGAATCCTGGTTCTTCCTCTGCTCGCACTCCTATTAAAAGGACAATCCCATCGTTAAGTGAACCTGAGGAATCAAGTCTTATGGCCAACTTAATAAAGGCTTTAATTGATAGTAACGTGCAACAGGCACTAAAGACACGATCTCTCATCCTCTCAGTCAAACAATAATCCTCAGGATCTTCTTCTTATAATTCAGGGGACGGAGTCCTACACAATTTCCTTCGTTTTTGTACTCCCACATTCAACGGAGCATTAAACCCCATGGATACAGTAACATGGATAAAGTTGGTGGAGAAGAATCTGTCCTTAATTAAATGTCCTAATTCTAAGGCAATCCGTCTGGTGACCTACCTGTTCCAAGAGGAAGCGGAATACTGGTGGGAAAATGAACGAAATAACAGATTTGTGGACTTTAAGGTGGAGGACATTCCATGGGATATGTTCATGGAAGCATTTCGCGAAGCTTTCATTCTGGCCTCAGCTCAAGCAATTCTAGAAGACGAACTTCTTCACCTCACATAAGGAAATAAGTCAGTGTCCGAGTACGAACAAGAATTCAGAAGACTGTCAAGGTTCGTTCCAGATCTAGTGAGAACGGAAGCATCTAAGTGTCACCGCTTCATGAAAGGTCTGAGAGATTCTATTAGATCCCACCTAATCTCACGGCAGTTCAAAACTCTAATAGAATTAATCGAGGCTGCCCGTCTGCAAGAAGGATTTTAGGGTCAGCTGGACCGGAAAAGAAAAGCCATGATCGCGCGCCCATGAGACGAGCGCTTTGGCCATCACAAATCGGCCAGAGTATACAATATGGAAACTACACAACCTCAGCCTCAGAATCCTGAATGTAAGAGGAAGCATCTGTACGGGAAGTGCTACCACTTCGGTGGTGTATGTTTCACTTATGGACGTAAGGGCCATCGCTGCTATGAGTGCAGGGAGAAAAATACCATCGATGGTGTGCCCATCGACCACTCCCACCATAAGCAAACCTTTCATGCTCAACCTGTGAACCCGCGGGAGCCCGCTCCTGCCATAATGCCGTCTCCTACAACGAACTCAAGGGCAAGTGTACCTGTGCGAAGGTCAAACTACAACCGCCAAGATTCAGGGACCCAGAACAAACAACCCTCAGCACCTGCCCGAGTATATATGTTAACTCCAGCTTCTGCTCATGAAAACAATGATGTGGTATCAGGTACGCCTTAAATAAACTCTCTTTTCTTGCTGCATTAAAGAATTGCCCTTTCTATTCCAGTATGTCAATTCTCGAACGAATTATCTTTATGTAAATTATCGCAATTATAGGCACATTAACAATAAATGACATAACTTGTAATGTTTTATTCGATACGGGAGCAAGTCAATCTTTCGTATCAGAAGAGTGGGCTAAAACACTTAAACTACAGACACATCAACTAGCCAGTTCGTTAAGTATTGGGCTACCTTCTGGAGCTCGTATGCAGTCTCAATAATTCTGCAACCTAGATATTCTTATTGAGGATCAAAACTTCAGAGCTAAGCTAATTCTACTGCCAATTACCAACTTCGACATAATCCTAGGTATGAACTGGTTAAGCCAACATGGTGCGTCCATAAACTGCCAAAAGAAGAAAATAACCTTGGGCAGCGGAAGAAACTCAAAATCATTCGTGGGAAAATTTAGTACCCAATCCTCGTTAATCAACACCATGGTGGCAGAGAAACTAGTCAAGAAGGGATGCAGTGCGTACCTTGTAACGATGTTGGGAGAAAAGAAAGAAGTCATACCTCTTTCCGAGAACCGTGTAGTTTGTGAATTTCCCGATGTTTTCCCTGAAGACTTTCCTGGTCTTCCTCCGAATAGAGAAGTAGAGTTCACCATAGAAGTAATTCCTGGGACTCAACCACTGTCAAAGGTTCCGTACCGCATGGTACCAAAAGAACTCCAAGAGCTGAACAACAAACTTCAAGAATTATTAGAGAAGTGTCTAATCCGTCCAAGCTCATCCCCTTGGGGAGCGCCGGTGCTGTTTGTTAAGAAGAAGGTTGGATCGATGAGGATGTGCATCGATTATAGGGAATTAAAAAAAGTAACTATCAAGAACAAATACCCTCTGCCATGTATCGACGATCTGTTTGATCAGTTATCTGGAGCAAGGGTCTTCTCCAAGATAGATTTGCGATATGGGTATCATCAATTGCGAGTTAAAGATTCTGATATTGAGAAAATAGCATTTCAAACTCGTTATGGACATTACGAATTCTTGGTGATGTCTTTTGGATTGACGAATGCACCGTCCATTTTTATGGACTTAATGCAGCGTGTGTTGAAAGCACATCTGGATAAATTCGTCATTATCTTCATTGACGACATACTGATTTATTCTAAGGATAAAACCGATCATGAAAAACACCTTCGTATAGTACTTGAAGAACTCAGGAACCACAAAATCTATGCTAAGTATTTTAAGTGCGAGTTCTGGCTTGATTCTATCTCTTTTTTGGGTCACGTCATTGACTCTCAAGGGATCAGAGTGGATCAAAACGAAGTAAGCGCCGTCCGAGATTGGTCACAACCAAAATCTGTGACGGATATCAGAAGCTTCTTAGGACTGGCAGGCTATTATAGAAAATTTGTCAAAGAATTCTCACAAATTGCGTCTCCTCTTACCAAGCTGACTCAAAAAGCAGCACCTTTTGTCTGGAGTCCAGAATGTGAGAAGCATTTCAAACATTGAAAGATGCTCTTTCTTCTGCCCCAGTTCTCGCCTTACCCAAGGAAGGATTGAATTACCAAGTTTATACAGATGCATCTGGTATAGGTTTGGGATGTGTATTGATGGAGGAAGGGAGAGTCATAGCCTACGCATCTCAGTAGTTGAAACCACATGAAAAGAACTATCCTGTGCACGATCTCGAACTAGCATAAGTAGTCTTCGCTCTAAAGATTTGGCATCATTATCTGTATGGCATCCAGTGTTCCATATTCACCGACCATCAGAGCTTGAAATACATTTTCACCCAACGTGAGTTGAACTGTCGACAGAGAAGATGGCTCGAGTTAATAAGCGACTATGACTTAAGCATCCAGTATCATCCAGGAAAAGCAAACGTCGTAGCAAATGCACTTAGCCGTCATGCTACACTATCTTCTATAATCTGCACAAGTGCATGGGAGGAAGAATTCCAAAAATTTGAAATCAGGCCAGTGCATGGAGATATGCTAAGTACACTAGTATCCATGAGCTCGGTTGAACCTACCTTTCATCATGATGTTTTCATCTCTCAAACCAAGGATGAAGATTATTTGAAGTTCAAAGTCGATATCGAGAGTGGACGTCGCTTTGACCTTCAACTTCATGGTAATGTAATTTACCAAGGTGACCGTCTATGGATTCCCAAATCCATGCATCAAGAGATTCTGGTCGAAGGCCATAATTCTGGTTACCAAGTGCATCCAGGTAGTACCAAGATGTACCAGGACCTGAAGAAATCATTTGGTGGCCTGGAATGAAAAAGAGTGTGGCAGAATTTGTAGCAAAATGTCACACTTGTTGTTTAGTCAAAGCTAAGCATCAAAAGCCTAGAGGACTTCTTCACCCTCTAGCAATCCCTGAGTGGAAGTGGTTCGACATCTCTATGGATTTTGTTATGGGTTTGCCTAAAGTACGATCAGGTGCGGATTCGATTTGGGTCATTGTCGATCGATTGACCAAGTCGGCTCGCTTCATCCCTATGCGTCAAACAGATTCTGTGGAATCACTAGCAAAGTTATATATTAAAGAAATTATCCGACTCCATGGGATTCCGAGATCCATTGTATCTGATCGAGATAGCCGTTTCACTTTTAAATTTTGACAAGCAGTTCATCAAGACTTGGGAACTACTCTAGCTATGAGTACCACCTTTCATCCTCAGACAGATGGACAAACATAAAGAGTCAACCAGATTATGGAAGATCTCCTTCGTCTCTGTATTCTGGACTTTGGAGGTTTTTGGGAGGACCACCTTCCTCTAATAGAATTTGCGTACAATAATAGTTTTCAAGCAAGTATCGGTATGGCTCCATATGAAGCCCTGTACGGCAAGAAATGTAGTACGCCTTTAGCATGGTCCGAAACTGGCAGTGTTCAACTTTATGGGTCAAAGCTAGTTGAAGAAACAAATCGCAAGATTTAACTGATCCAGCAAAGAATCAAAGCAGCTCAGGACCGACAGAGTAAATATCGCGATACTCATCATCGTGCTTTAGACCTTGAGGTGGGAAATTATGTGTACCTTAAAGTGAGCCCAATGAAGGGTGTTCATCATTTTGGTGTAGCCAGAAAGTTAAGTTCTCGCTACGTCAGGCCATTTGAAATACTAGAAAAGATTGGTTCTTCAACATATCGACTAAAGCTTCCTGGATATTTCTCTACAGTTCATAATGTATTCCACATCTCCTCTCTGCGGAGATGTCTCTGTGATCCATCTCACTTAATTCAACTTCCAGCCATATCACTAAAACCAGATCTTTCTTATGCAGAAGAGCTGATTAAGATCCTAGCTCATGACCAAAAGCAACTAAGGAATTGCTCAATCCCAATGGTAAAAGTTCAATGGAGAAATCGCTCTTTAGAAGAATCTACTTGGGAGAAAGAGGAAGATATGAGAAAGAAATATCCCAGTCTCTTTGAAATCCCAGGTACTCTTTAGTTTTAAAGTCTTATTCATGTGCTTCACTTTTCCTTGTTGTCTTCTCTTGAGATGATGTCGAGGACGACATCGTTCTTAAGTGGGGGAGTCTGTAATAATCCTAGGTTATTACCATGCAAAATATAAGCTACTTGATTTAATTTTTAGTATCATTGCCTTAGAACATTAATCTAAGCTTATCTAGAAGACTTGAAGTTCATTGGACTTCTCTAAGTCAAATTTGCAATTTGATCAATCTAGATACCTTAATCTAGACCAAAAATATTTTGATCTCAGAATTAAAATCTTATGGCATTTTTGAATTCCTCACCCCAAATTAGCTAAGGGTGAAATTTTGGTGCAATTTGGAATTCATTTAGGCCATAATTCAATTTAAATTAAAATGGTTCAATTGCATTTAAGGGTTCTTGACTTTTTCAAATTGCAGATTTACCCTTAATACTTAATATAACAGCCGGGATCCGCTGTGTTGACCACGGGCGATCCGCTGAGGAGCCCGGGACACACAACAGCAGGATCCCTCAAATCTAGCCGTCGCACTCTCTTATCCAACAGCTAGGGTTAGAACCGCGGGTCCGCCGTTAGATCAACCCAAACGATTCTACGGCGTGAATTTAATCTGATTCGGCCGTTAGGATCCAGATGATCTGGGCCATTGCGTCTTTCCGATCGATACATCAGACGGTCCACAGTGCACCCGCACTGTGGATCTTCATCTTCTCCATGCCGCGGTCGATCGAAGGAAATCCTGTGAATCCACGATAGCCTGGCCTGTCCTCCACTACCCCAGTCCACCTCAGCAAGCCGTTGGGAACCTTTCCCCAACAGCATATTAGCCCTGGTCGGGCTCGTGACCCGGCCGAGCTAATTGGGGAAAACGAAGAGCTCGGGCCTGGATCGACTTCTCGGGCCTCATTAGCCCATTCAAAGCCCTCGAGAAGCTTCCTTGTAAGCATCTGAGGCTATAAATAGTCTCAGCGATCCTCCCTTTGACCCTTTGCTGGTCAATTGAACCCTTTGCAAACTCACCGCCATGGCCGAGCTCCCGAGCAGCTAAGCTCCATCCAGGCACTCCCAAGCCTGCATACCGCTGATCGGAGAGCTTCCTAGAGTTTAGGAACTCTCAAGGAGATCTAAGGCAGCTCAGCAAGGTCGGAGGAGACCTCTTTACCTTCTACCAGCTTCCAGACGAATCTAGGTATCCCAGTTGCAGGTTCTGAGCTGATGAGGCTCAAACCTTATTCTAATTGACGCGATTTTGTGCTTATTGTCGATTCAAACCCAGCCATAATGAAATTAAGGTCTAGGTTAGCCCCGATCGATCGAATCAATTGATTGGGCTAAGTTTCTTCTGGATCGCCTCGGTCGAGTAAGGACCCGACGATCCAGACCACCCCAGACCCCCAGATCAGAGGGCTTCGATCCGCCTCACCTCCCTGATGGTGTAGGGATCGATCCTGGGGTCTGGCATGGCCTCTGTGGGGAGAATTATCTCCCCGTGGTAACTCCATGGTGGAATCTTCAGGTGAGTACGGTCTGGCTGATCCAAACCATCTCACAAGGGGCTTCGAGTCCCAATCGACGTGTGTGACCACGGTAATGGAGTATCAATCGAATGCTGGCCGAGCCGTAGTCTGGATGAGCTGGAATTTTGGCAATTAGGGTTCCCTACTCGGCTCTATCCGTCGGGATGAAGGAATGGGGACGATGATACTGTGCGGGCCGGGTCGACCCACGACCCGCGCGGTGCAACAGTGCCGGGTCTCCCGGGTCCCGGTCGACCCGCGTGTTTTGAATACGAGCCGAGCCGTTTAATTTAAATTGAATTAATGGAATTATTTTCCTTAAGTAAAATAATTCAATTAATCAAATCATAGGATTTTGATTAAATAAAAATACAGAATGTATTATTTAAATAACTTTTAATCCACTGGTCCAAATCCTATGATATCATATATGAAAATGATCAGAAAAATCTCAGGAACCTAAATGCAAATTAAAATCATGCATTTGATAGTTAGATCTTTAATTATTTTCTAATTACAATGGATCTTGATTAGGGCAGATTATTAAATTTACTTATCCAAGTTGCATGTTTAGGGTGCCAATAGCTCACTGATGTTAACTAGATTGCATGTGCTAAGTAGAATATTTTTTTGAGTTCTGTAATTTTAGTTATGCCCTAATCTTGTTAAATCATGATTTGTAAATTTTAAGGTTTTTACTCTCTAGATCTTAGCAAACTTAGGCTCTGATTACTTGTGTGATTAAGTAGAACTAATATGCTAAATTTCATGAGAGTTGAATGGTTGGATTATACTTATGTGCTAATCCTTTTTGGTTGGAATTAGGGTTTGATTAGCACTAAGTATCCTTTGTTTTAAATCTTGATTCATCAAATTGACATATGACAGTAAGTAAATGAACTGAATTCATCCTTATAAACTTATTATATATGCTTAAATAAATTTAAAGATATAGAATCTTAATTATCTGAATTAATTTAAGAAATCTTAAGATTTGGATCAATCTTCTAAGACTTGATCTAGGTCTGAGATTTCCACCAATAATACATAATCAACCCACTGATGTAACATTGATCTTAAATACATAACTTGATTCTTCTTAAGGCATGAGAAGGGATCAAACCCTAATCTACTCAAGTCGAGTCCAAATCCCTAAGAACCCTAATTTAATTAATATTGATTTCAACATTATTGAACTAAACATTCTCCAATAATGCATTTGATTTATTATCAATTCTAAACACTAAATTAGACAAATTAGGGTTAATAATAAATCTATGTGACTTCTTGATCTGAATCAAACCTTAACATCCCTGATTTTCTCTTAAGTAAGAGGACTAGCATAAGAAGATCAATAAAATCATATTGATTAATCAAGTGATCTAATTCTTAAAATTGTTCCTAATTTAGATCCCATGATCTTAGATTGAGTGTGATCAGATGACTTAATCATCTGATTTAATCATCCTAAACCAAAATATGAAACAGAACCTTAGAGATTAATATCAAAATTTAGAAGAGAGAACCTTAAGTATCTCTTCATAAGATCATCTTGAATTAATTAAAGGACCTAAATCCATATATCTTGAGGTAGGAAGCCTTGTATAACTCCTTGAGGTAGAAGTATAGAAGATCCCATCACCTTAGAAATTGATCTACTCTCCTTGTGGTAGTAATCCATTGAGGCACTAGAAAAGATACTTTTCCTTATGGTAGAATCCATATTAAGTGATCCTTGATCACATTTGCTTGGTGAAACCTTGTATAGGACTTACCTATAAGTTTAGGACTTGTAGTTTTGATAAATCCTTATACTATTAAATAGACTTGATTGAACCTTGATTATTGGGTAGTGTAGTATAGTATACCCATATTACTGGTCCCCAGTAATATTCTGGATTGGTTAAGTCACTCTAAGTGAGATTTATCTTTGTTGCTAACCTGCGGGCTTAGGCGGATATAACCTCGCTTAGAGTAAATCAGTCAATCCTAAGAGTGTGTTAAATGGGTACCAATTCCTTAGTTTAATTGAAAGACAATTTGCCATCGGGCAATGCCTCATAGCGAAGATCGCTTCAATAGGTTTGGCTTAAATAAACTAAGTAGCGGGATTCACCTTTCTTAAGATGCTAAGTATGATTGTGAGCTAAGTGATTAAATGCTTAGTTTGAGATACAAAACTATCATCGGATGGTGCCTCCTAATGAAGATCGCTTTATTAGGGTGGCGTAATCAAACTAAATGTTGTGAGTCCTATATTTGCAGCATATTCAATATCTGCATATAATCACCCCGCCTAGTGATCTTTAAGTAAATATGCAACTTTAACTAAATATCGATCTAGAAATTTGGAGTCAGAATTCTTTTAGCAGGATTCTGCACAGTGGAGACTTAGAATTCATTATTGTTTCTTATTATACTCTTTATGGATTTCGGGATTTCTCATTCCTTCAATATGATGGCATAAGCATAAGCATAAACCTGAGTTGAACTCATTCCTTCTGTTGTGACACATGATTATCAGTGATACAATATGAGATATGGAATGTTATATACACAGACTGGGGAATTTCAGGGTGCATCTGCGTCACTATACTGACTTCCTAACTGTTGTGCTTACATTGGACCGTACTACTCATAAACCTTCAGTGATAGTTCTGTGATATATCGTGGTATAACATATTTGTGAACATTGTTTCAGTGGCATATAATGCAGCTTATAGCATTCTTCTCAGCATTTGACATTCCTCTCACATTAATTTATGAGTATCTGATGTTTACATTTACTTTCAGTATTTAGTTTTGATGCAGTTTTACTTTGCTCAATTCTTACAGTTTCAGTTATTTAGTGTCTTTACAGTTTTTCTACACTTTTACTTTACGTGCTTGCATATTTGTTATGTTTAGTTTAGCTTTGTATAGCTAGCTTCGATGTGTTAGACTTCCTGTCTAACATGGGGTACTCTTGGGAACCGGTAATTTGCTAGATCCCGAGCAGTTTTTGGAGGCAGGATAGGAGGACGTACCAGAGACTCAAGAGGAGCAACTAGAGCTGTAGGGGATTGAGCACATGCTTTTACTTTCTAGTTCTTTCTGGCATTCTAGATAGACTCTTTATATTTTTGCATGTTAAAAGGTTTGTAATAAATTCTGGATGTACTTTTACTTTTCTTTTCTGAGATTGACATTTACTATTGCTTGAGATGGATGTATTCTAGATGTTTTGCTTTTAGCTTTCGCACTCTATTATACTACTATACATAGTATTGTGATGTGATCGGCGTATTGGAAAGGCTGATATATTTTATAACGTACATGGGTTCTTTCTAGCTCCCTTGAACCTTATGTACGTGCCAGTCTAATACCTAAGATAAGTATTCTTATCTTAGATATTGAGTCTCGAACCTACTCTTAGGGTTCGAGTCAGCGGCCTTCGGTATGGCTTCGTCTCTTTAGCCTAATCGGGAAGATGGGTTCTACTTGTATGGCCCACCATTCCCGAGTAGCGCAACGTTTCACCGCCGGACTATGAATTACACTTGTCTTTGCCCCCGGCAACAGGACGGGGCATTACAATAGCTCTCATTTTTCTTAGTGCTTGGTGGTGTTAAGTTTATTGCATATCTTTGGTGAGTTACGTTGTTATTTTCTTTATAATTTATTTTATCATGATGCTCTTATGCTCATAACCTCAATCCATCCACACATCTTCTCCTGTATCTTATGTATCCTATAAAATTATTAAATCATTATATAATCTCTTAAACACACTATAAACTCCACCACAGTCTCCACAACGAAATCTAAAAATATCTCGACCAAATCTTATTCTCTACCTCTGTACAGTCAACTAAACACTATCAAACCTAGCCATCTACTCCAGATCCAAACTACACATCTTATACTACCTATACTAATTTATTTCCAGCCCATCAACCCACTAAAGTGACACCAACAAGAGGGATATTTTGAATCAGCCCAAACAAAGCTCAATCAAAACTATAGTCACTGTTCTCGAGCAGTCAGGCATTGTGGCGCCATGGTCTCAAGCCATCTGGAGCTGTGACCTGCTGTGACACGAGGGTCTGGAGCGGTCTGGTGTTGCAATGCGCTGTGGCACCACAATCTCGAGAAGTCTTGTGCTACAGCACACGATGGTACTAATTCTTATTACAATGTTTAGTGTTATGTTGCTCTATGGAGAGCTCCTTGCGAGCTTGCCCGTGCTACAGCACACTATGGTTAGTTCATTTCGAACTTCGGTGCATTGTAGCGCACGATGACTCCCTTCTTCATTAAAATACCATTTTGATAATTTAATCATTTTTTAGCTGAAAAATCCTTCAAAGAAATTAAGCTACTAAACATACTAAATACTGATATCCTAAATCTAAAAATGACTATATTTATAGTGCTCATCAATCGTTACTAAACCTTAAAAATAACTCCATCTTGAGACTGGATGGCTTCTCAATCTAATTCTACAAAATGTTTTGAAGCATTATTAAAAAGGATGTGAGTAATGCTATTTTAGATTTTTTTTTTGAGGCATGCCTCTCCCAACTTGTTCATGCAAACAACTATTGTGTTGATCTCTAATGAGGAAAGGTGTTAGTGGTTCTCGAACATTAGTAATTATATCAACTTAGTAAAATTTAGGTTAAATGTCTTTAACTCTTAAATTAGCTTCTAAATCAGTAAAACCAATGTTAGAACTATAATAGGATCATATAAGTGATCAAAATCAGTAATTCTATCAACTAAGTAAAATTCTCTAATTTTTTCTGTCTTTTTCTTAGGAGTTCAACACCTCACATTGGGACTATTCCTAAGACTAAAGCTAAATTATAGGATAGATTTTATTTATTAAATAATGGGCTAATTCAATGAATGAATCCTTATTCTTATTAGTTTCTAGATTTTATGGTTTAATTTTGATTATTTGTCTTTTAATCTTAGATTTGGGATAGGAGATTCATTATATTAAATTTGACTTTGCTTAATAAGATTTACCTCAATCATTAGCTCACATTTAGATTGAAACCTAGATCTTAAGTCTTACCCTTTTGGATTATGTAATTAAGCCAATCTCGTAGTGTTTAATCCATAATCTATCATTTAGTAGATCTTGATCTGATCTTAGATAGAACATCTAAATTCATCTAATTAGGACAATGTGATTTGTTTCTTAACTTGTAGTCATGCTTGATTGAATTAGATTATAACATGATCAATTCCAATCCATTTTAACTTATAAGGCCGTACTTCTAAGTTACACGAGATAATAGGAATTAGAGATCCTAAACTTGTGTAACTTGGAATAGTTAGATTGGTTAAATTAAATAACAAATGATATCATCATGGTTAGTAGAGTTCCTTGCTTACTAATTGATTTTGTGCAACGCATTCTTTGACCTTTATGCTTATTTTTCCTTGGACATATCATATAAGAAAACAATATTGCATGAAAATAAAAACTTAGAATATTAGGAAAACAATGTATTTGGGTTCAGTCTATGGTCGATTATGGTGCACATTACCCCAATGGACAGGGGTAAGGAAAAATAAGGATGCTTAACATTACCCATTGAGGAGTGTGTGTTAAGCTTGGAACCCGCTTAGTCTTGCAGACGTGATTGACTCCTCAACTAGTTTTGGATGTGTCCATAGAAATAAAAGTAAAATAACTAAAAGATATTTGCATAGTATTATCTACTTCTTCAGCTTTGCTTTACTTCTATTATTCTTTATGCCCTAGCCCAGAAAGGCTATGGGAATCTCTATCTACCCGAGCCTAGAAAAACTATGGGAATATACTTGGTCGGATTGGCCAATTCTTTCTGATATGACAGTTATATATTCTTTTCAACTTTGAGCTTACTGTTTATTATGTTGATGAAGCATGTTAATTTTGTTAGCAGTATTTTCCTGTATTACCTGTTTACTTGTGTAAATATATATATATATATATATATATATATATATATTCCTAAAATAGATTTTTTCATTTAATCAAAATACACAAATTACAGACTGCAACACAGGACCGGGGGCTCGATCACCCCCAAAATGACAAAATAACGATCGACAACAGACCGTAGGCGACAAAAATAACAAAATACAATGGCTTACACAAGCCTAAAAATCTGAGAACACGATCACCGAGAGTATCCAGATGACGAACCATGGCGATCCGAACACGGTCAGGACCGGAAGGCAGCCGTCGGGAACTGCATCCAGCAGAAGAACCAACACCACCAGCATATATATATATATATATATATATATATATATATATATATATATATATATAAGATGCTAGACTTTACTGCTTACTATATGTACCACCTATAAATTTGTATTTTAAATCAGCGTATATTATATGATTATCAATATGTTTAGAGTTAGACTTTTCTTTAGTACTTTTACTAACTGTATTACTTATATATATCCTACCTTGTTTAATTTACTTGAGGTGTGCTTTTGCCTCAATTCTTACTTAGTTAGAAATATTATATTTATAACTTATCATATTCCCTTGTATGCTTACTTGCTACCATGTTAGATAGATATTTCATTTTATTTAGAGTAAAATAGTGATATTAATAAATGCTTAATAAATCACTTGCTTAAAATGTACTAAGACATTTTGTCTAATAAGATTTTTCCTTTATTGGTTGGGGCCCTAGCATTGTGAAACCAATAATGCCAGATCTTGAGTAGTTTGAGGATCTAGTGCCCGAGGAGGAGCCTTACATAGAGGAGGCACATCAGCTTGGATCAGAGAATATTAAGCTATCTTTTTATATATTTCTGAGGATAAGAGTCTTTTTTTTATTTTTAGTCTTTTAAATTTTAATTAAAATATTGTAATAACACAAGTACTTATGACTGTGTTTACTTTTTGCATATTATTATTTACTGAGCTATAGTATTATTTTTTACTTAAGTATAATAAATGGATGTAATGTTTATTTCATTTTGCTTCCACACTCTGTATGTATGATAGACTTAGTGACTGATCCTTATATTCATTCTGTACGCATCCCTACCTTATTGATGGATTATGGATCATACCTAATCCAATGATAAGTGGGGGATTTTCCATAAGTGGCACTCCACCCCTCAGGTTTAATTTTGTTGATCAGGGGCGGGGAGCCACAGTTGGTATCAGAGACCTCCATAAGGTGTTAAATTAGAATTTGTATTTCACTCTACCTAATGAATTGTTCTTCTACCAATTAGTCACTAACTAAATACCAGAGTTACATCCAAGCATCATGATCACGAGCTCAGGATAATAAGAGTATAAAAATGAAAATACAATTACAAGTAAGATAAAATGCTCAATCTAACTAAAACAAATTACTTAAAATGGATACTTAGGAACACTATTATACGGCCATGTCATTGTACAACTTTTACACCCACTTTGAAGAAAGGTGGGAGTTTAACGTATACTTGGCAAAATGTTACGGGAGAGAAGTCCAAAGAGTCTTTCCAGCAGGAGCCAGCGTGTTGGAAAGGATGCTGGAGGACGCTATCTACCGGGGATTGGATTTCCCCATCCTAGCGAGGGAGTGGTTAAGAAGAATAACCAAAGTGTTCAATAATCTGAGATACCCAGATTGTATTTGACTCGACATCGTTGACCTCCTCCACCAAGACTACGCAGAGGAGTGGTGGGCTCACAAAGTGTGGGTATTCAAGCATGGACCTGCTCACTGCCACCGAAAAATGACTTACGCCGACTTTACCCAAGCCATCATCGAATAATACATAGGATAAACTCTATGTTTTTCATTTGTTGTCTTATGTTTTATCTACTGCCTTTGATGATGTATTCTCATTTTCTCTATGATTAATAAAAGAGATGAAATGTTATAATCTCCTATTTTTTTAATTTATGAAAATGCGTTATTTTTAATTCAAACTCTAGCAAAATACCATGAATCCTGGACAGAGCCCCTCTCCTGCTCCCTCCAGCAGTTCCTCTAGCAAGGTAAATGCCTTACTAGAAGCGGTCAAACTGATGGTGGAATCCCACCAAAAATAACCAAAATCCAACCAGAAACAGGCTAAGTGAGTCGCTGATGCTCAGGCCAGGCAGGCCGAGAGAATGGAGCAACTGCTGATGTCCCAGATAGACCAGAACCGCACTATGGCTGAGGTAGCCTCAGCATTACATTACTCTTACCAGCATCACTTATAGTCCGCAGATGGACTATTGCACGTCTTCCTTCGCCTGAGGCCCCTACCTTCAATGAGAGCCTCTCTGTAGTGGATACCGCCACCTGAATCAAAATGGTGGAAAAGAATCTAACGAGTCAAGTGTCCCAACTCAGAGGCAGTCCGTCTTACTTCTCACCTCCTGCAAGATGAGGCCGAATCTTGGTGGGACACCACCCGTAGCACATAGTTTGCTGATATACCACATGAGGACATTACCTGGGATGAATTCATCGAAGCATTCCAGGCTCGATTCATCCCCCTGTCCACCAAGCATAGCTTGGGGGACATGTTTCTGAAACTGCAACAAGGTGATCGACCTATGTCTGCTTATGAAGCAAAATTCTATCGCCTCGCAAGATTCTCTACCAGCTTGGTTACCACTGAGCTAGATCACTGCCACCAGTTTCAGAGCAGTCTGCGACCCTCCAACAGGAGCTAGGTGATCCCCCTACGCATATCAGACTTTGCTGAACTACTTGAGACTGCCAAAGCAGAAGAGCAAGACCATGTTAGGGAATGACTCAAGAAGGGTATCGGGTCCACTTCATTCCAGTAGAATCCTTCCAAATGAGCTAGAGTATATCAGCTCAAAGACAAAGCTTGCTCCACCGATATGTTCAACGGTTGCACAAAACCACACTTGTATGGTCGGTGTTACCACGAGAATCATGTGTGCTTCACCTGCGGATGGCCAGGCCATGGCTATTATAGATGTGCGGCTACTGAAACGCTTGATGGTGATCAGATCGGCCGCTCCAAGACTGCCAAATCTTTGACTTATTTTAAAAGCCTGCAGCAACTCGTTCCGCACCACCTCCTACTTCAACTACAAGGAGTGAGACAACTAATGTCCCTCGCCCAACTGCACCATGGCCACCTCCACGGCAGACCTATAACAACAAGACTGCCAGCCCTACTCGTGTCTACACCCTCACTCTGGTTAAGGCCGCTGAAGACAATCATGTTGTATCAGGTACAAGCTTTTGAACCCCTCTACTTTTTACAGTTATTACTTGCTTAACATAGTTAGTAATTAATTTCATCTGCAATTAGGTTCAATTTGCATAAATGACAAACCTTGCAACATCTTATTCGACACTAGGGCTAGCCATTTCTTTGTGTCTAAAGGGTGGGCAGAAGCACTAAACCTACCCTTATATCGCCTAGCTAATCTGCTTAACGTTGGGTAACCCTCCGGATCCCAAATACCAGCTCACCAATTTTGCAAAGTACAAATCCCCATTGAAAATGAAGAATATGAAGCCAAGTTAATAGTTCTCCCTATAGCCAACTTTGATGTAATATTGGGCATGAATTGGCTAAGCAAACATAACACCACTATCAACTGCACAAAGAAGAAGATTACCTTAGGTAGTGGTGGCAAGGCCAGATCCTTCGTGGGTAATCTTAGCACGAGAACCTCACTAATCAATACTATAAAAGCGAAAAGGTTAGTTCAGAAAGGTTGTGATGCTTTCCTAGTAACAATACTGGGAAAAGAAAGAAGTCGTTTCCTTATCCAAGAACCCCGTCGTTTGCGAATTTGCCGATGTTTTTCTCGAAGATCTGCCACATCTTCTGATGAATCCATAAAATATATCTAAAATAATGGAAAATTTCATTCATTTCTGATCTTTAAACTACTCCTAAATTAAATTTTGTTTATCTTTTCAGGAAAATAGCCTCTCCAATGAAGTTCTGAGACATTTTTACAAAATTCCAAGTTTCTTCAAAGGAAACTGCTGCCACGCGCTGCAGCGCACTCCAGCGCACTGCAGCATACTCCAGCACGTTCCAGTGCACTACAGCAGGTCTTTCTGCAAACTGGGACGTTATAGTGCGCTGCAGCGGATCTTGTTGCGAACCGCGGGCGCGGTAGCGCACTGTAGCGAGTTCATTTGTGAACCGCGGGCGTGGTAACGCGCTGCTGCGGGTTTATTTGCAAACTGCGGGCGTGGTAGTGCGCTGCAGCGGGTCCATTTGCAAACCGCGGGCGCGGTAGCGCCCTGCAGCGGATCCTATTTTGAAGCCGCGGGCACGGTAGCGCACTGCAGTAGGTTCATTTGCTACCATTGGCGCAGTAGCGTGCTGCAGCGGAGCATTTTTGCGAAATGCTCCTACCACCATGCGCTGCAGCAGTACAATTTGCAAATGGAATCGCTACCGTACGCTGCAGCGGGTAATTTTGCGAAGCGTGGATGTGGTAGCGCGCGACAACAGGAGACTTAGATATTTTTGCTTGCTGCGCTGCAGCAGTACAATTTTGCAAAGCGTGGATGTGGTTAGGAGCATTTATTGCGGCTGGAACAAGACCCCCAACCTGCATCTTATCCCCAGCCATCATTCTCTGCAGCAGCTCCAATTTTTAATGGAAAGCAGTCTATTGATGTGATAAGAAGGATAAACAAAGAAGGATATTAGTCACTTCACCATTAATTTGGGATTTTCCATCATGACTTCAGATTTTTATTTGACAAATGCTGGTTATGGAGAGGATGAAGGAGGATGTAGCCCCTCTCCTATAAATACACCTCCTCTTGACTAGAGGAAAGTTTACAATTTTGCTCAATTCACTAAGTAAGGAGGAGGGGTGCATAAGTGGAAGTGAGGAACTCCCCAAAGGTGGTAAAGCAAGTTCTTGCTCAAGAAGAGAAGAAAGAAGGCAACACTAGTGACCTAAGTGAGGATCTTGAAAAAGGAGAAGAAGAAATCTGGAGAACTTCCACGGAACATTCCTTGTATCTTCTAAACTTTGCTTTTCTTAGTTGATCATGCAAGAGTCTTTATCCATGTATGTGTTTTTCTTCATTTCCTTTGTAATGAGTAACTAAATCTCCCTTGGGAAGAGTTGGGAAACCCTCATGTGTATGAGTTAAATTTAATGTATGAAGTTTGTTTTCTCAAGCACAAATAAAATGTGAGAACTCTATGCCAAAATAGAACTGAATGTGTGTTCATTTTGAGCACAAGATTTGAACTTGTGAAACCTTGAGGTAAAACTCAAGGAAGCGCAATGTGCACTAAATTAAATCAAAAAGAATAAAAGAAAAAGCTTGAGAATTCAACATGCATTAATAAACTTCTCATCACATGCGGGATGAACCCAACTCTCCTCTCTCTTTTATCTAACTTATCTTCACATTGTGATTACTGTTCTAAATCTAGGGCCAACTCAACCAATCAACTGTAGCTTAAACATTAGTGAGAATAGATAGACCTTACTGTCAAAATAATCAATTCTTTGAGGTTCGATAAATCCCAGAAATTAACACTTTCAACTTAATACTTCAAACCACGTACACTTGTGTGTGAGCGAAGACGTGTATTTATAGTCTGTCAAGTTTTTGGCGCCGTTGCCGGGGCATTGATATTTGTTTTGTATTAAGGATAATCTATAAGTAGCTAGTGATTTAAGTATTTCATTGTATATATTTTGAGTCTTTGATTTCTGTAATTATATAAACTAATGATTTACCTTTCTATTTCTTTATTTTTGGTAACTTTTTGAACACTATTGATAAAATTGTTCTTGATAGCCTCATTATTAGTTGCATGAGTAAAAGAGTTTGCACTGAATATCTTTTTGATCCTGAAATTGAGAGAACTTACTTACAGGCTAGGAGAGAACAAAACCTTTCAAATCAACAAATTGTTATGGAACAAACCGTTATGGGCAACTGTAATGAAAATGAAGGAGAGCCAGTAAGAGAGCCTAGGGGAAGAGCACTAAGAAACTATGTACTACCCACTATTAGGAGAATCCCCATGCAATTGTAAGGACAAATATTGAAGCCCATAATTTTGAAATCAAACCTTCCACACTAAGCATAGTTCAGAATAATCAGTTTGGGGGATTAGCTACTGAAGATCCAAACTCACATATTTCAACTTTCCTTGAGATATGTGACACCTTCAGGTTTAACGGTGTCTTTAAAAACGCAGTTAAATTGCGGCTTTTCCCATTCTCTTTAAGAGATAGAGCCAAGAGTTGGCTCAACTCTCTACCTAATTATTTGGCAAATACTGGTTATTGAGAGGATGAAGGAGGATGCAGCCCCTCTCCTATAAATACACCTCCTCTTGACTAGAGGAGGGTTCACAATTTTACTCAATTCACTAAGTAAGGAGGAGGGGTGCATAAGTGGAAGTGAGGAACTCTCCAAGGGTGGAAAAGCAAGTTCTTGCTCAGGAAGAGAAGAAAGAAGGCAGCACTAGCAACCTAAGAGAGGAGCTTGAAGAAAGAGAAGAAGAAATCCAGAGAACTTCCAAGGAACATTCCTAGTATCTTCTAACTTTGCTTTTGTAGTTTCTTTTCTTAGTTGATCATGAAAGGGTCTTTATCCATGTATATGTTTTTCTTCATTTCTTTTGTAATGAGTAGCTAAACCTCCCTTGGGGAGGGTTGGGAAACCCTAATGTGTATGAGTTAACTTTAATGTATGAAGTTTTTTTCTCAAGCACAAATAAAATGTGAGAACTCTATGCCTTGTTAAGAAATGTCTTTTTTATTTAGTCTTGAATATGGATGAAAGGAAAATGAACTCAAAATCTCAAGAACTAACTTGTCTTGTGCTCCATAGCTCACCTTAGGTTGGATGCTAGGTTTATGAGTACATGAAAGCTTAGAACTATGTGACAAAGTTCTTGAGCTTAATGCACTTTAATCTAAGCTCAACCAAAGTGTTGATTCATGTGATGCTAAGACCCACAAAATGAGCTCCTTAGCTTAACATAATTGAGGTAGAGGAAGAAATAGTTGAGTGCTCTTGAACTAAGTGACATAGTCATTGAGCCCAACATATTAATCCCTCATCTCAACTATGTGTGATGCGAGTGATGCTCGTGGTGGAATCAATGCTTATAAGATTTAAAAGACTTAAAAATCGAATGTCTCCTTGATCAAGAGATAAGATAAAAATACTAAACCTAAAATCTTATAGGAATCTTTGTGCCAAAATAGAATTTAACATGCATTAATAAACTTCACATCACATGCGGGATGAACCAAACTCTCTTCTCTCTTTTATCTAACTTATCTTCACATAGTGATTACTGTGCTAAATTTAGGGCCAACTCAACCAATCAACTGTCGCTTAAACATTAGTGAGAATAGATAGACTTTAGTGTCAAAACAACTAATTCTCTGAGGTTCGGTAAATCCAGGAAATTAACATTTTCCACTTATTACTTCAGACGACGTACGCTTGCGTGTGAGCGCAGACGTGTATTTACTGTCTGACATCTTCCTCCTACACGGGATGTGGAATTTGTAATTGACATTATTCCATAAATGCAGCCCATCTCTTAAGCTCCTTATCTAATGGCGCCTAAGGAATTGTAGGAACTAAACAACCAACTACAGGAACTATTGGGGAAAGGTCTTATTAGGCCTAGTTCATTGCCATGGGGAGCACTAATTTTGTTTGTCAAGAAGAAAGATGGATCAGTGTGAATGTGCATCAACTATAGAGAGTTAAATAAAGTAACAGTAAATAACAAGTACCCTCTTCCCCGTATGATATGTTTGATCAATTAGTAAGAGCAAAAGTGTTCTCAAAGATCGTTCTATGATCAAGGTAACATCAACTGCAAGTAAAGGACTCATACATAGCAAAGATTGCCTTCAGAACCAGATACGGCCACTATGAGTTTCTAGTGATGTCATTTGGATTGACAAATGCGCCTTCCATCTTTATGGATCTAATGCAACGTATCTTGAAACCATACCTTGACAAATTTGACATGGTGTTCATAGATGATATTCTAATATATTCTAAGATGAAGAAGGAACACAAAGGACATCTCAGGCAGTATTGAATTGGCTAAGCCAACATAACGCCACTATCAACAAAATTCCAAGTTTCTTCAAAGGAAACTGCTGCCGCGCGCTGCAGCGCACTCTAGAACGCTCCAGCGGGTCTATCTACAAACTGGGATGCTATAGCGTGCTGTAGCGGATCTTGTTGTGAACCGCAGGCGCGGTAGCGCGCTGCCGCGGGTTCATTTGCGAACCGTGGGCGCGGTAGCGCGCTGCAGCGAGTCCATTTGCAAACCGTGGGAGCGGTAGCGCCCTGCAGCAGGTCCTATTTCGAAGCCGCGGGCACGGTAGCGCAATGCAGCGGGTTCATTTTCTACCATTGGCACGGTAGCGCGCTGCAGGGGAGCATTTTTGCGAAATGCTCTTGCCACTGCGCGCTGCAGCAGTACAATTTGCAAATGGAACCGCTACCCGCGCGCTACAGCGGGTAATTTTGCAAAGCATGGACATGGTAGCGCGCGACAGTGGGAGATTTAGCTGTTTTTGTTTGCACCATTGCACGCCACAGCGCCCCATAGCACGCTGCAGCGGCCGCCGCAATTTTTGCCAGTCAGGAGCATTTATTGCGGCTGGGATAAGACCCTCAACCTGCATCTTGTCCCCAGCCATTATTCTCTACAGCAGCTCCGATTTTTAATGGAAAGTAGTACATTGATGTGATAAGAAGGATAAACAAAGAAGGATAAACTAAGAAGGATATTGGTTATTTCACTCTTAATTTGAGATTTTCCCTCATGACTTCAGATTTTTATTTGACAAATGCTGGTTATGGAGAGGATGAAGGAGGATGCAGCCCCTCTCCTATAAATACACCTCCTCTTGACTAGAGGAGGGTTCACAATTTTGCTCAATTCATTAAGTAAGGAGGAGGGGTGCATAAGTGGAAGTGAGGAACTCCCCAAGGGTGGCAAAGCAAGTTTTTTCTTGCTCAGGAAGAGAAAAAAGAAGGCAGCACTAGCGACCTAAGAGAGGATCTTGAAGAAGGAGAAGAAGAAATCCGGAGAACTTCCAAGGAGCATTCCTTGTATCTTCTAAACTTTTCTTTTGTAGTTTCTTTTCTTAGTTGATCATGAAAGGGTCTTTATCCATGTATGTGTTTTTCTTCATTTCCTTTGTAATGAGTAACTAAATCTCCCTTGGGGAGGGTTGGGAAACCCTCATGCGTATGAGTTAAATTTAATGTATGAAGTTTGTTTTCTCAAGCACAAATAAAATGTGGGAACTCTATGCCTTGTTAAGAAATGCCTTTTATTATTTAGTCTTGAATGTGGATGAAAGGAAAATGAACTCATAATCTCAAGAACTAACTTGTCTTGTGCTCCATAGCTCACCTTAGGTTGGATGCTAAATTTATGAGTGCATGAAAGCTTAAAACTATGTGACAAAGTTCTTGAGCTTAATGCACCTTAATCTAAGCTCAACCAAAGTGTTGATTCATGTGATGCTAAGACCCACTAAATGAGCTCCTTAGCTCAACATAATTGAGGTAGAGGAAGAAATAGTTGAGTGCTCTTGAACTAAGTGACATAGTCATTGAGCCCAACATATTAATCCCTCATCTCAGCTATGTGTGATGCGAGTGATGCTCGTGGTAGAATCAATGCTTATAAGATTCAAAAGACTTAAAAATCGAATGTCTCCTTAATCAAGATATAAGATAAAAACACTAAACCTAAAATCTTATAGGAATATTTGTGCCAATATAGAACCGAATGTGTGTTCATTTTGAGCACAAGATTTGAATTTGGGAAACCTTGAGATAAAACTCAAGGAAGCACAATGTGCACTTGATTAAATCAAAAATGATAAAAGAAAAAGCTTGAGAATTCAACATGCATTAATAAAATTCACATCACATGCCGGATGAACCCAACTCTCCTCTCTCTTTTATCTAACTTATCTTCACATAGTGATTACTGTGCTAAATCTAGGGCCAACTCAACAAATCAACTGTTGCTTAAACATTAATGAGAATAGATAGACCTTAGTGTCAAAATAACTAATTCTCTGAGATTCAATAAATCCCAGAAATTAACACTTTCCACTTATTACTTCAGACTACGTACGCTTGAATGTGAGCGCAGATGTGTATTTACTGTCTAATATTTTCCTCCTACACGGGATGTGGAATTTGGAATTGATATTGTTCTAGAAATGTAGCCCATCTCTTAAGCTCCTTATCGAATGGCACCTAAGGAATTGTAGGAACTAAACAAGCAACTACATGAACTATTGGAGAAAGGTCTTATTAGGCCTAGTTCATCCCCATGGGGAGAGCCAATTATGTTTGTCAAGAATAAAGATGGATCAATGTGAATGTGCACTATCCTAATGGCAATAAAGATGTCTCCAGCATGTGAGGAGACATTCCATGCATTGAAGAATGCACTATCCTAGAAAGCAATTTTTTTTTCTTTTGTGTGGTCGGTGATATTTGAACCTATAACCTGAAATAATAATTCAAAATCCTTAACCACTGGGCTACAACATCATTCACACACACACACACACACACACACACACATATATATACATACATATTTGTGTGTGCATCGCATGCGTATATGTGAGTGTGGAGGTGCGCAGGGGTTGTATTGTGTATGCGTGTGTGTCTTTATGTCAATTATGTTCATATAAGTGCGCCTCTCGTTCTCCAACGATTTTAGGGTTCCACTTCTTGGCCGCTTGGTTGACGGGTCGGGGCCTTCATTGTCAGCGGAGTTATTTGTTCGGGTTTGCTGCTACATCATTTTCCCTTCTTCACTTTCTTTTTAGCTCTTGGTTTGTTTTATTGAATATTTTCTTAATTGTGTCGCCCGTTCTAATGATTTAGGGCATATGGCTCATTTGACGGTTGGAACTCTTAAAATATCGAGGCGCCTTTTCAGATAACGGTGGAGTTCCTTATAAGAACTCCAAAGCTAAGCGTGCTCAAGTGGGAGCACTCCCAGGATGGGTGACCTGCTGGAAAGTTATCTTCTGTGGGCAAAATTGTAAGGTCTTTCAGGCTAAAGCAGACAATACCTTGGTGCTTAAGAGTTTGCGCTGTTACAAATAGTATTAGAGCAGGCTATAGGGCGTCAAATAGGAGCTAAGTGCCATACAGGGCAAAGTACCACTTCATGTGAGCAGCCTTTTGAACCCTTGATGGTTAAGGTGCTACATGGTTGTGAGTACCTCATGAGCTTGTAGGGGTCACCTATAGTCTTATCTACCCAATAGATGATTCTTGGATCTGTGTGTGGATACTGACGAGGACGTCAGTTACTTAAGTTGGGGAGATTGTGAAGACCCACTTAAGTAGTAATAAGTGAAACTCTTAAAACATCGAGGCACCTTTTTAGATAACGGTGGAGTTCCTGATAAGAACTCCAAAGTTAAGCGTGCTCAGGTGGGAGCACTCCTAGGATGGGCGACCTGCTGGGAAGTTATCTTCTGTGGGCAAAACCATGAGGCCTTTCAGGCCGAAGTGGACAATACCTTAGTGCTTAAGAGTTTCGGCTATTACAGAGGGTTACCTTCTTAACATCTCCAAACCTATTTCTTTGGTTAATGGAATTCTTGTTATTTTTTTAATTAGGAGATTTCTACTATGTCATGCTCCTCACCAGTTAACTTTGATTGGTAAATTTTGTTGCTCTTCCCCTAGCTTTTTAAAATCTACTTTTAGAGCTAGACTTAAGTTACATGGTCTTGTGTCATTTCATTTATATGAAAATTTGAGGGTGCTTTTCAAGTTTGTAAATGACTAGGACTATGTGCGCCTCTTTAATAAACTCTTGTATGACATTCATAGTCATTCAATTCAATTTTGCAAGTTGTATCCTTATGTTCATGTCACATAGGACATGCCTATTATGCCTGTTTGAAAAAACTTTCCTAGGCTTCGTTTGCGGTTCACTAACAAAGATTTTATTTTTTTAAATTCTAAGGCCATTGGTAGCTCGTTACAGTTGGTATGAAACACTACTACACTAAGAAACTTATCTACCCCCTAGAGCCCTTATTGACATGAATGTTGCCAATGTACTTCTTGATAAATTTGATTGGGAACAGACACGAGGTGTCATTATTAGAAAATTTTGTATTAATAATATTTCTCTCTTCTGTACTTTTTGTGGATCTTTTGGTAATGATAAATTTCACTGTGAGACAGTTGAGGGAATGAGAAATAATTTATCTATGTCCAATGAAATCACCTTACATATTATGTACTATGGTTCTCCTACTCAGGATGGGCCAAGGGCAAGATGGGTGATTGTTCAATTGAGGTGTTTGATTTTGGAAAGCAGCTTAGGAATGGGTCTCCAAATTTGTGGCTTCTATGGATCCAAAATCTTTTGAGAAGTCTTATTTAATCGTTAAGGATAAGCTCTCTGTTGAGATTGTGGTGGTGGTGGATGTTGGTGTTTCTATTAGTAATTTGAGTCAGCCTTATGTATTTGAGGAGCTAATGCATGAGGATGAGTTAAATGAGAATTAGTTGTCTTCTAAAACTGGTCCCGTTGATGGATATTAGGTGTTGTGTCAGTTGATTGTTATTGATAATACTTTTTTGATCCTTTTATTATGAGCTAAAATGTAATCTAAAAAGTAACTTGAATTAAAGAATTTTGTGGTGAATAGCTCTCATCTTGCTTGGCACTTGGTGGTGTCAAGTATATTGGATATCTTTGGTGAGTTATGCTGTTATTTTCTTTATATTTTATTTTATCACTATGTTCTTATGCTCATAACATTAAACCATTGGCACATCTTCTCCTGTATCCTAAGTATCCTTTAAATTTATTAAATCGTTATATAATCTCTTAAACACTCTATAAACTCAACCATAGCCTCCACAGCCAAATATAAAATCATCTCGACCGAGTCTTATTCCCTACCTTTGGACACTCATTTAAACACTATTAACTTAGCCATCTACTCCAAATCCAAACTACACATTTTATATTACCTGTACTTAATTATTTCCAGCTCATTAACCCACTAAAACCACACCTACAAGCGGGATATTTTGAATTAGCCCAAACTAAGCTAAATCTAGACTATGGCACACTGGTCTCGAGCAGTCTGGCACCGTGGCGCCATGGTCTAAAGCCATCTGGAGCTGTGACATGCTGTGACACAAGGGTCTCGAGCAATCAGGCGCTGCAACGAGCTATAGCGCAATGGTCTCGAGCTGTCTTGTGTTGCATTGTGCTGTGGCACCACGATATCGAGATGTCTTGCGCAATGGCATGCTGTGGTACTGATTCTTATTACCTTGTTTAACGCTATGTTGCACTATAGAGAGTTCCTTGCGAGCTTACCCGTGCTACAGCGCACTGTTGCGAGTTCATTGTGAACTACAGTGCGATGTAGCGCACAATGGCGCCCTTCTTCATTAAAATCCCATTTTGATAATTTAATCATTTTTGAGCTAAAAAATCTTTAAAATAAACTAAAATAGCTACTAAACATACTAAATATTGATAATCTCAATCAGAAAATGACTTTATTTATAGGACTCATCAATGCTAACTAAACCTTAAAAAGATCTCCACCCAGAGACCGGATGGCTTCCCCATCTAATTCTACAAAATGTTTGGAAGCATCATTAAAGAGGATGTGAGTAATGCTATTTTAGATTTTTTTTTTAGTGGCATGCCTCTCCCAAGTTGTTCATGCAAACAACTATTGTGTTGATTTATAATGAGGAAAGGTGTTAGTGGCTCTCAAACATTAGTCTTATCATTCTTTGTAATCTTTTCAATAAACCACATAAAAAAATTTAGTTAATAAGATGATGCTTCTCCTTTCTGACAAAACATTAAGGATAATATCTTAGTTGTTCAAGAATTGGCTCATAGCTTAAAAACCCTAGAGGGCAAAACCTCATCTATATAATTAATTTGGAGAAAGCTTATGAAAAGTTACTTGAAATTATTGGAAATATCTCATGGAATTTGTTTTAGTGACACCTTCACTAGATTATTTGGCTGCTCACCGAGGATGTTGTTTCTCCATCATGCTCAATGGTTCTTTAAATCTCAAAGGAGGCTAAGGCAAAGGAAGGGGAACTATTGTTTCCTCTATTTTTTATTATTGCATTGAATCTTTGTTCAAGGAAACTAAACATGTTATTTAATGAGGACCATTCTCTTAGATAAAACCAATGGGGGAAGCTTCTGTTATCTCATACTATGATAATGACCTTATTATATTTTCTAATGGTTTAAATATATCTATCGAAATCTTAACCACCTCTTTGCTTTAGTTGAAGAGAGAGATGGTGTTGACCATTAACTTCCATAAATCTTTCCTTTTCATTTATAAGAAAACTAATGTGAGGGTGATCATCAACATTACCAAGAACCTTGGGTTTAAAAGAAGAAAATGCCAATATTTTCATTTGGGTAATCCTATGGTAACGGGGCACATTATAGATAACACATTCAAAGCCCCTTTGACAAGATCATGAGCGGAATCAGGGGGTGGGGGCTTAACTTCCTATATCCTTATGGTAGATTAATTATAATTAAACACTTTCTTAACTTAATAACTATCGACTGGTTGGATGTATCCAATCCAATCAAACTAGCATTTAACCATCTAAAAAATATACTTCACAAGTTCTTTTGTGTCCGTTAGGATAGTTCAAGAATCATCTGGTCGAATTGGGATTACATGCGTACCCATATGTGGAATGAGGTCTGGGGTTGACGAAATTAAAAGATATTCACTCATCTTTTTCACTTAAATTATGGTAGACCCTCCCCAAGCCTCAAGTACTGAGGAGAAGATGGAAGCCTTAATTCATTACATCACTAGACTATATATATTTATATATGACAAGCCTTGAAAATATACTAAAATCACCTCGATATTTTTTGGTATTTTGTATAGGAATAGATTACCTTAAATTTGTTTTTTGTGAGTTTGTTTATGTTTGTACTTTTCAAGAAAACAAGAGCATACAAATAATTTTTACTCAATTACGCATCGAAAAGGGCAGTCTGCCGCTCAAGTTCCATAGTGGCGCCACTCAAGTGCCATAGTGGCAGAACCTCAGGCGCTTCGGCATGCTCAAGCACCCTAGTGGCAAAATATCATGGGTTCAGGCATGCTCAAGCGTCAGAGCGCTAGGAGCCTACGTTCTCAAGCGCCGTATTGGAAGAACCTCCCTCGCTAAGGAACCAGAACAACAAAACATCACACACTCCGGTGATCTCAAGTGCTCCATCACTAGAACTTTGTGCGCTCTAAAGGCACATCTTAAAAAAGGTCAAAGCCAAGAGGTAAATGAGGCATCCCTTGGCCCTCCTTGTTCTGGGGTGATTCCAAGGCCAATAAAAGCCCAAAAAAATTGGGGAAAAATTAGAGAGAGGAAAAGAGAATGGAAAATTAGGGTTCCAAGTGAAGGATTTTTCAGCCACCATTATGGGGAACCCTGGGTGGGCATTAGAGACTTAAAGAAGGACACTCCATGTGTAATACTGAGTTCAATTTATGTAAATTGTGAATGAATGTTTATGATATGTTGATTGTTTAATTTGATGCACAAAAATAAAATAGTGATTGAAATCACTTGTTCTAGAGTGATCCCCATCCCCGGCTGAGACCCTTCGGTCCGCCCTAAACTGAGACATTCCCATTACCCACCCCATCCAAATTCCGTAAGCGAAGGTCTCGAGAGGGAGTGCATTCGCAAGCACTTGACCTTGGATCGAACCAAAAGTTCAAATAAAGATGTATGTGCATGTGAAGCATGAGAGTTAAGAGGTATTGAATTCTAGATTGGAGCAAATTCCCATATCAAGAATTTATGAGCACTTGACACAAGAGTACACTAAAACTTTGAACGAAACAAAAATCTTGTTCAAGGCTTCAAGTGCATTAGACATATAAGCTGCACAAAATCCGATATCACAGCAAGAGTCTAAACCAAGGATGTAACAATCCTAGGTTGTTATTCCAGTTAATTATGACTAAATAAAGTTCAAATTCTTTTTCCATTAGACTTAGAAATTTGGGATCAATCATACCTTGATTGGATCCATTGGCTATTTTTGCCAATTAATTGACCTAGAAAGTTAGTTAAATTAATTTGATCTCTAAATCAAAATTTTATTGCATTTCTGAATTTCTCACCCCCAAAATAGTTAAGGGTGAATTTTTGGAAAATTTAAGAAGTCATTTAATCATAAGTTGGATTTTAAATTCATTTAATTTATTAAGCAAATTAAATTAATTATTTAATTTTCTTTTATCTAGCAGCCGATTGATTCGAAAAGGCAGAGCAGATCTCAGTCATCGAAGAATTTCCTAGCCCTAGATCCTATGGCGTGCATCTTACTTCGTTCGGATTCTTCATCACTCGTCGAATCACATTTGCAATCCTACGGCTAATATCATACCCTTGTTTAATCATTAAGGTTAGGAGCATCAGACCCATTCCGTTTAAGTATCAGTACGGGAAATCTCCCCTGTCTCCCACCTCCACTGGTTGCAACGACTTGCTGGCCAAGAGAATTCTGGATTTTTCCTATTGGGCCAGACCCTAACCTTCCTTCGATCGGGCCAGCCATGGAAGCCAGCCCGAGCGCTTGATCACTCTTTCAAGGCTTTAAATAGCCCTAAGTTTCTCACAATGAGCTCATTGTTCACTATGCTTCTTCCTAAATCCTCAGCTATAGGAGCTCTCAAAAAATAAAGACCAATGATGGGCAAATCAAATGTTAATCAGTGTTTATCAAGAAAGAGCCTTATAAAAAATTCACCTTTTTTTGTGAGTTTCCCTTTAAAAGTACATATGAATTAAATTTGAACATCTTTATCAATAGCCAACAAAATAATAAAGCAAGAACATAAAACCATTAATCATAACTCTTAAAAATAAACAAGAGATACTATATCATCTTCACAAACCGTCCCCAAGTCTCAAGTAGCGAGAAGATGGAAGCTTAAATTGATAATATCAGTAGAGAATATATAAATCTGTATATAATTAAAGTTCTTCCGGCTTCATTGCATCACCCAAATCACCTGCGACTTTGGATGCCTTTTCCTTTGTGGATTTATATGCTTCACCGGCCTTCTGCTTTACTTCTCCGTAAGCCCTCTCGGCGCTTGCAGAAGCGTCACCGGCTTTTCGCTTGATCGTTTCTTGTGCTTCATCTCCAGCTTCATATTTTATGAATTTAATTAATTATTTTACCAATGAGAATCAATCTTTCTTATCTTCTAAAATTTTATAAAAATAATTATGTACCTGAAACATAGGGAGAGGCATTATCCTTTGTTTTCATGGAGATCTCACCGGCAACATCCTTCAGACCCTCTGCAGCCTTCTCTGTCTGTTCATGCTGCCATCCCAATCCCCTATCGCACGTATTAATTGTTAAGCTTAGAGAACATCATAAATATGATAGATAAGGGTTTCATGCACCTTTGCAGTTTTGTCCGAGCCCAACCGGCCCAAGAATTCGCCGGCTTGCCAGGTTCGCGGTCGATGATGTCAGCAAATGCTGGCCTCAGGAAAGAGGCTGACGCCATTATGACAGCAGGTATGGCGAAGAGGACGAACAACCGTCGGTAGCTATTAAGACATGATAGCGTGGTTTTTGATGTTGCCATTCCGTAGCTCTCAATCTGAATCTCAAATTGCAATGAGATCTTTTAAAGGGGGGAGGGGGCGTATTTATAGATTGAAAAATCATACCACGTGTTTGGCTACGATGTTTGAGTGCCAACCCGTATGAGCACCACCCAATGCTTAACCTCATAAATTTTTAAATTTTCTAATCCTTGTTAAATATATTAAAATATCTTATTAAGGACAGCAAAATTAGATAAAAATCAAATTTTATATCTTATTTGTATGTATAAAATTAAGATTGATTGCATGTATTTTTAATTAATAAGATTGTACGTATTCTTTTTTAATTAATATTTTATGTTTTTTTTAATGTTCTTTTTACTTGTTGGGACATTTAACAGTTTTCACATAAAATTTTAAATTTAAACAAATTTTTAAAATAATTTTGATAGATCAAATTTACAATATTTCCTAATTTATTTGAAATTATTAAAATAAATAAAAAAAAACTTAGATTTTTTATTTATTTATTTTTGTTAATTTTTGGGAATTATTTTATTATTATAATTTTTTAATAATTATAGAATTTTCATTTTTCAAAAATTATTATAAAAATATTTGTTAAAATCAGATATATATATATATATATATATATATATATATATATATATATATTTTTTTTTTTTTTTTTTTTTTTTTTTTTTTTTTTTTTTTTTTTTTTTCTTGTGTGTGGTCGGTGATATTTGAACTATGACCTGAAATAACAATTCAAAATCCTTAACTACTGGGCTACAATATCATTCACATAAATATATATATATATATATCATACATACATATTTGTGTGTGAGTGTGGAGGTGTGCGGGGTTTGCATTCTGTATGCGCGTGTGTGTGTGGTCAATTATGTTCATATAAGTGTGTCTCTCGTTCTCCGACGATTTTAGGGTTCCACTTCTTGGCCGCTTGGCTGACAAGTCGGGGCCTTCGTTCTTAGCGGAGTTATTTGTTCGGGTTTAGGGCTACATTGTTTTCCCTTCTTCACTTTCTTTTTAGCTCTTGGTTCGTTTTATTGAATCTTTTTCTTAATTATGTCGCCGGTTCTAATGATTTAGGGCATATGGCTCATTTGACGGTTGGATACCTTTTGGATGTTTTGGAGGGTCACCTCCTTAGAATCTCTAAACCTATTTCTTTAGTTAATGGAATTCTTGCTATTTTTTTAATGAGGAGATCTCTACTATGTCTTGCTCCTCACCAGTTAACTTTGATTGGTAAATTTTGTAGCTCCTCAACTAGCTTTTGAAAATCTGTTTTTAGAGCTAGACTTAAGTTACATTGTCTTGTATCATTTCATTTTTATGAAAATTTGAGGGTGCTTTTCAAGTTTGTAAATGACTAGGACTATGTGCGCCTCTTTAATAAACCCTTGCATGACATTCAAAGTCACTCAATTCGGTTTTGCAAGTTGTATCCTTATGTTCATCACATAGGACGTGCCTATTATGCTTGTTTGAGAAAGCTTTCCTGGGCTTCGTTTGCGGTTCACTAACAAAGATTTGCTTTTTTTAATTTCTAAGGTCATTGGTAGCCCGTTACAATTGGAATGAAACACTGCTACACTATGAAACTTATCTACCCCTAGAGTCCTTATTGAATTGAATGTTACCAATGTGCTTCTTGATAAAATTTGATTGGGAATAGAGACGAGGTGTCATTATTAGTAAATTTTGTATAAAAAACCTTTCTGTCTTCTGTACTTTATGTGGATCTTTTGGTCATTATAAATTTCACTGTGAGACAGTTGAGGGAATGAGAATTAATTTATCTACGTCTAACGATATTACCTTACATATTATAGATTTTGGTTCTCCTACTCTGGATAGGCCAAGGGCAAGATGGGTGATTATTTAATTGAAGTGTTTGATTTTGGAAAGCAGCTTAGGAATGGGTCTCCAAGTTTTGGGGCTTCAATGGATCCCAAAGCTTTTGAGAAGTCTTATTTAATCGTTAATGATAGGCTCTCAGTTGATATTGTGGAGGTGGTGGATGTTGGTGTTTCTATTAGTAATTTGGGTCAACCTTGTTAATTTGAGAAGCTAATGCATGAGGATGAGTTAAATGAGAATTAGTTGTCTTCTTAAACTGGTCCCATTGATGAATCTTAGGTGTTGTGTTAGGAGGTTATTATTGATAATACTTTTTTGATCCTTTTATTATGCGCTGAAATGTAATCTAGTAAGTAACTTGAATGAAAGAAATTTGTGATGAATAACTCTCATCTTGCTTGGTGATTGGTGGTGTCAAGTTTATTGCATATCTTTGGTGAGTTATGTTGTTATTTTCTTTATATTTTGTTTTGTCACTATGCTCTTATGCTCATAACCTCAAATCATCCGCACTTCTTTTGCTGTATCTTAAGTATCCTTTAAAATCAATAAATCCTTATATAATATCTTAAACACACTATAAACTCCACCACAGCCACCATAGCCAAATCTAAAATATCTCGACCGAGTCTTATTCCCTACATCTGGACACTCATCTAAATACTATCAAAACTAGCCATCTACTATAGATCCAAACTACACATCTTATACTACCTATACTAATTTATTTCCAGCCCATTAACCCACTAAAGCCACACCTACAAGAGAGATATTTTGAAACAGCCCAAACTAAGCTCAATCTAAACTACAGCGCACTGGACTCTAGCAGTCTAGCACTGTGGCACTATAGTCTCAAGCCATCTGGAGCTATGACGTGCTGTGACACGAGGGTCTCGAGAGGTCTGGTACTGCGACGAGCTGTGGCGCAATGGTCTCGAGCTGTCTGGTGTTGCGATGCGTTGTGGCACCACGGTCTCGAGAAGTCTTGCGCTACAGCACGCTGTGGTACTAATTCTTTTTACCTTGTTTAGCGCTATGTTGCACTATGGAGAGCTCCTTGCGAGTTTGCCTGCGCTACAGCACACTATGACGAGTTCTTTCAAACTACGGTGCACTATAGCGCACGGCGGCGCCCTTCTTCGTTTAAATCCCATTTTGACGATTTAATCATTTTTGAGCTGAAAAATCTTTAAAATAAACTAAAATAGCTACTAAACATACTAAATACTGATATCCTAAATCAGAAAATGACTATATTTATGGTGCTCATCAATGGTTACTAAACCCTTAAAATAACTCCATCCTAAGACCGGATGGCTTCTCGATCTAATTCTACAAAATGTTTTGAAGCATCATTAAAGAGGATGTGAGTAATGCTATTTTAGATTTTTTTTGTGTGGCATGCCTCTCCCAAGTTGTTCATGCAAACAACTATTGTGTTGATTTCTAATGAGGAAAGGTCTTAGTGGTTCTCGAACATTAGTAATTCTATCAACTTAGTAAAAATTAGGTTAAACGTCTTTAACTCTTAAATTAGTTTCTAAATCAGTAAAACTAATGTTTGAACTATAATAGGATCATTTAAGTGATCAAAATCAGTAATTCTATCAACTTAGTAAAATTCCCTAATTTTCTCTGTCTTTTCCTTAGGAGTTCAACACCTCACATTGGGACTATTCCTAAGACTAGGGCAAGATCATAGGTTAGATTTTATTTATTAAATAATTAGCTTATTCAATAAATGAATCCTTATTCTTATTAATTTCTAGATTTTACAGTTTAATTTTGATTATTTTGTCTTTTAACCTTAGATTCAGGATAGGAGATTCATTACATTAAGTTTGACTTTTCTTAATAAGATTTACCTCAATCATTAGTTCACATTTAGATTGAAACCTAGATCGTAAGTCTTACACTTTTGGATTATGTAATTAAGCCCAATCTCGTGGTGTTTAATCCATAATCTATAGTTTAGTAGATCTTGATCAGATCTTAGATAGAACATCTAAATTCATCTAATTAGGACGATGTGATTTGTTTCTTAACTTGCAGTCGTGCTTGATTGAATTAGATTAGAACCTGATCAGTTCTAATCCATTTTAACTTATAAGGTTGTACCTCTAAGTTACACTAGATAATAGGAATTGAAGATCCTAAACTTGTGTAACTTGGAATAATTAGATTGGTTAAATTAGACAATAAATGATATCATCTTGCTTAATAGAGTCCCTTGCTTACTAATTGATTTTGTGCTATGCATTCATTGACCTTTATGCTTATTTTTCCTTAGACATATCATATAAGAAAACATTATTGCATGAAAATAAAAACTTAGAATATTAGGAAAACATTGCATTTGGGTTCAGTCTATGGTTGATTATGGTGCACATTACCCCAATAAACAGGGGTAAGGAAAAATAAGGATACTTAATATTACCCATTGAGGAGTGTGTATTAAGCTTGGAACCCGCTTAGTCTTGCAGATGTGCTTAACTCCTCAGCTATTTCTGGATATGTCCATAGAAATAAAAGTAAAATAATTAAAAGATATTTGCATAGTATTATCTACCTCTTCAGCTTTGCTTTAATTCTGTTCTGTTCTTTATGCCCTAGCCCAGAAAGGCTATGGTAATCTCTATCTTCCCTAGCCTAGAAAAACTATGGGAATATACTTGGTCAGATTGGCCAATTCTTTATGATATGGCAGTTATACATTCTTTTCAGCTTTGAGCTTACTGTTTATTATGTTGATGATGCATGTTATTTTGTTAGCTGTATTTTCCCGTACTACCTGCTTACTTGTGTAGATATATATATATATCCCAAAATAGATTTTTTCATTTCATCAAAATACACAAATTACAGACTGCGACACAAGACTGGGGGCTCGATCACCCCCAAAATGATAAGACAACGATCGGCAACAGACCGTAGGCGACAAAAATGACAAAATACAATGGCTTACACAAGCCTAAAAATTTGAGAACGGCATCACCGAGAGTATCCAGATGACGAACCATAGCGAGCCGAACACGGTCAGGACCGGAAGGCAGCCATTGGGAACTACATCCAGCAGAAGAACCAACACCACCAGCATAGATATATATATATATATATATATATATATATATATATATACAAGATGCTAGACTTTACTGCTTACTATATGTACCACCTATAAATTTCTGTTTTAAATCAGCATATGTTATATGATCATCAATATGCTTAGGGTTAGACTTTTCTTTAGTACTTTTACTTACTGTATTACTTATATATGTCCTACCTTGTTTAGTTTACTTGAAATGTGCTTTTGCCTCAATTCTTACTTTGTTATAAATATTACATTTATAACTTATCCTATTTCCCTTGTAAGCTTACTTGCTCCCATGCTATATAGATGTTTCATTTTGTTTAGAGTAAAATAGTGATATTAATAAATGCTTAATAAATCACTTGCCTAAAATGTACTTAGATATTTTATCTAATAAGATTTTTCATTTATTGGTTTGGGTCATGGCATTGTGAAACCGATAATACCAGATCTTGAGCAATTTGAGGATCTAGTGCCTGAGGAGGAGCCTTACATAGAGGAGGCACATCAACTTGGATCAGAGAATATTAAGCTATCTTTTTATATCTTTATGAGGATAAGAGTCTGTTTTTTATTTCTAGTCTTTTAAACTTTAATTAAAATGTTATAATAACACAAGTACTCATGACTGTGTTTACTTTTTGCATATTATTATTTACTGAGCTATAGTATTATTTCTTACTTGATGTATGGTGAATTGATGTAATGTTTATTTCATTTTGGTTCCACACTCTGTATGTATAATAGACTTAGTGACTGATCCTTATATTCATTCTGTGCACATCCCTATCTTATTGATGGATTGTGGATCATACATTATCCAATGATAAGTGGGGGATTTTCCATAAGTGGCACTCCACCCCTCAGGTTTAATCTTGTTGATCAGGGGGCGGGGCGCCACAGTTGGTATTAGAGACCTCCATAAGGTGTCAAATTGGAATTTGTATTTCACTCTGCCTAATGGATTGTTCTTCTGCCAATTAGTCACTAACTAAATACTAGAGTTACATCCAAGCACCATGATCACGAGCTCAGGATAATAAGAGTATAGAAATGAAAATACAATTACAAGTAAGATAAAATGCTCAATCTAACTAAAACAAATTACTTAATATGGATACTTATGAACACTATGATACGGCCATGTCGTTGTTCGACTTTTACACCCACTTTGAAGAAAGGTGGGAGTTCGACGTATACTTGGCAAAATGTTACGGGAGAGAAGTCCAAGGAGTCTCCCCAGCAGGAGCCAGTGTGTTGGAAAGGATGCTGGAGGACGCTATCTACCGGGGATTGGATTTCCCCATCCTAGCCAGGGAGTGGTTACGAAGAATAACCAAAGTGTTCGATAATCTGAGATACCCAGATTGTAATCGACTCGACATCGTTGACCTCCTCCTCCAAGACTACGCGGAGGAGTGGTGGGCTCACAAAGTGTGGGTATTCAAGCATGGACCTGCTCGCCACCCGCCGAAAAATGACTTACGCCGACTTTACCCAAGCCTTCATCGAAGAATACATAGGATAAACTCTATGTTTTCCATTTGTTGTCTTATGTTTTATCTACTGCCTTTGATGATGTATTCTCATTTTCTCTATGATTAATAAAAGAGATGAAATATTATAATCTCCTATTTTTTGGATTTCTGAAATTGTGTTATTTTTAATTCAAACTTTAGCAAAACACCATGATTCCCGGACAGAGCCCCTCTCCTGCTCCCTCCAGCAGTTCCTCTAGCGAGGTAAATGCCTTATTGGTAGCAGTCAAACTGATGGTGGAATCCCACCAAAAATAAGCAAAATCCAACCAGAATCAGGCTAAGTGAGTCACTGATGCTCAGGCCAAGCGGGCTGAGAGAATGGAGCAACTGCTGGTGTCCCAGATAGACTAGAACCGCACTATGGCTGAGGTAGCCCCAGCATTACATTACTCTTACCAGCATCACTTATAGTCCGTAGATGGACTATTGCACAGCTTCCTTCGCCTGAGGTCCTCTACCTTCAACGAGAGCCTCTCTGCAGTGGATACCGCCACCTGGATCAAAATGGTGGAAAAGAATCTGACGAGTATCAAGTGTCTCGACTCGGAGGCAGTCCGTCTTACTACTCACCTCCTGCAAGACGAGGCCGATTCTTCGTGGGACACCACCCGTAGCACATAGTTTGCTGATATACCACACCAGGACATTACCTAGAAGGAATTCATAGAAGCATTCCAGGCTCGATTCATCCCCCTGTCCACCAAGCATAGCTTGGGGGACATGTTTCTGAAACTGCAACAAGGTGATCAACCTGTGTCTGCTTATGAAGCAGAATTCTGTCGCCTTGCAAGATTCTCTACTAGCTTGGTTACCACTGAGCCAGATCACTTCCACCAGTTTCAGAGCAGTCTGCGACCCTCCAATAGGAGCTAGGTGATCCCCCTACGCATATCAGACTTTGCTGAACTACTTGAGATTGCCAAAGTAGTAGAGTAAGACCAAGTTAGGGAAGGACCCAAGAGGGGTATCGGGTCAACTTCATTCCAGTAGAATCCTTCCAGATAAGCTAGAGTATACCAGCTCGAAGATGAAGCTCCCTCCACCGATACATTCAACGGCTACACAAACCACACCCGTATGGTCAGTGTTACCATGGGAATCATGTGTGCTTCACCTGTGGACGGCCAGGCCATGGCTATTATAGATGTGCGGCTACTGAAATGATTGACGGTGATCAGATCGACACTCCAAGCACCGCCAAATCTTTGACTTATTTCAGAAGCATGCAGCAACTCGTTCCACTCCACCACTTACTTCAACTGCAAGGAGTGAGACAGCTAATGTCCCTCGCGCAAATGCACCATGGCCACCTCCATGGCAAACCTATAACAACAGGCCTGCTGGCCCTGCTCGTGTCTACACCCTCACTCCGGTTAAGGCCAATGAAGAAAATCATGTTGTATCAGGTACACGCTTTTGAACTCCTCTACTTTTTACAGTTATTACTTGCTTAACGTAGTTAGTAATTAATTTTATCTGCAATTAGGTTCAATTTGCATAAATGACAAACCTCGCAACATCTTATTCGACACTAGGGCTAGCCATTCCTTTGTGTCTAAAGGGTGGGCAGAAGCACTTAACCTACCCTTATATCGCCTTGCCAATCCTCTTAACGTTAGGTAACCCTCTGGAGCCCAAATACCACCTCACCAATTTTGCAAAGTACAAATCCCCATTGAAAATGAAGAATGTGAAGCCAAGTTAGTAGTTCTCCCTATAGCCAACTTTGATGTAATATTGGGCATGAATTGGCTAAGCCAACATAACGCCACTATCAACTGCACAAAGAAGAAGATTATCTTAGGTAGTGGTGGCAAGGCCAGATCCTTCGTCGGTAATCTTTGCATGAGAGCCTCGCAAATCAATGCTATAAAAGCAAAAAGGTTAGTTCAGAAAGGTTGTGATGCTTTCCTAGTAACAATACTGGGAGAAAAGAAAGAAGTCGTTTCCTTATACAAGAACCCCCGTCGTTTGCGAATTTGCTGATGTTTTTCTCGAAGATCTGCCAGGTCTTCTGATAAATCCATAAAATATATCTAAAATAAAGGAAAATTTCATTCATTTATGATCTTTAAACTGCTCCTAAATCAGATATTGTCTATATTTTTTAGGAAAATGGCCTCTCCAATAAAGTTCTGAGACATTTTTAAAAAATTCCAAGTTTTCTTCAAAGGAAACTGCTGCCGCGCGCTGTAGCGCACTCTAGAACGCTCCAGCGGGTCTATCTACAAACTGGGATGCTATAGCGCGCTGTAGCGGATCTTGTTGCGAACCGCAGGCGCGGTAGCGTGCTGCAGCGGGTTTATTTGCGAACCGCGGGCGCGGTAGCGCGCTGCAGCGAGTCCATTTGCAAACCGTGGGAGCGGTAGCGCCCTGCAGCAGGTCCTATTTCGAAGCCGCGGGCGCGGTAGCGCAATGCAGCGGGTTCATTTTCTACCATTGGCACGGTAGCGCGCTGCAGGGGAGCATTTTTGCGAAATGGTCTTGCCACTGCGCGCTGCAGCAGTACAATTTGCAAATGGAACCGCTACCGCGCGCTACAAGCGGGTAATTTTGCAAAGCAATGGACGTGGTAGCGCGCGACAGTGGGAGATTTAGCTGTTTTTGTTTGCACCATTGCACGCCACAGCGCCCCATAGCACGCTGCAGCGGCCGCCGCAATTTTTGCCAGTCAGGAGCATTTATTGCGGCTGGGATAAGACCCCCAACCTGCATCTTGTCCCCAGCCATTATTCTCTGCAGCAGCTCCGATTTTTAATGGAAAGTAGTACATTGATGTGATAAGAAGGATAAAACAAAGAAGGATATTGGTTACTTCACTCTTAATTTGAGATTTTCCCTCATGACTTCAGATTTTTATTTGACAAATGCTGGTTATGGAGAGGATGAAGGAGGATGCAGCCCCTCTCCTATAAATACACCTCCTCTTGACTAGAGGAGGGTTCACAATTTTGCTCAATTCATTAAGTAAGGAGGAGGGGTGCATAAGTGGAAGAGAGGAACTCCCCAAGGGTGGCAAAGCAAGTTTTTTCTTGCTCAGGAAGAGAAAAAAGAAGGCAGCACTAGCGACCTAAGAGAGAATCTTGAAGAAGGAGAAGAAGAAATCCGGAGAACTTCCAAGGAGCATTCCTTGTATCTTCTAAACTTTTCTTTTGTAGTTTCTTTTCTTAGTTGATCATGAAAGGGTCTTTATCCATGTATGTATTTTTCTTCATTTCCTTTGTAATGAGTAACTAAATCTCCCTTGGGGAGGGTTGGGAAACCCTCATGCGTATGAGTTAAATTTAATGTATGAAGTTTGTTTTCTCAAGCACAAATAAAATGTGGGAACTCTATGCCTTGTTAAGAAATGCCTTTTATTATTTAGTCTTGAATGTGGATGAAAGGAAAATGAACTCATAATCTCAAGAACTAACTTGTCTTGTGCTCCATAGCTCACCTTAGGTTGGATGCTAAATTTATGAGTGCATGAAAGCTTAAAACTATGTGACAAAGTTCTTGAGCTTAATGCACCTTAATCTAAGCTCAACCAAAGTGTTGATTCATGTGATGCTAAGACCCACTAAATGAGCTCCTTAGCTCAACATAATTGAGGTAGAGGAAGAAATGGTTGAGTGCTCATAAAGTAAGTGACATAGTCATTGAGCCCAACATATTATTCCCCCATCTCAAGTATTTGTGATGCGAGTGATGCTCGTGGTGGAATCAATGCTTATAAGATTCAAAAGACTTAAAAATTGAATGTCTCATTGATCAAGAGATAAGATAAAAATACTAAACTTAAAATCTTATAAGAATCTTTGTGCCAAAATAGAACCAAATGTGTGTTCATTTTGAGCACAAGATTTGAATTTGTGAAACCTTGAGGTAAGCCTCAAGGAAGCGCATTGTGCACTTGATTAAATCAAAAAGAATAAAAGAAAAAGCTTGAGAATTCAACATGCATTAATAAACTTCACATCACATGCAGGATGAACCCAACTCTCCTCTCTCTTTTATCTAACTTATCTTCACATAGTGATTACTGTTCTAAATCTAGGGCCAACTCAAACAATCAACTATTGCTTTAATATTAGTGAGAATAGATAAACCTTAGTATCAAAATAACCAATTCTCCGAGGTTCGAAAAATCCCAGAAATTAACACTTTCCACTTATTACATCAGACCACGTACACTTGCGTGTGAGCGCAGACGTATATTTACAGTCTGTCAAATTTTTGGCGTCGTTGCCGGGGAATTGGTATTTATTTTGTATTATGGATAATCTATAAGTAGCTAGCGATTTAAGTATTTCATTGCATATATTTTTAGTTTTTGATTTCTATGATTATAGAAACTAACGATTTACCTTTCTATTTCTTTATTTTTGGTAACTTTTTGAACACTATTAATAAAATTGTTCTTGATAGCCTCATTGTTAGTTGCATGAGTAAATAATTTTGCATTGAATATCTTTTTGATCCTGAAATTGAGAGAACTTACTTACAGGCTAGGAGAGAACAAAACCTTTAAAATCAACAAATCGTTATGGAACAAACTGTTATGGGCAACTGAAATGAAAATGAAGGAGAGCCAGTAGGAGAGCATAGGGGAAGAGAACTAAGAGACTATGTACTACCCATTGTTAGGGGAATCCCCCATGCAATTATAAGGTCAAATATTGAAGCCCATAATTTTGAAATCAAACCTTTCACACTGAGCATGGTTTAGAATAATCAGTTTGGGGGATTAGCTACTGAAGATCCAAACTCACATATTTCAACTTTCCTTGAGATATGTGACACCTTCATGTTTAACGTTGTCTCTAACGACGTAGTTAAATTGCAGCTTTTCCCATTCTCTTTAAGAGATAGAGCCAAGAGTTGGCTCAGCTCTCTACCTAGCGATTCCATCCAGACATGGGATGATTTGGCTAAGAAATTCTTAGCCAAATATTTCCCTCCGGCGAAAACTGTTAGGTTGAGGATTGAGATCACCAACTTCACTCAGTTGGAAGGAGAGACTCTTTATGATGGGTGGGACCGATTTAAGGAATACCTCAGACATTGCCCACATCATGGATTCCCTCTATGGATGCAAGTGCAAACCTCTTACAATGGTTTGAACGCTCCTACGAGGACACTCATTGATGCAACCGCCGATGGTTCTATTAGCAGAAAAACCCAAAAGGAGGCTTATGACCTTTTGGAAGAAATGGCAAATAATGCTTACCAATGGACTCTCCATAGGAATGACCACTATGATAAAAAAGAATGTAACTCACTAGGAAATTTACAGCAAATCCTTAAACATGCAAAATCAAATCTCCCAACTCAATAAGAAACTAGAATTTGGGTATGTAAACTCTTGTTAGGAGAATGATGGAGGGTCGAGTGATGTTAATGTGATCATGAATCATGAAAGGAATAGAGAAAGATTTGAAAATTTGCTTATCGAATTTAGAACTTCCACTACTGAATTCATGAATAAAACTGATGCCACTTTAAACAGGCATGCGCACACTCTCCTAAGACAAGAGGAGACGGTTAAAAGAATTGAACAAAAACTAAATGACATAATGAAGTAGTTAGAGCAACCTTCTTTAGTCGGAGGGATCGATGAGTATGGAAAAGAGTCGGGAAACACAATAACCTTGAGAAGTGGGAAGGCTACACAGGAGATTGTGTGAAAAGAGAATAGTGAAAATGTAGCAAAAACAAGAGAGGAAAAGAAGGAGGAAGGAGAAACAATCATGGCAGAGAGAAGTGTTGCAAGGGATTTAGAAAAAGAAGAACCTAGAGATCAACCTAAGGAAATCTCTCATATACCTTATCCTCAGCAGTTGGCTATGGAGAAACTTGATGTCCAATATCAAAAATTCCAGAAATTAGAAATTGATCATTTAAAACCCACCTCTGTTATATTCCAATTTGCCGATAGATCAGTAAAATCCCCTTTAGGAATTGTGGAAAATATTCTTGTAAAGGTTGACTAGTTCATCTTCCTTGCGGAATTTCATAATCTTGGATATGAAAGATGAAAATCAAAAAATTCCTATTATACTAGTTAGACCTTTCTTAGCCACAGGACAAACCCTAATTGATGTAGATAAAGGGGAATTGAAGTTGCATTATGGGGAGGAGGAGATTAAGTTTCAGGTGAATGATTCTATGAGACACCCTTCAAAACCAAATGAGGATTATTGGAAGATCAATTTAATAGAAGAAGCTTGGTTAATGGAAGATGTGGAAGAAAAGGGAATGTTAGCAAGTGAGGAAGACGAAGATCCCATTGACACGGAAGTTATTGAAGAATTGATTAAGGAAAAAAAGATGATTCAACCTTCGATAATTTGTCCTCCTAAAACTGAATTAAAATCTCTTCCCTCACACTTAAAATACACTTACTTAGGTAAAGATGAATCACTTCTTGTAATAATCTCCTCATTGTTAACTCAACATTAAGAGAATCTTTTATGTAAGGTTTTAAAAGAACACAAGAGAGCAATGGGATGGAGTATTGTGGATTTGAAGGGGGTTAGTCCAACTCTGTGTATGCATCATATCCTATTGGAGGATAACTCCAAACTTTCTATTGAGCCTCAGCGGCGATTAAACCCAAACATCAAAGAAGTAGTTCATAAAGAAATCATCAAACTCTTAGGTGTTGGAATCATCTTCCCCATTTTTGATAGCCCTTGGGTGAGCCCTATACACGTGGTTCCCAAAAAGAGTGGGATGACTATTATTCTCAACAGCAATAATGAGCTGATCCCCACTAAAACTATGACCAGATGGAGAGTGTGCATCGATTATAGGAGATTAAATAAAGCCACTCAAAAAGACCATTGTCCCCTTCTCTTTATTGACCAAATGCTTGATAGATTGGTAGGAAATCCTTATTTCTATTTTCTTGATGGGTATTGAGGATATAATCAAATCCTGATTGCGCCTAAAGACCAAGAGAAAATAACTTTCACCTGCCCCTTTGGAACATTTGCCTTTAGAAGAATGCCTTTTGGATTGTGCATTGCTCCAGCTACTTTTCAACGTTGTATGATGGCAATTTTCTCTGGCATGATAGAAGAGTTCTTAGAAATTTTTATGGATAATTTTTCTACTATCGGAACCTCTTTTGATCATTGCTTAATTAATCTGGGAAAGGTTTTAAAAAGATGTGAAGAGTCAAATTTAATCTTGAATTGGGAAAAATGTCACTTCATGATTGAAGAGGGTATTGTTCTTTGTCATTTAATTTCTAGGAGAGGGATAGAAGTTGATAAAGCAAAGATTAAAGTAATTAAAAAACTTCCCCCTCCCATCAATGTAAAGGAATTAGAAGCTTCCTTGGGCATGCTGGTTTTTATTGAAGATTTATCAAGGATTTCTCAAATATAAGTATGCCGCTTTGTAGACTGCTAGGAAAAGATGTGGAGTTCAACTTTCATGAAAATTTTTTAAAAGGATTCAATGCTATAAAATCTGCCTAATCTCTACTCCAATAATTTTTACTCCAATTTGAGATTCACCTTTTGAAATTATGTGTGATGTGAGTGACCTTGCAGTAGGTGCTGTCCTTGGGCAGCGAAGAGAGCGAACCTTCTATTCAATCTACTATGCTTGTAAACTCCTAGATGATGCTCAAAGAAATTATGCTACCACGAAAGAGGAGCTTCTTGCCGTCATTTTTGCCTTCACTAAATTTAGGTTGTATCTCATTGGGTCTAAAACTATCGTTTACACTAATCATACTGCTATCAAGAATCTCCTCCAAAAGAAGGAGGCAAAACCACGCTTGATACGTTGGGTGTTGCTCTTGCAAGAATTTGATCCTGAAATTTGGGATAAGAAGGGGACTGAAAATGTGCTTACTGATCATTTTTCTAGATTGACCCACCTTGATCATGATAAGTTGACCAAAATTAGTGATTCTTTCCCCGATGAGAAGCTTTATGGTGTGGCTATAAATCATCATCCCTGGATTGCTGACATTGCAAACTACCTTGCAGAAGGAATCATACCAAGAGATATGAGTTACCAACAAAGAAAGAATTTTTTTGCTGATATAAAATATTACTTTTTGTATGATCCCTTTTTTTATAAATGTTGCAATGATCAACTCCTAATGAAATGTGTTCCGGACTCTGACACTAGAAATATTTTCTTTCATTATCAGACATCTTCTTATGGAGGGCACCATGGGATTGAGCGAACGGCTGCAAAGGTGCTTCAATTCAGATTCGTTTGGCCCCATTTGTTCAAAGATACCGCCGACTTTGTCAAAAGCTATGACAAGTGCCAAAGAACCAGGAATTTTAGCAAAAGGGACGAGCTCCCTTTAAATGGAACTTTTGAAGTAGAACTATTCGATGTGTGGGGAATCGACTTCATGGGACCTTTTCCCTCGTCTCAAGCCAATCTGTATATCGTTATGGTAGTTGAATATGTCTCAAAATGGGTTGAGGCAGTGGCATGTGTAAATAATGATGCTAAAATTGTGATTAAATTTCTCAAGGAACAGGTGCTAGCTAGATTTGGGACACCCAGATTCTTAATCAGTGATGGGGCAAAACACTTCTGCAATAGGCAGTTAGAGAATGTATTAAAAAGTTATGGGGTGATACATAAGGTGGGTACTCCCTACCCCCCCAAACTAGCAGGCAAGTTGAAATCTCCAACAGAGAACTTAAGCAAATCTTAGAGAAAACTGTGAATCAAAATAGAAAGGACTGGATTTCAAAACTTCAGGATGCCCTGTGGGCTTATAGAACTGCCTTCAAGACCCCTTTAGGAATGTCCCCTTATAAACTCATTTACAGAAAATTATACCACCTTCCGGTAGAACTTGAGCACCGAGCCTTTTGGGCAATTAAAATTTTAAATTTTGATCCCCAAAAGGCAGGTGCACAAAGAATGCTGCAACTGAATGAACTTGATAAATTTAGGTTAAACGCCTATGAAAATGCCAAGTTGTATAAAGAGAAAACAAAAAAATGGCATGATAAGCTGAATAAGCCAAAATATTTTCAACCTGGAATGAAAGTACTGCTTTTTAACTCTAGATTAAGAATATTTCTAGGAAAACAGAAGTCAAGATGGACAGGACCATTTACTATCACGAAAGTTTTTCCTCATGGAGTAGTTGAGGTTGCCTCCAAAGATGGCACTTTTAAGGTAAATGAAAATCATCTAAAGCTCTACTTGGAGGAAGGAATCTTTCAAGAAAAGGGGGGATGGACCCTTCAGGACCTCCCGAATGAAGGTATCACATGAGGATCTATCTCATGTCAGGCTGAGACACTAAAATAAGCGCTTATTGGGAGGCCACCCAAAAATAAATAGATTGTATTTTTCCTTTGTATTTTTATTTTTGTGTCTTATTTTGAGATTTTATGAATATTCATTTTCCCCTCATTTTTATGATATTTTTCAATGACATATTTTTCTGAATTTTTTGAGGAAATGAAAATCACAAAAATGTTAAGTTGGAATTTGATATAAGTAAAGGGAGCTTATCAAAAATAATCAAATGCATTATAAGCACTAAAATGTTTTAATTAAGGAATGAATGGAGGATAATCTAATCTATAAAAATTCAACTTAATGCCTTGAACTAAGTGTGGGGGAAGGCATTGGACTTAGACTAAAAAATATGGTGAGTACTCTAAAAAGAGTGTGCTAGGCTCCTATAGGACTTCATGATCATAAAGATGCATATTAGGGATGAAGAAAAGTGTCTCTCCTTAAGATTGAAAAGAACAAAAAAAAAAAAAAAAAAAAAATATATATATATATATATATATATATATATATTAAAAAAAAGGGGGATGATAAAAAATATCTCTCCCAAATAATCATAATGTGAAAGGATAAAGAAAAATATCTCTCCTTTAATCTTTTCATCTTTGTGATTCATAAGAAGGAGCACATATGGCAAAACTCTTGGAGTCTTAGACCATCTCTCTAGTCTAGGGTCCACAATGATCTTTACCCATCACCTAGTGTCAAGCATGAAAAATCAAATATTTGGAGATGAATTGATTAACTCACTTATTGCCACGATTAAAACATTAATACTTCTAAATATTTCATTTCATTATTGCTATGCTCACACCTTGACTTATATTTATTCTAAATGCGTTGTTGTGACTATCATCTCTACAAAATAAAAAAAATATCATTTTGAGTTTACTCGAGGATGAGCAAGAATTTAAGTGTGGGGTGTGATGAATCCATAAAATATATCTAAAATAAAGGAAAATTTCATTCATTTCATTCATTTCTGATCTTTAAATTGCTCGTAAATCAAATTTTGTCTATCTTTTCATGAAAATAGCCTCTCCAATGAAGTTCTGAGATATTCTTACAAAATCCAAGATTCTTCAAAGGAAACCGCTGCCGCGCGCTGCAACGGGTCTTTCTACAAACTAGGACGCTATAGCGCACTACAGCGGGTCTTTCTGCAAACTGGGACGCTATAGCGCGCTGCAGCTGATCTTGTTGCGAACTGCAGGCGCGGTAGCGCGCTGCCCTGGGTTCATTTACGAACCGCGGCCGCGGGAGCACGTGCTGCGGGTTCATTTGCGAACCGTGGGCGCAGGAGCGCGCTGCAAGCGGGTCCATTTGCAAATCCGTGGGCGCGGTAGCACGCTGCAGCGGGTCCTGTTTCATAACCGCGGGCGTGGTAGCGTGCTGCAGCATGTTCATTTGCTACCATTGGCATGGTAGCGCACTGCATCAGAGTATTTTTGCGAAATGATCCCGCCACAGCGCGCTGCAGCGGTATAATTTGCAAATAGAACCTGCTACTGCGCGCTACAACGGGTAATTTTGCAAAGCGTGGGCTGCGGTAGCGAGAGACTTAGCTGTTTTTTCTTGCACCATTGCACGCCACAGTGCGCTAGCCGCGGTCGCCGCAGTTTTTGCCAGTCAAGAGCATTTATTGCAGCTGGGACAAGACCCCCAACCTGCATCTTGTCCCCAGCCATCATTCTCTGCAGCAGCTCTGATTTTTAATGGAAAGTAGCCTATTGATGTGATAAGAAGGATAAACAAAGAAGGATATTAGGTCACTTCACCCTTAATATGGGATTTTCCATCATGACTTTCAGATTTTTATTTGACAAATGCTGGTTATGGAGAGGATGAAGGAGGATGCAACCCCTCTCCTATAAATACACCTCCTCTTGACTAGAAGAGGGTTCATAATTTTGCTCAAGTCACTAAGTAAGGAGGAGGGGTGCATAAGTGGAAGTGAGGAACTCTCCAAGCGTGGCAAAACAAATTCTTGCTCAGGAAGAGAAGAAAGAAGGCAGCACTAGCGACCTTAGAGAGGAGCTTGAAGAAGGAGAAGAAGAAATCCTGAGAACTTCCAAGGATCATTCCTAGTATCTTCTAACTCTGTTTTTGTAGTTTCTTTTCTTAGTTAATCATGAAAGGGTCTTTATCCATGTATGTATTTTTCTTCATTTCCTTTGTAATGAGTAGCTAAATCTCCCTTGGATATGGTTGGGAAACCCTCATGTGTATGAGTTAAATTTAATGTATGAAGTTTGTTTTCTCAAGCACAAATAAAATGTGAGAACTCTATGCCTTGTTAAAAAATGCCATTTATTATTTAGCCTTGAATGTGGATGAAAGGAAAATGAACTCATAATCTCAAGAACTAATTTGTCTTGTGCTCCATAGCTCACCTTAGGTTGGATGCTAGGTTTATGAGTACATGAAAGCTTAGAACTATGTGACAAAGTTCTTGAGCTTAATGCACTTTAATCTAAACTCAACCAAAGTGTTGATTCATGTGATGCTAAGACCCACTAAATGAGCTCCTTAGCTCAACATAATTGAGATAGAGGAAGAAATAGTTGAGTGCTCTTGAACTAAGTGACATAATCATTGAGCCCAACATATTAATCCCTCATCTCAACTATGTGTGATGTGAGTGATGCTCGTGGTAGAATCAATGCTTATAAGATTCGAAAGACTTAAAAATCGAATGTCTCCTTAATCAAGATATAAGATAAAAACACTAAACCTAAAATCTTATAGGAATATTTGTGCCAATATAGAACCGAATGTGTGTTCATTTTGAGCACAAGATTTGAATTTGTGAAACCTTGAGATAAAACTCAAGGAAGCACAATGTGCACTTGATTAAATCAAAAATGATAAAAGAAAAAGCTTGAGAATTCAACATGCATTAATAAAATTCACATCACATGCGGGATGAACCCAACTCTTCTCTCTCTTTTATCTAACTTATCTTCACATAGTGATTACTGTGCTAAATCTAGGGCCAACTCAACCAATCAACTGTTGCTTAAACATTAATGAGAATAGATAGACCTTAGTGTCAAAATAACTAATTCTCTGAGGTTCAATAAATCCCAGAAATTAACACTTTCCACTTATTACTTCAGACTACGTACGCTTGAATGTGAGCGCAGATGTGTATTTACTGTCTAATATTTTCCTCCTACACGGGATGTGGAATTTGGAATTGATATTGTTCTAGAAATGTAGCCCATCTCTTAAGCTCCTTATCGATTGGCATCTAAGGAATTGTAGGAACTAAACAAGCAACTACATGAACTATTGGAGAAAGGTCTTATTAGGCCTAGTTCATCCCCATGGGGAGAGCCAATTATGTTTGTCAAGAATAAAGATGGATCAATGTGAATGTGCATCAACTATAGAGAGTTAAATAAAGTAACAGTAAATAACAAGTACCCTCTGCCCGGTATGATATGTTTGATCAATTAGTAGGAGCAAAAGTGTTCTCAAAGATTGTTCTGCGATCAAGGTACCATCAACTGCAAGTAAAGGACTCAGACATAGCAAAGACTGCCTTCAGAACCAGATACGGCCACTATGAGTTTCTAGTGATGTCATTTGGATTGACAAATGCGCCTTCCATCTTTATGGATCTAATGCAGCGTATCTTGAAACCATACCTTGATAAATTTTTCATCGTGTTCATAGATGATATTCTAATATATTCTAAGACGAAGAAGGAACACAAAGGTCATCTCAGGTAGTATTGGAAGAACTAGAAGCCCCCAGCTGTATGCCAAGTATTCAAAATGCGAATTTTGTCTTGAATCCATCATCTTATTAAGCCATGTAGTAGATGCTCAAGGAATCAGAGTAGATCAGAACAAAGCCAGCGCCATCCAAGTATGGGTACAACCTAAGTCAATGACCGACATCAGTAGCTTCCTGGGCTTAGCCGGCTACTACAGGATATTTGTAAAGGATTTCTCCCAAATAGCCTTTTCGTAGACTAAGCTAACCTAGAAAGTAGTGCCATTTGAATGGTCTCCAGCATGTGAGGAGACATTCCATGCATTGAAGAATGCACTATCCTAGAAAGCAGTTTTTTTTTCTTTTGTGTGGTCGGTGATATTTAAACCTATAACCTGAAGTAATAATTCAAAATCCTTAACCACTGGGCTACAACATCATTCACACACACACACACACACACACACACACACACACACACACACACACATATATATATATATACATACATATTTGTGTGTGCATCGCATGCGTATATGTGAGTGTGGAGGTGCGCAGGGGTTGTATTGTGTATGCGTGTGTGTCTTTGTGTCAATTATGTTCATATAAGTGCGCCTCTCGTTCTCCAACGATTTTAGGGTTCCACTTCTTGGCCGCTTGGTTGACGGGTCGGGGCCTTCATTGTCAGCGGAGTTATTTGTTCGGGTTTGCTGCTACATCATTTTCCCTTCTTCACTTTCTTTTTAGCTCTTGGTTTGTTTTATTGAATATTTTCTTAATTGTGTCGCCCGTTCTAATGATTTAGGGCATATGGCTCATTTGACGGTTGGAACTCTTAAAATATCGAGGCGCCTTTTCAGATAACGGTGGAGTTCCTGATAAGAACTCCAAAGCTAAGCGTGCTCAAGTGGGAGCACTCCCAGGATGGGTGACCTGCTGGAAAGTTATCTTCTGTGGGCAAAATTGTAAGGTCTTTCAGGCTAAAGCAGACAATACCTTGGTGCTTAAGAGTTTGCGCTGTTACAAATAGTATTAGAGCAGGCTATAGGGCGTCAAATAGGAGCTAAGTGCCATAAAGGGCAAAGTACCACTTCATGTGAGCAGCCTTTTGAACCCTTGATGGTTAAGGTGCTACATGGTTGTGAGTACCTCATGAGCTTGTAGGGGTCACCTCTAGTCTTATCTACCCAATAGATGATTCTTGGATCTGTGTGTGGATACTGACGAGGACGTCAGTTACTTAAGTTGGGGAGATTGTGAAGACCCACTTAAGTAGTAATAAGTGAAACTCTTAAAACATCGAGGCACCTTTTTAGATAACGGTGGAGTTCCTGATAAGAACTCCAAAGTTAAGCGTGCTCAGGTGGGAGCACTCCTAGGATGGGCGACCTGCTGGGAAGTTATCTTCTGTGGGCAAAACCATGAGGCCTTTCAGGCCGAAGTGGACAATACCTTAGTGCTTAAGAGTTTGGGCTATTACAGAGGGTTACCTTCTTAACATCTCCAAACCTATTTCTTTGGTTAATGGAATTCTTGTTATTTTTTTAATTAGGAGATCTCTACTATGTCATGCTCCTCACCAGTTAACTTTGATTGGTAAATTTTGTTGCTCTTCCCCTAGCTTTTTAAAATCTACTTTTAGAGCTAGACTTAAGTTACATGGTCTTGTATCATTTCATTTATATGAAAATTTGAGGGTGCTTTTCAAGTTTGTAAATGACTAGGACTATGTGCGCCTCTTTAATAAACTCTTGTATGACATTCATAGTCATTCAATTCAATTTTGCAAGTTGTATCCTTATGTTCATGTCACATAGGACATGCCTATTATGCCTGTTTGAAAAAACTTTCCTAGGCTTCGTTTGCGGTTCACTAACAAAGATTTTCTTTTTTTAAATTCTAAGGCCATTGGTAGCTCGTTACAGTTGGTATGAAACACTACTACACTAAGAAACTTATCTACCCCCTAGAGCCCTTATTGACATGAATGTTACCAATGTACTTCTTAATAAATTTGATTGGGAACAGACACGAGGTGTCATTATTAGAAAATTTTGTATTAATAATATTTCTCTCTTCTGTACTTTTTGTGGATCTTTTGGTAATGATAAATTTCACTGTGAGACAGTTGAGGGAATGAGAAATAATTTATCTATGTCCAATGAAATCACCTTACATATTATGTACTATGGTTCTCCTACTCAGGATGGGCCAAGGGCAAGATGGGTGATTGTTCAATTGAGGTGTTTGATTTTGGAAAGCAGCTTAGGAATGGGTCTCCAAATTTTGTGGCTTCTATGGATCCAAAATCTTTTGAGAAGTCTTATTTAATCGTTAATGATAAGCTCTCTGTTGAGATTGTGGTGGTGGTGGATGTTGGTGTTTCTATTAGTAATTTGAGTCAGCCTTATGTATTTGAGGAGCTAATGCATGAGGATGAGTTAAATGAGAATTAGTTGTCTTCTAAAACTGGTCCCGTTGATGGATATTAGGTGTTGTGTCAGTTGATTGTTATTGATAATACTTTTTTGATCCTTTTATTATGAGCTAAAATGTAATCTAAAAAGTAACTTGAATGAAAGAATTTTGTGGTGAATAGCTCTCATCTTGCTTGGCACTTGGTGGTGTCAAGTATATTGGATATCTTTGGTGAGTTATGTTGTTATTTTCTTTATATTTTATTTTATCACTATGCTCTTATGCTCATAACGTCAAACCATTGGCACATCTTCTCCTGTATCCTAAGTATCCTTTAAATTTATTAAATCGTTATATAATCTCTTAAACACTCTATAAACTCAACCATAGCCTCCACAGCCAAATATAAAATCATCTCGACCGAGTCTTATTCCCTACCTTTGGACACTCATTTAAACACTATTAACTTAGCCATCTACTCCAAATCCAAACTACACATTTTATATTACCTGTACTTAATTATTTTCAGCTCATTAACCCACTAAAACCACACCTACAAGCCGGATATTTTGAATTAGCCCAAACTAAGCTAAATCTAGACTATGGCACACTGTTCTCGAGCAGTCTGGCACCGTGGCACCATGGTCTAAAGCCATCTGGAGCTGTGACATGCTGTGACACAAGGGTCTCGAGCAATCAGGCGCTGCAACGAGCTATAGCGCAATGGTCTCGAGCTGTCTTGTGTTGCATTGTGCTGTGGCACCACGATATCGAGATGTCTTGCGCAATGGCATGCTGTGGTACTGATCTTATTACCTTGTTTAACGCTATGTTGCACTATAGAGAGTTCCTTGCGAGCTTACCCGTGCTACAGCGCACTGTTGCGAGTTCATTGTGAACTACAGTGCGATGTAGTGCACAATGGCGCCCTTCTTCATTAAAATCCCATTTTGATAATTTAATCATTTTTGAGCTAAAAAATCTTTAAAATAAACTAAAATAGCTACTAAACATACTAAATATTGATAATCTCAATCAGAAAATGACTTTATTTATAGGACTCATCAATGCTAACTAAACCTTAAAAAGATCTCCACCCAGAGACCGGATGGCTTCCCCATCTAATTCTACAAAATGTTTGGAAGCATCATTAAAGAGGATGTGAGTAATGCTATTTTAGATTTTTTTTTTAGTGGCATGCCTCTCCCAAGTTGTTCATGCAAACAACTATTGTGTTGATTTATAATGAGGAAAGGTGTTAGTGGCTCTCAAACATTAGTCTTATCATTCTTTGTAATCTTTTCAATAAACCACATAAAAAATTTTTGTTAATAAGATGATGCTTCTCCTTTCTGACAAAACATTAAGGATAATATCTTAGTTGTTCAAGAATTGGCTCATAGCTTAAAAACCCTAGATGGCAAAACCTATCTATATAATTAATTTGGAGAAAGCTTATGAAAAGTTACTTGAAATTATTGGAAATATCTCATGGAATTTGTTTTAGTGACACCTTCACTAGATTATTAGGCTGCTCACCGAGGATGTTGTTTCTCCATCATGCTCAATGGTTCTTTAAATCTCAAAGGAGGCTAAGGCAAAGGAAGGGGATCTATTGTTTCCTCTATTTTTTATTATTGCATTGAATCTTTGTTCAAGGAAACTAATCATGTTATTTAATGAGGACCATTCTCTTAGATAAAACCAATGGGGGAAGCTTTTGTTATCTCATACTATGATAATGACCTTATTATATTTTCTAATGGTTTAAATATATCTATCGAAATCTTAACCACCTCTTTGCTTTAGTTGAAGAGAGAGATGGTGTTGACCATTAACTTCCATAAATCTTTCCTTTTCATTTATAAGAAAACTAATGTGAGGGTGTTCATCAACATTACCAAGAACCTTGGGTTTAAAAGAAGAAAATGCCAATATTTCCATTTGGGTAATCCTATGGTAACGGGGCACATTAAAGATAACACATTCAAAGCCCCTTTGACAAGATCATGAGCGGAATTAGGGGGTGGGGGCTTAACTTCCTATATCCTTATGGTAGATTAATTATAATTAAACACTTTCTTAACTTAATAACTATCGACTGGTTGGATGTATCCAATCTAATCAAACTAGCGTTTAACCATCTAAAAAATATACTTCACAAGTTCTTTTGTGTCCGTTAGGATAGTTCAAGAATCATCTGGTCGAATTGGGATTACATGCGTACCCATATGTGGAATGAGGTCTGGGGTTGACGAAATTAAAAGATATTCACTCTTCTTTTTCACTTAAATTATGGTAGACCCTCCCCAAGCCTCAAGTACTGAGGAGAAGATGGAAGCCTTAATTCATTACATCACTAGACTATATATATTTATATATGACAAGCCTTGAAAATATACTAAAATCACCTCGATATTTTTTGGTATTTTGTATAGGAATAGATTACCTTAAATTTGTTTTTTGTGAGTTTGTTTATGTTTGTACTTTTCAAGAAAACAAGAGCATACAAATAATTTTTACTCAATTACGCATCGAAAAGGGCAGTCTGCCGCTCAAGTGCCATAGTGGCGCCACTCAAGTGCCATAGTGGCAGAACCTCAGGCGCTTCGGCATGCTCAAGCACCCTAGTGGCAAAATATCATGGGTTCAGGCATGCTCAAGCGTCAGAGCGCTAGGAGCCTACGTTCTCAAGCGCCGTATTGGAAGAACCTCCCTCGCTAAGGAACCAGAACAACAAAACATCACACACTCCGGTGATCTCAAGTGCTCCATCACTAGAACTTTGTGCGCTCTAAAGGCACATATTAAAAAAGGTCAAAGCCAAGAGGTAAATGAGGCATCCCTTGGCCCTCCTTGTTCTGGGGTGATTCCAAGGCCAATAAAAGCCCAAAAAAATTGGGGAAAAATTAGAGAGAGGAAAAGAGAATGGAAAATTAGGGTTCCAAGTGAAGGATTTTTCAGCCACCATTATGGGGAACCCTGGGTGGGCATTAGAGACTTAAAGAAGGACACTCCATGTGTAATACTGAGTTCAATTTATGTAAATTGTGAATGAATGTTTATGATAGTGTTGATTGTTTAATTTGATGCACAAAAATAAAATAGTGATTGAAATCACTTGTTCTAGAGTGATCCCCATCCCCGGCTGAGACCCTTCGGTCCGCCCTAAACTGAGACATTCCCATTACCCACCCCATCCAAATTCCGTAAGCGAAGGTCTCGAGAGGGAGTGCATTCGCAAGCACTTGACCTTGGATCGAACCAAAAGTTCAATATAAAGATGTATGTGCATGTGAAGCATGAGAGTTAAGAGGTATTGAATTCTAGATTGGAGCAAATTCCCATATCAAGAATTTATGAGCACTTGACACAAGAGTACACTAAAACTTTGAACGAAACAAAAATCTTGTTCAAGGCTTCAAGTGCATTAGACATATAAGCTGCACAAAATCCGATATCACAGCAAGAGTCTAAACCAAGGATGTAACAATCCTAGGTTGTTATTCCCAGTTAATTATGACTAAATAAAGTTCAAATTCTTTTTCCATTAGACTTAGAAATTTGGGATCAATCATACCTTGATTGGATCCATTGGCTATTTTTGCCAATTAATTGACCTAGAAAGTTAGTTAAATTAATTTGATCTCTAAATCAAAATTTTATTGCATTTCTGAATTTCTCACCCCCAAAATAGTTAAGGGTGAATTTTTGGAAAATTTAAGAAGTCATTTAATCATAAGTTGGATTTTAAATTCATTTAATTTATTAAGCAAATTAAATTAATTATTTAATTTTCTTTTATCTAGCAGCCGATTGATTCGAAAAGGCAGAGCAGATCTCAGTCATCGAAGAATTTCCTAGCCCTAGATCCTATGGCGTGCATCTTACTTCGTTCGGATTCTTCATCACTCGTCGAATCACATTTGCAATCCTACGGCTAATATCATACCCTTGTTTAATCATTAAGGTTAGGAGCATCAGACCCATTCCGTTTAAGTATCAGTACGGGAAATCTCCCCTGTCTCCCACCTCCACTGGTTGCAACGACTTGCTGGCCAAGAGAATTCTGGATTTTTCCTATTGGGCCAGACCCTAACCTTCCTTCGATCGGGCCAGCCATGGAAGCCAGCCCGAGCGCTTGATCACTCTTTCAAGGCTTTAAATAGCCCTAAGTTTCTCACAATGAGCTCATTGTTCACTATGCTTCTTCCTAAATCCTCAGCTATAGGAGCTCTCAAAAAACAAAGACCAATGATGGGCAAATCAAATGTTAATCAGTGTTTATCAAGAAAGAGCCTTATAAAAAATTCACCTTTTTTTGTGAGTTTCCCTTTAAAAGTACATATGAATTAAATTTGAACATCTTTATCAATAGCCAACAAAATAATAAAGCAAGAACATAAAACCATTAATCATAACTCTTAAAAATAAACAAGAGATACTATATCATCTTCACAAACCGTCCCCAAGTCTCAAGTAGCGAGAAGATGGAAGCTTAAATTGATAATATCAGTAGAGAATATATAAATCTGTATATAATTAAAGTTCTTCCGGCTTCATTGCATCACCCAAATCACCTGCGACTTTGGATGCCTTTTCCTTTGTGGATTTATATGCTTCACCGGCCTTCTGCTTTACTTCTCCGTAAGCCCTCTCGGCGCTTGCAGAAGCGTCACCGGCTTTTCGCTTGATCGTTTCTTGTGCTTCATCTCCAGCTTCATATTTTATGAATTTAATTAATTATTTTACCAATGAGAATCAATCTTTCTTATCTTCTAAAATTTTATAAAAATAATTATGTACCTGAAACATAGGGAGAGGCATTATCCTTTGTTTTCATGGAGATCTCACCGGCAACATCCTTCAGACCCTCTGCAGCCTTCTCTGTCTGTTCATGCTGCCATCCCAATCCCCTATCGCACGTATTAATTGTTAAGCTTAGAGAACATCATAAATATGATAGATAAGGGTTTCATGCACCTTTGCAGTTTTGTCCGAGCCCAACCGGCCCAAGAATTCGCCGGCTTGCCAGGTTCGCGGTCGATGATGTCAGCAAATGCTGGCCTCAGGAAAGAGGCTGACGCCATTATGACAGCAGGTATGGCGAAGAGGACGAACAACCGTCGGTAGCTATTAAGACATGATAGCGTGGTTTTTGATGTTGCCATTCCGTAGCTCTCAATCTGAATCTCAAATTGCAATGAGATCTTTTAAAGGGGGGAGGGGGCGTATTTATAGATTGAAAAATCATACCACGTGTTTGGCTACGATGTTTGAGTGCCAACCCGTATGAGCACCACCCAATGCTTAACCTCATAAATTTTTAAATTTTCTAATCCTTGTTAAATATATTAAAATATCTTATTAAGGACAGCAAAATTAGATAAAAATCAAATTTTATATCTTATTTGTATGTATAAAATTAAGATTGATTGCATGTATTTTTAATTAATAAGATTGTACGTATTCTTTTTTAATTAATATTTTATGTTTTTTTTAATGTTCTTTTTACTTGTTGGGACATTTAACAGTTTTCACATAAAATTTTAAATTTAAACAAATTTTTAAAATAATTTTGATAGATCAAATTTACAATATTTCCTAATTTATTTGAAATTATTAAAATAAATAAAAAAAAACTTAGATTTTTTATTTATTTATTTTTGTTAATTTTTGGGAATTATTTTATTATTATAATTTTTTAATAATTATAGAATTTTCATTTTTCAAAAATTATTATAAAAATATTTGTTAAAATCAGATATATATATATATATATATATATATATATATATATATATATATATTTTTTTTTTTTTTTTTTTTTTTTTTTTTTTTTTTTTTTTTTTTTTTTTTTTCTTGTGTGTGGTCGGTGATATTTGAACTATGACCTGAAATAACAATTCAAAATCCTTAACTACTGCGCTACAATATCATTCACATAAATATATATATATATATATATCATACATACATATTTGTGTGTGAGTGTGGAGGTGTGCGGGGTTGCATTCTGTATGCGCGTGTGTGTGTGTGGTCAATTATGTTCATATAAGTGTGTCTCTCGTTCTCCGACGATTTTAGGGTTCCACTTCTTGGCCGCTTGGCTGACAAGTCGGGGCCTTCGTTCTTAGCGGAGTTATTTGTTCGGGTTTAGGGCTACATTGTTTTCCCTTCTTCACTTTCTTTTTAGCTCTTGGTTCGTTTTATTGAATCTTTTTCTTAATTATGTCGCCGGTTCTAATGATTTAGGGCATATGGCTCATTTGACGGTTGGATACCTTTTGGATGTTTTGGAGGGTCACCTCCTTAGAATCTCTAAACCTATTTCTTTAGTTAATGGAATTCTTGCTATTTTTTTAATGAGGAGATCTCTACTATGTCTTGCTCCTCACCAGTTAACTTTGATTGGTAAATTTTGTAGCTCTTCAACTAGCTTTTGAAAATCTGCTTTTAGAGCTAGACTTAAGTTACATTGTCTTGTATCATTTCATTTTTATGAAAATTTGAGGGTGCTTTTCAAGTTTGTAAATGACTAGGACTATGTGCGCCTCTTTAATAAACCCTTGCATGACATTCAAAGTCACTCAATTCGGTTTTGCAAGTTGTATCCTTATGCTCATCACATAGGACGTGCCTATTATGCTTGTTTGAGAAAGCTTTCCTGGGCTTCGTTTGCGGTTCACTAACAAAGATTTGCTTTTTTTAATTTCTAAGGTCATTGGTAGCCCGTTACAATTGGAATGAAACACTGCTACACTATGAAACTTATCTACCCCTAGAGTCCTTATTGAATTGAATGTTACCAAGTGTGCTTCTTGATAAAATTTGATTGGGAATAGAGCACGAGGTGTCATTATTAGTAAATTTTGTATAAAAAACCTTTCTGTCTTCTGTACTTTATGTGGATCTTTTGGTCATGATAAATTTCACTGTGAGACAGTTGAGGGAATGAGAATTAATTTATCTACGTCTAACGATATTACCTTACATATTCTAGATTTTGGTTCTCCTACTCTGGATAGGCCAAGGGCAAGATGGGTGATTATTTAATTGAAGTGTTTGATTTTGGAAAGCAGCTTAGGAATGGGTCTTCAAGTTTTGGGGCTTCAATGGATCCCAAAGCTTTTGAGAAGTCTTATTTAATCGTTAATGATAGGCTCTCAGTTGATATTGGGGAGGTGGTGGATGTTGGTGTTTCTATTAGTAATTTGGGTCAAGCCTTGTGTATTTGAGAAGCTAATGCATGAGGATGAGTTAAATGAGAATTAGTTGTCTTATTAAACTAGTCCCATTGATGATCTTAGGTGTTGTGTTAGGAGGTTATTATTGATAATACTTTTTTGATCCTTTTATTATGAGCTGAAATGTAATCTAGTAAGTAACTTGAATGAAAGAAATTTGTGATGAATAACTCTCATCTTGCTTGGTGATTGGTGGTGTCAAGTTTATTGCATATCTTTGGTGAGTTATGTTGTTATTTTCTTTATATTTTATTTTGTCACTATGCTCTTATGCTCATAACCTCAAATCATCCGCACTTCTTTTGCTGTATCTTAAGTATCCTTTAAAATCAATAAATCCTTATATAATATCTTAAACACACTATAAACTCCACCACAGCCACCATAGACAAATCTAAAATATCTCGACCGAGTCTTATTCCCTACATATGGACACTCATCTAAATACTATCAAAACTAGCCATCTACTATAGATCTAAACTACACATCTTATACTACCTATACTAATTTATTTCTAGCCCATTAACCCACTAAAGCCACACCTACAAGAGGGATATTTTGAAACAGCCCAAACTAAGCTCAATCTAAACTACAGCGCACTGGACTCTAGCAGTCTAGCACTGTGGCACTATAGTCTCAAGCCATCTGGAGCTATGACGTGCTGTGACACGAGGGTCTCGAGAGGTCTGGTACTGCGACGAGCTGTGGCGCAATGGTCTCGAGCTGTCTGGTGTTGCGATGCGTTGTGGCACCACGGTCTCGAGAAGTCTTGCGCTACAGCACGCTGTGGTACTAATTCTTTTTACCTTGTTTAGCGCTATGTTGCACTATGGAGAGCTCCTTGCGAGTTTGCCTGCGCTACAACACACTATGACGAGTTCTTTCGAACTACGGTGCACTATAGCGCACGGCGGCGCCCTTCTTCATTTAAATCCCATTTTGACGATTTAATCATTTTTGAGCTGAAAAATCTTTAAAGTAAACTAAAATAGCTACTAAACATACTAAATACTGATATCCTAAATCAGAAAATGACTATATTTATGGTGCTCATCAATGGTTACTAAACCTTTAAAATAACTCCATCCTGAGACCGGATGGCTTCTCGATCTAATTCTACAAAATGTTTTGAAGCATCATTAAAGAGAATGTGAGTAATGCTATTTTAGATTTTTTTTGTGTGGCATGCCTCTCCCAAGTTGTTCATGCAAACAACTATTGTGTTGATTTCTAATGAGGAAAGGTCTTAGTGGTTCTCAAACCTTAGTAATTCTATCAACATAGTAAAAATTAGGTTAAACGTCTTTAACTCTTAAATTAGTTTCTAAATCAGTAAAACTAATGTTAGAACTATAATAGGATCATTTAAGTGATCAAAATCAGTAATTCTATCAACTTAGTAAAATTCCCTAATTTTCTCTGTCTTTTCCTTAAGAGTTCAACACCTCACATTGGGACTATTCCTAAGACTAGGGCAAGATCATAGGTTAGATTTCATTTATTAAATAATTAGCTTATTCAATAAATGAATCCTTATTCTTATTAATTTCTAGATTTTACAGTTTAATTTTGATTATTTTGTCTTTTAACCTTAGATTCAGGATAGGAGATTCATTATATTAAGTTTGACTTTTCTTAATAAGATTTACCTCAATCATTAGTTCACATTTAGATTGAAACCTAGATCGTAAGTCTTACCCTTTTGGATTATGTAATTAAGCCCAATCTCGTGATGTTTAATCCATAATCTATAGTTTAGTAGATCTTGATTAGATCTTAGATAGAACATCTAAATTCATCTAATTAGGACGATGTGATTTGTTTCTTAACTTGCAGTCGTGCTTGATTGAATTAGATTAGAACCTGATCAGTTCTAATCCATTTTAACTTATAAGGTTGTACCTCTAAGTTACACTAGATAATAGGAATTAAAGATCCTAAACTTGTGTAACTTGGAATAGTTAGATTGGTTAAATTAGACAATAAATGATATCATCTTGCTTAAAAGAGTCCCTTGCTTACTAATTGATTTTGTGCTATGCATTCATTGACCTTTATGCTTATTTTTCCTTAGACATATCATATAAGAAAACATTGTTGCATGAAAATAAAAACTTAGAATATTAGGAAAACATTGCATTTGGGTTCAGTCTATGGTTGATTATGGTGCACATTACCCCAATAAACAGGGGTAAGGAAAAATAAGGATACTTAATATTACCCATTGAGGAGTGTGTATTAAGCTTGGAACCCGCTTAGTCTTGCAGATGTGCTTAACTCCTCAGCTATTTCTGGATCTGTCCATAGAAATAAAAGTAAAATAATTAAAAGATATTTACATAGTATTATCTACCTCTTCAGCTTTGCTTTAATTCTGTTCTGTTCTTTATGCCCTAGCCCAGAAAGGCTATGGTAATCTCTATCTTCCCTAGCCCAGAAAAACTATGGGAATATACTTGGTCAGATTGGCCAATTCTTTATGATATGGCAGTTATACATTCTTTTCAGCTTTGAGCTTACTGTTTATTATGTTGATGATGCATGTTATTTTTGTTAGCAGTATTTTCCCGTACTACCTGCTTACTTGTGTAGATATATGTATATATATATATATATATATATATATTTCCCAAAATAGATTTTTTCATTTCATCAGAATACACAAATTACAGACTGCGACACAGGACTGGGGGCTCGATCACCACCAAAATGATAAGACAACGATCGACAACAGACCGTAGGCGACAAAAATGACAAAATACAATGGCTTACACAAGCCTAAAAATTTGAGAACGCCATCACCGAGAGTATCCAGATGACGAACCATAGCGAGCCGAACACGGTCAGGACCGGAAGGCAGCCATTAGGAACTGCATTCAGTAGAAGAACCAACACCACCAGCATATATATATATATATATATATATATATATATATATATATATATATATATATATATATATATATATATATATATATATATATATATATGTATATATAAGATGCTAGACTTTACTGCTTACTATATGTACCACCTATAAATTTCTGTTTTAAATCAGCATATGTTATATGATCATCAATATGCTTAGGGTTAGACTTTTCTTTAGTACTTTTACTTACTGTATTACTTATATATGTCCTACCTTGTTTAGTTTACTTGAAGTGTGCTTTTGCCTCAATTCTTACTTTGTTATAAATATTATATTTATAACTTATCCTATTTCCCTTGTATGCTTACTTGCTCCTATGCTAGATAGATATTTCATTTTGTTTAGAGTAAAATAGTGATATTAATAAATGCTTAATAAATCACTTGCCTAAAATATACTTAGACATTTTATCTAATAAGATTTTTCATTTATTGGTTGGGGCCATGGTATTGTGAAACTGATAATACCAGAGCTTGAGCAGTTTGAGGATCTAGTGCCTGAGGAGGAGCCTTACATAGAGGAGGCACATCAACTTGGATCAGAGAATATTAAGCTATCTTTTTATATCTTTATGAGGATAAGAGTCTGTTTTTTATTTCTAGTCTTTTAAACTTTAATTAAAATGTTATAATAACACAAGTACTCATGACTGTGTTTACTTTTTGCACATTATTATTTACTGAGCTATAGTATTATTTCTTACTTGATGTATGGTGAATTGATGTAATGTTTATTTCATTTTGGTTCCACACTCTGTATATATAATAGACTGAGTGACTGATCCTTATATTCATTCTGTGCACATCCCTATCTTATTGATGGATTGTGGATCAAACCTAATCCAATGATAAGTGGGGGATTTTCCATAAGTGGCACTCCACCCCTCAGGTTTAATCTTGTTGATCAGGGGGCGGGGCGCCACAGTTGGTATTAGAGACCTCCATAAGGTGTCAAATTGGAATTTGTATTTCACTCTACCTAATGGATTGTTCTTCTGCCAATTAGTCACTAACTAAATACCAGAGTTACATCCAAGCACCATGATCACGAGCTCAGGATAATAAAAGTATAGAAATGAAAATACAATTACAAGTAAGATAAAATGCTCAATCTAACTAAAACAAATTACTTAATATGAATACTTATGAACACTATTATACGGCCATGTCGTTGTTCGACTTTTACACCCACTTTGAAGAAAGGTGGGAGTTCGACGTATACTTGGCAAAATGTTACGGGAGAGAAGTCCAAGGAGTCTCCCCAGCAGGAGCCAGTGTGTTGGAAAGGATGCTGGAGGACGCTATCTACCGGGGATTGGATTTCCCCATCCTAGCCAGGGAGTGGTTACGAAGAATAACCAAAGTGTTCGATAATCTGAGATACCCAGATTATATTTGACTCGACATCGTTGACCTCCTCCTCCAAGACTACGCGGAGGAGTGGTGGGCTCACAAAGTATGGGTATTCAAGCATGGACCTGCTCGCCACCGCCGAAAAATGACTTACGCCGACTTTACCCAAGCCTTCATCGAAGATTGTGGAGGTGTGCGGGGGTTGTATTGTGTATGCGTGTGTGTGTGTGTCAATTATGTTCATATAAGTGCGTCTCTCGTTCTTCGACGATGTGTGCCTCTTTAATAAACCCTAGTATGACATTCATAGTCACTCAATTCGGTTTTGCAAGTCATATCCTTATGTCCATCACATAGGACGTGCCTATTATGCTTGTTTGAAAAACTTTCCTGGGCTTCGTTTGCGGTTCACTAACAAAGATTTGCTTCTTGATAAAATTTGATTGGGAACAGACACGAGGTGTCATTATTAAAAAATTTTGTATAAAAGACCTTTCTCTCTTATGTACTTTATGTGGAACTTTTGGTCATGATAAATTTCACTGTGAGATAGTTGAGGGAATGAGAAATAATTTATCTATGTCCAATGATATTACCTTACATATTCTGGATTTTGGTTCTCCTACTTTGGATGGGGCAAAGGCAAGATGGGTGATTGTTCAATTGAGGTGTTTGATTTTGGAAAGGTGCTTACGAATGGGTCTCCAAATTTTGTGGCTTCTATGGAACCCAATGCTTTTGAGAAGTCTTATTTAATCATTAATGATAAGCTCTCAGTTGAGAATGCGGAGGCGGTGGATGTTGGTCTTAGTATTAGTAATTTGGGTCAGCCTTGTGTATTTGAGGAGCTAATGCATGAGGATGAGTTAAACGAGAATCAGTGGTCTTCTTAAACTGGCCCCATTCATGGATCTTAGGTGTTGTGTTAGGAGGTTATTATTGATAATACTTTTTTGATTCTTTTCTTATGAGCTGAAATGTAATCTAATAAGTAACTTGAATGAAAGAATTTTGTGGTGAATAGCTCTCATTTTGCTTAGTGCTTGGTGGTGTTAAGTTTATTGCATATCTTTGGTGAGTTATGTTGTTATTTTCTTTATATTTTGTTTTGTCACTATGCTCTTATGCTCATAACCTCAAACCATCCGCACTTCTTCTGCTGTATCTTAAGTATCCTTTAAAATCAATAAATCCTTATATAATATCTTAAACACACTATAAACTCCACCACAGCCTCCATAGCCAAATCTAAAAACATCTCAACCGAGTCTTATTACCTACATCTAGACACTCATCTAAACACTATCAAACCTAGCCATCTACTCTAGATCCAAACTACACATCTTATACTACTTATACTAATTTATTTCCAGCCCATTAACCCACTAAAGCCACACCTACAAGAGGGATATTTTGAAATAGTCCAAATTAAGTTCAATCTAAACTATAGTGCACTGGACTCGAGCAGTCTGGCACTTTGGCACCATAGTCTCAAGCCATCTGGAGCTATGACGTGCTGTGAAACGAGGGTCTCGAGCGGTTTGGTGCTACGACGAGCTGTGGCGCAATGGTCTCGAGCTGTCTGGTGCTGCGATGCGTTGTGGCACCACGGTCTCGAGAAGTCTTGCGCTACGGCACGTTGTGGTACTAATTCTTATTACCTTGTTTAGCACTATGCTGCACTATGGAGAGCTCCTTGCGAGTTTGCCTGCGCTACAGCACACTATGACTATTTCATTTTCGAACTACGGTGCACTGTAGCGCACTGTGGCGCCCTTCTTCATTAAAATCCCATTTTGACGATTTAATCATTTTTGAGCTGAAAAATCTTTAAAATAAACTAAAATAGCTACTAAACATAAATCAAAAAATGACTATATTTATGGAGCTCATCAACGGTTACTAAACCTTAAAAATAACTCCATCCTGAGACCGAATGGCTCACCGATCTAATTCTACAAAATGTTTTGAAGTATCATTAAAGAATAAGTTAGTAATGCTATTTTAGATTTTTTTTTGTGGCATGCCTCTCCCAAGTTGTTCATGCAAACAACTATTATGTTGATTTATGAAGAGGAATGGTGTTAGTGGTTGTCGAACATTAGTCTTATCATTCTTTGTTTTGTTTTCAATAAAACCACATCAAAAAATTTTGTGAAAAAGATGAAGCTTCTCCGTTCGAACAAAACATTATGGATAATATCTTAGTTGTTCAAGAATTGGTTCATAGCTTAAGAAGACTAAAGGGCAGAACCTCATCTATATAATTAATTTGGAGAAAGCTTATGAAAAGTTACTTGAAAGTATTGGAAATATCTCAAGGAATTTGGGTTTAGTGAGACCTTCATTTGATTATTAGGCTGCTCACTGAGGATGTTGTTTCTCCAACATGCTTAATGGTTCTTCTGAGGGGTTCTTTAAATCACAAAGGAGGCTAAGGCAAAGGGATCTATTGTTTCCTCTATTTTTTGATTGAATCTTTGTTCGAGGAAACTAACATGTTGTTTAATGAGGACCAATCTCTTAGATAAAACCAAGGGGGGAAGCTTTTGTTGTCTTATCATTCTATGCTATTGACATAATTATATTTTCTAATGGCTTAAATATATCTATCAAAATCTTAACCACCTTTTTGCTTTATTTGAAGAGAGAGATGGTTGTTGAGCATTAACTTCCATAAATCTTTTTTTTCATTAATTAGAATACTAATGTGAGGGTGATCAACAACATTACCAAGAACCTTGGGTTTAAAAGAAGAAAATGCCAAAAAATAATTTGGGTAACCCTATGGTAATGGGGCACATTAAGGATAACATGTTCAAGGCCCCCTTTGACAAGATTATGAGCAGAATCAGGGGGTGGGGGCTTAACTTTCTGTCTCCTTATGGTAGATTAATTATAATTAAACACTTTCTTAACTTGATTCCTATCGACTGGTTGGATGTGTCCAATCCAATCAAACTGGCGTTTGACCATCTAAAAAAGATGCTTAACAAGTTCTTTGTGTTCGTGAGGGTAGTTCAAGAATTATCTGGTCGAATTGGGAGAACAAGCGTACACTTATGTGGAATGAGGTCTGGGGTTGACGAAATTAGAAGATATTCACTCTTCTTTTTCTCTTAAATTGTGGTAAAACCTCCCCAAGTCTCGAGTACTGAGGAGAAGATGGAAGCCTTAATTCATTACATCACTAGACTATATATATATATATATATGACAAGCCTTGAAAATAAAATAAAATCACCTCGATATTTTTTGCTTTTTCGGATAGAAATATATTACTTTGAATTTGTTTTTTGTGAGTTTGTATATGCTTGTGCTTTTCAAGAAAACAAGAGCATACAAATAGGTTTTACTCAATTAAGCATCAAAAAGGGCAGTCAACCACTCAAGTGCCCTAGTGGCAGAACCTTGAGCTCATAGGCAAGCTCAAGCACCCTAGTGGCAAAATCTCATGCATCAGGCACGCTCAAGCGTCAGAGTGCCAGGAGCCTACGCTCTCAAGCGCCCTATTGGAAGAACCTCCCATGCTCAGGAACCAGGACAACAAAACACCGCACTCTTTGGCGATCTCAAGTGCTCGATCGCGAGAACCTCACACGCCCTACAGGCACATCTTAAAAAAGGTCAGAGCCAAGAGGTAAATGAGGCATCCCTTGGCCCTCCATGGGTAATTTTGGGGTGATTCCAAGGCCTATAAAAGCCCAAAAGTATTGGGGAGAAATTAGAGAGAGGAAAAGAGAATGGAAAATTAGGGTTCCAAGAGAAGAATTTTTCAGCCACCATTATAAGGAACCCTTGGCGGGCATTAGTTACTTAAAGAAGGACACTCCTTATGTAATATTGAGTTCAAGTTAAGTGAATTGTGAATGAATGTTTACAATGTGTTGATTGTTTAATTTGATGCACAAATATAAAATAATGACTGAAATCATTGGAGTGCTTTCGCAAGCACTACACCTTGGATCGAACCAAAAGTTCAGATAAAGATGTATGTGCATGTGAAGCATGAAAGTTAAGAGGTATTGAATTCTAGATGGAGCAAATGTCCTGTAACAACCCAAGTTGTTACCTTAGTCAATTAAGACTAATCTCAATCCTAATTCTAATCCTAAGTGTTAATCAAGTCAATATGAGTCATCACCTAAGTCATAATCCAAATCAGGAGTCAAATTGATCAAATCCTAAATTTTTTGGAAAACCTAGAAACCCTAAAATTAGACCTAATTAAATTGACCTCAGATCGAAAATCAGACTTCACCATTGCGCTCATTGCCCCCAAATTATCAAGGGGTGATATTTTGGTGTCAATCGAAAGTCATCGAAAAATCGTCAAATATTTTAATAATATTTAAATACCTAAAAATTGGAAAAAAAATAAAATACTCGTCGAATCAAAAATCCAACCTTACCATTGCGTTCCTCACCCCTCAATTAGCTAGGGGTAGATATTTGGTTATTTTTAGAGAGATTGAAGATTATTCAAGAGAGATTCTGGAGAAAAATAAGTGTATATAACTTTAGATTCTTCAGAGTATAATTCATTCAAACTTACTCTGCTATACATGGCATTCTTAGAAAGCTAGGCAAATGTAAAATAGAGAAGTGAAAGCAATTAGAAATGATATAATAAAAATAATATGATACCAGGAAAATGCTGATTGGTACACTTGCTTCTTAATTCCGTCGGCCTAGTTAGGTTTAATCGCAAGCTTTTTAGAGATCCCAGCTTGACTCCTCGTAGAGAATAACTCCTTTAGCGAAGACAGTAGGATGGAAGAAAATGAGTTAAGAAGGGAGAGTAAAAGAGCCAAGAAGAGGTTAATAGCCTGCGAAGGTTAATGGAGGAGAGGATGGGCATACGCCTGGTGCAGAGCACGATGACTGGAGGGTGAATAAGGTGTACAATTCTTCTTCCAAAACCATTTGATTAAAGTGGATGATTTAACAGATCAGATTGATTTCAAATCAATCTACCGTTCAAACTAAATAAGAATGAATCCAACAGTTCAGACGTGGTCACTATGTTGTTTTGTGTTTGGCACGACGCATGCGATTTCCGTCGTTTATTTAGCCGATGGAAATATTTAATTTATAATATATATGTATTAAGTTAATCAATTTAATTAAGAAATTAATATACACATTTTATCAATCAAAATTAAATAATCAAATTCACTCCAAAAAATCCCAACAATTCACTCTTATCTAATTGAGGTGTGGGGAACTTAAAAATGCAATCTAATTTTTGATCGGAAGTCAATTTAATTATACTAATTTTTAGAGTAATTAAATATTATTAAAATATTTGGGAAAAATTTGATAACTCTCAAACACTCCCAAAATACCACTATTGTTAATTTGGGTGTGGTGAGTTTAATGGTGGACTCTATTTTCAATTATGAGGTCTAAATAAAGTAGGTATTTTCAAAATTATTAGAAAACTAGGAAATATTGAAAATTACCAAATGATCTCCAAATCGCATGAAATTTGAAATAGAGACTCCTAATACTGTTATAAGACTAATGGAAAAAGATTAGAGTTAATTAGGTCACTAATTGATGGGTAGCAACACTAGATACACATCCCTTGGCCCTCCATGGGTAATTTTGGAGTGATTCCAAGGCCAATAAAAGCCCAAAAATATTGGGGAGAAATTAGAGAGAGGAAAATAGAATGAAAAATTAGGGTTCCAAGAGAAGAATTTTTCAGCCACCATTATGAGAAACCCTGGGCAGGCATTAGTTACTTAAAGAAGGACACTCCTTACGTAATAGTGAGTTCAATTTATGTGAATTGTGAATGAATGTTTATGATGTGTTGATTATTTAATTTGATGCACAAATATAAAATAGTGACTTAAATTAATGGAGTTCATTCACAAGCACTACACCTTGGATCGAACCAAAAGTTCAGATAAAGATGTATGTGCATGTGAAGCATGAGAGTTAAGAGGTATTGAATTCTAGATGGAGCAAATGTCCATATCAAGAATTTATGAGCACTTGACATAAGAGTATACTAAAACCTTGAACAAAACAAAAATCTTGTTCAAGGCTTCAAGTGCATTAGACATATAAGTCGCACCAAATCTGATATCAGAGAAAAAGTCTAAACCAAGGATATAACAACCCTAGATATTTATCTTAGTTATTTATGACTAAAGGAAGTTCTAATTATTATTCTATTAGACATAAAACATTGGGATCAATCATACCTTGATTGGATCCATTGGCTATTTTTGCCGATTACTTGACCTAGAAAGTTTGTTAAATTAATTTGATCTCCAAATCAAAATCTAATTGTAATTTTGTATTCCTCACCCCCAAATTAGTTTAGAGTGAATTTTTGGAAATTTTTAGAAGTCATTTAATTATAAATTGGATTTTTATTTCATTTAATTTATTAAGCGAATAAAATTAATTATTTATTTTTCTTTTATCCGACGGTCGATTGATTCAAAAAGGTGGAGCAAATCTCAGTCGTCGAAGCATTTCCTAGCCCTAGATCCTATGGTGCGCGTCTTACTTTGCTCGAATTAATCACATTTGCAATCCTACGACTAATATCGCACCCTTGTTTAATCATTAAGGTTAGGAGCATCAGACCCATTCCGTTTAAGTATCCGTACAAGAAATCTTTCTTGTCTTCCACCTCCACTGGTTGCAACAACTTGCTGGCTAAGAGAATCTGGGCTTGCCCCAATTGGGCTAGACCCTAACCTTCCTTTAGTCAGGCCATCCATGGGAAGCCAGCCAGAGCGCTTGATCACTCTTTCAAGACTTTAAATAGCCCTAAGTGTTTCCCAGTGAGCTTTTTGTTCACTATAATTCTTTATAAATCCTTAGCTATAGGGGCTCTCTTGCATTCTTCCATGCTCATCCTCAGTCAAGCCCAGCCTTTTTGTCCACTTCCTGGCGCTTTCCCAGCTGATCAAATGATGAATTTTGATGTTCAAAACCCCAATAGTATCCTAATAATGCTTACTTGGTGGATTTTGTAAGATTCATGTTGTGAGCTTTAAGGTTTTTGATAGGGTATAATATTAAGTTCAGCTTGATCAATTTTGTATTATTCATGTTGTAATCGTCTAAGCGAAATGCCGACCATGTTTATAAACACAAAAACAAGCCACATTCATAATCGTTTTCTTCCCATTTTGTGCTGAAACTTTTTGTAATTACGCTAATCAAGAATATAAATGCCTTCTTAAGTCATTTACTAAGACCCAAATCAGCGTAGCTCATAACTTGCATGAGTAAGAAGGCCCTCTTAACCCTACTGCATCATTTCTATTTTATTAAAATAGTTTTCCAAAAAAATTATACCAATGATGAGCAAATCAAATGTTAATCTGTTTTTATGAAGAAAGAGCCTTATAAAAAATTTACATTTTTTGGTGAGTTTCCTTTCACAAGTACATATGAATTAAACTTGAACATCTTTATCGATAGCCAAAAAAATAATAATGCAAGAACATAAAACCATTAATCATAACTCTTAAAAATAAACAAGAGATACTATATCATCTTCACAAACCCTCCCCAAGTCTCAAGTAGTGAGGAAAAGATGGAAGCTTTAATTGATAATATAAGTAGACAATATATAAATCTGTATATAATTAAAGTTCTTCAAGCTTCAGTGCATCACCCAAATTACCTGCGACTTTGGATGCCTTTTCTTTGTGGGTTTATATGCTTCACCAGCCTTCTGCTTCACCAGCCTTCTGCTTCACTTCTCTGTAAGCCCTCTCGGTGCTTGCAGAAGAGTCACCGGGTTTTCGCTTGATCGTTTCTTGTGCTTCGTCTACGGATTCATATTTTTTGAATTTAATTAATTATTTCACCAATGAGAATCAATCTTTCTTATCTTCTAAAATTTTATAAAAATAATTATGTACCTGAAACATAGGGAGAGGCATTATCCTTTGTTTGATGGAGATCTCACCAGCAATATCCTTCAAACCCTCTGCAGCCTTTTTAGTCTGCTCATGCTGCCATCCCAATCCTCTATCCCATAAATTAATTGTTAGGCTTAGAGAACATCATAAATATGATAGATAAGGGTTTCATGCTGTAACAACCCATATGTTGTTACCCATTAATTAGTGACCTAATTAACTCCAAACATTTTCCATTACTCTTACAATAGTGTTAGGAGTCTCCATCTCAAATTTCGTGTGATTTGGAGACCGTTTAATAATTTCTAACATTTCTTAGTTTTTTGAAATTTTGAAAATACCTAATTTATTTAGATTTCAGAATCGAAAATGGAGTCTGCCATTAGACTCACCACACCCAAATTAGCTAGGGTGGTATTTTGGAAGTGTTTGGGAGTTGTCAATTTTTTTGCAAATATTTTGATAATATTTTAGTACCCAGAAAATTAAGTAAATTAAATACACCTCTAATCAAAAATATGATCACATTTTTGAGTTCCTCACCCCTCAAATAGCGAAGAGTGAAATTATGGAATTTTTCAAAGTACGCTTGAGTACTTAAAATTGATTTAAGCAAATTGATTTATTAATTAATTAAATATTCATTTGATTAAATTGACATGTACATATATAATTATATTATATCTATTGTAAATTAATTATCCAACTGTCGAAAAAAAGAAAGACAGAAATCTGCCTCAAAGTGCATAACACCAAATGATGAATCGAATGCATCTTAGCCGTTGCGCATTAATATAGCTAATCAAACGATCTAGAATAGCTTAGCGTGATACAATCGTCGGATCTACATCTTCATCCGATGGCCACGATCATCTCATTGCTCTCCTTCTCCATTTTTTGCACGATCTTAAGAATGGGCAGAAGAGTGGAGGTACGACCTCTACATCAACTAGCCATTTTTTTTCTTCCCTTTTACTTAGCTGACACTCATTCCCTTAGGGCCCTTTTTTTTTTGCATGAACCATCATCCTGAGGTGTTCAAGAAGCTGAGGAAATTGCCGCCCCTTTTCCATCTTTGTTGCTCGTTCTCAGAGGCAACAAATCTCTCTGGCGCACAAGCATACCTTCGATTCCTCGCCGGCGTTGACACTTTGTCTGCTCAGCGGTGGACTGAAACTAGGGTTGGCGCCTTTTTACAATCGGCTCATCGTGGGAGCTCTCGCATTAAAGATACTTTTCTAACTCCATGGCTCAAAAAAGTGAGGGGTCTGCTCATTCCAGCTGATGTTCAAGGCAGGATTGATCAGATTCTGCCAAAAGATTGAAGGAATTTTGCTAAGTTGGAAAAGGAGTATGAGGGTTGGATCAAGATAGACAGACCAGATCTTAAATCAGTGTAAGGTTGAGCTTCATAAACTGCAAGGTACTACACCTACTTAACCCTTTTATATGGCAAAAACATTGAAAGATAGTTTATCATATCTTTTAATACATGGGTTTTCTTTCTGGATTGAGAGCCGATTGAACTCAGAAATTCCTTTTGAAGATTAGTAGTTCTGCTGTGTTCGATTTCTTCACTTATTTCTTTTATCATTTGTTTAATCTGTGATCACTAATTGTTAGAATAGATATTATGGATCTTTAGGATAATCTACATGAAACGAATGAATTCAAACCTTGAATTATATCAATTTCCCCTTTGCGTGTTTTCCCCATATTCTTGAAATGGGGTTAGGTCATTTTCGAATGCTTCGAATTGAATTTCCTATATCGTTTAGTATTGATCTTAAGTATAATAGGGATTATACTTTACATCTCAAGATCTTTGAATTCATTATAGTTTCAATAATCATAAAGTTTTGATAGATTATGGCTAAAATATTTAGAGGATATTTTCTTATTCAATTATTGAAGTTTAAATTGAGTATTCTCTTCTCTTTGATTAAGAGATTATAAATGATCAATTTGCATTTAACCTCCCTTTCTTAGCATGCAAGATAGAACTCTTATGTAATCTCTTGTTTAAATCTATCCCAAATAAATTACTTGTACGTTCACAATCTTAATATTATATAATTCAAATTTCAATTGATTGAAATTGTTATCTTTCTAATTAAGATCTATGAAAGCCATGGTAATTTATTTGTTCATGCTTTTATCAAAGTCATTATAAGAGTCTTTAGAAATTCATTTTTGAATACCTTTATAATGGAAGTATAAGAAGTTGAGATTTGATAAGTAGGCATATACAGTGTTAATGATATAATTGATACTCTAAATGTTTTAAACTTCTTCCTTTTCTTTGGGTTCTAATTCTATTGTTATTAATCTCATCTCAGAATGCATTGCAACTAATGATCTTCTTATTAGAAATATTATTTTGAATGTTGAATCTTTTAATTATTAATACTATTAGGTTTAATATGCAGAATTAAAATGCTATTGTTCCTTGGATGTTATGTTTATTATCTTTCAAAAATATTGAATTAAGTGCCGAGTAGTTGCATTTTATAAATAAAGTGTACTCCTTATGATGATTGAATGGAAATATTTAGCATGAGACTAGAAATGAACTGAAATATATCCATTCAATAATATTTCAGAATAGTTTGATGTATGTCTTACTTAAATTTAAGGTTATCTATGATTATGCTCAAACTTAGATCAAAGAGTAATATACTTTCTTTACTTTTGTCTTACTTAGTGATCAAACGGATATTCCAATAGTTAATGATTTTCAATGATTATTATGCCATGTATTCAAAAGTTGTATCGATTATAATTTTTTATTAAATGCTGGAATTTTGGATTCATATTATTCACCATCTCTCATTTTAGTTTAGATTGTTATCACCTCATAAATGAATTTATGAGTTCAAGATTAGTTACAATAATAAATGAATCATGTTAGTCATGCAATTTACATGTTTCTTTGAATGTCATATACTTCATATTGGAATGTAATTTAAATTACCTTTCCTTGTAGTGATGTTATAACATGCTGCCATTTAATTTAGGAAATCCAAATGCTGCCATTTTTGTTAAGAAATTCAAATGTTGTCATTCATTTTAATGTGAATCAAAAGCTATTATTTATTGCAAGGTGATATCAAAAGTTTTCATTGATTGTAATATAGGATTAAATGTTGCCATATTATATGAGAACCATATGTTATCATTTATTCAAATGAAATCAAATGTTGCCATCCTTTATATTATGAGATTGAATATGATCAAATGCTGCCTTTTAATTATAAAGTAAGATCATATGTGAATAAATGCTGCCATATCTTTAAAATGAAATCATATGATGCCATTTATTTCTAAAGTGAAATCAATAAGATCAAATAAAACCAAATGCTGTCATTCTTATTATTTAAGATCATATGTGGCCAATTATATAAATGAGAGAGTTAACGGATCATGTGGGATTTAATATTGTCCTTTACATTATTTAAATTAAATTAACTTCTATCATTAATGCATTGTAAGAAACTAATGATGTGCTAGAATTAAATTTTAGCGTTATTGTTTCTTTTATATATAAATGCTAACTTTAAAACTGTTATTCTTTGCAGATTAAGTTATAAATTAATATCAAATGAAATGTTGAGCTAAATGCCATTGCCTTATACACATTAAGTCAAATGATGCTGTCCTTTTCTTTTAATACTAATTTAATTATTGCACCATTTATTATTTTTCATAAATGTATGATTTAAGAGGGGTGAACTATAAGTTAGTAAATTGCTTCATTAAATTTTCTCACCTGAAATTATTATAACTAGAAATAGCCAATCCTATATAATGGATTGACTTATAAATTGATGTTCTTTATAATTATTAAAATTGTTAGAATTGGAAATAGCCATTCCTATGTAATGGATTGACTTTATTTTAGCACTAAAAATAAGCAATCCCATGTAACGGATTGACTTTACTTTAGAATTAGAAATGAACAATCCTATGTAATGGATTGACTCTATACTAGAACTGGAACTAAACAATTCTATGTAATGGATTGATTACATATTAGTTTTAGGTTATTTTTCTTTCAATTATAACTTCCATTAGGATGTAAGTCTTGTATGTTTACCTTGTAGGTGTTTCTTTAAACATTTACAACAGAAATTCTGCCAAAAATTTTAAGAATTTAATAACTTATATATTTTATGGAAAATTGTAAACATATGTTTCACATGTTAAATACTTATTAAATATCTAGAATTTTATATCTAAGATTGTAAGTATTCACTTCAATTGTAAGTATTCACTTCAATTATAAGTATTCACCTCAATTGTATATTTTAGAACATTAGTTCTCAATCAATTAGATTGCGAGTAATAACTTCCTTTCATGCTTTAGATAAGCTTTTAGATTTTAGCATGTCAAAAAATGTGATAAATGTCAAAGAACTAGAAATATCGGTAAGACGGATGAGCTATCGCTAAATGGAATTTTTGAAGTTGAGCTTTTTGATTTATGGGGAATTGACTTCATGGGACCTTTCCTTATATCCACACAGAATAACTACATCTTAGTTGCTATCGAGTACATTTCAAAATGGGTTGAGGCTATTTCCTATGTGAACATTGATGCCAAAATTGTTATAAATTTCTTAAAGAAAATGTCTTGGCTAGATTTTGTACCCCTAAGGTTCTCACTAGCGACGGTGGAAAACACTTTTGCAAAAGACAACTAGAAATCGTGCTACGAAATTTAGGGGTCAAGCATAATATAGGCATGGCATATCACTCACAAACGAGCGGTCAGGTAGAAGTGTCCAACCGAGAGTTAAAGCAAATCTTAGAGAAAAAGTGTGAATCAAAATAGATGGGATTGGTCCAAAAAATCACATGATGTGCTGTGGCCTACATAACTGCTTTCAAAACACTCTAGGAATGTCGCCTACAAATTATTTTATGGTAATTCATGCCACTTATCGGTTGAACTTGAGCACAGCACTTTTGGGTAGTAAAGAAACTAAATTTTGGCTTAAAACAAGCATGTGAGCAAAGAGCATTATAGCTCAATGAGTTAGAAGAAATCAAGCTAAATGCTTATGATACTGCTCAAATTTATAAGGAGAAAATAAAAAAGTGGCACGACCAAATGCTTAAGCTAAAGTATTTTTAGCCAGGAGTGAAAGTTCTGTTATTTAACTCTAGGCTGAGATTATTTCCAAGAAAGCTAAAGTCCAGGTGGTCGGGACCATTCATCATAGTTAAGATCCATCCTCATAGAGCCATTGAAATTGCATCAAAAAAGGGTTTTCTTAATGTTAACAGTCAGTGATTGAAATCTTATTTCATTAAAGATAATATGAAGGAAAAAGAAGTGTTAAGACTTTGAGATATTCCCTTCGAAGGTATGACATATGAAGTAGAAATTTGGTCAAGCTGAGAATGTTAAACTAAGCGCTGTACTGGAGGTAACCCGGAAATAAATAGGTTGTAAACTTTTCCTTTTATTTTGTAGTTTTTATTTTTACTTCTATTTTGATTTCATTTTCTCAGTCTCAAGATAATCCATGATATCTTTAACTCTTGCTTGTACTTTCATACACATTAAATAATGCACTTTTGTGAGTTAAAAGCTACACCATTAAGCTCAAATTAATAATCTTAAAATTCTTCTTAATCTTGTTATTTAATATTTGTGGCATTAAACAAGTGACTGATAGTCTTTTGTCAATATATTTTCAGCAAAAAATTGGCTTGAGTCACTACCTCATGTTACCTTATCAAAAACTCATGATACTTTAAACTAAGTGTGGTGGAAAATAAGACTAGTACGAGATAAACATAAGAATGGTGAAAATAAGGAATGTGTTAGGCTTCCGTAGGACTTACTAAATGAAATATAAAAATAGTGGAATGATAAAAAATATCTCTCCCTAAGAAAAATAAAAATAAAAAAGAAGGAATCGGGATGAAGAAAAATATATCTCTCAAGCACAAAGAGGAAAAGGATGAAAAAAAATATATATCTAAAAAAAATGATACACATTTCAGAAGAAGAAGCACAAATGGAACACCAAATTTTAAGGACACCAACTTAAGTTTATGCTAAATCAAACTTGAAGGTTCCCCCTAAAATATATATTCAAGTATTTATATCTTATTTTAAAGTAAGGGAGAAGGGGTAGTGAAATGAGTTGGTTAATGCTGAACCCAACACAAATGAGAGCCTAACCTTGTCAAAATCACATCTTTGAATAAGCTTTCATTTACAAAGAAGAATTTAATAACTATTTAATTCAGAGCAAGATTGTGTAACTAATTATTCAAAAGAGAAATTTAGTGCTTACTCCAGAATGAGAAAGAAGTTAAGTGTGGGGGTCTGATGAACCTAACAAATATAGTTAATTTAGTATTAATTGTAATGCATTTCGTAGGTTTAGTGTATTTTGATGTGTGTTTATGCAGTGTTTCAAGACATAAGAGTTGAAATGAATAGAAACAGAAGAAATTTGGAATCTGGAATGCTACGGCGCGCTACAACACACCCCAGCGCACCATGGAGGATCAAACTCAAGAAGACTGAGTTACAGTGTGTCGTAGCATTTCTCGATAGAAGGCTCAATACTACAACGCGATGTAGCGCCCAAACAACAAAGATCATGGCACTATAGCGTGCCACTGTGGATCCAGATAGAAATCTTAGCATAATAGCGAATCGCAGTGCATTTCAAAGATTTATCTAAACTGAGAACCCATCACTGCAGTGCATTGCGGTGCAATCTGGATCTACAGTGCATCGCTGCTTATTTTGGCGCTACAATGCACCGCGGCCCATGTTAAACAGAAAGCTTGGTGCTACAACGCACCGTAACACCCATCAAACAGAAAGCTCAGTATTCCAGCGCACCGCAGTGCATTCCAAACAGAAATGCATGTGCTATAGTGCGCCATAGTGTGTGACTAGCAGAAGGCTTTGAGCTACAACGCACCGTAGCGCCCACCTAATATTTGGATTCTTCCACCTTTTCAAATCTGCATTAAAAAGACATGCATTTAATTTGTTCCAATTCCCCAAAGCAAAATTCAAAGTCTTACATTTAAGGCTCCTTATTACCCATGGAATAGAGAAATAACTTTAAAAGCTAGTTTAACTTTAAAAGAGGAGACTTAAAAGCTGAATGAATGCTGAAAAAGCTGGGGGGGGGGAGATTATAAAAGCAAAATTTTAGAATGAGAAAGGGTTCCAATTTTTTAATATCAAGCTCTTGGACACAGAATCTAGTGTAAGAATAATTAGAAGAGAGTCTCTTGCCCATGGAAGAAAGACTGCAGCCAAGGAAGAAGGAGAAGCACAATGAGCAAGAAATGATAAGAGACCTACAAAGAAAAGATCCAGACAAACAATATAGTTGTTCCTTGAGTATCGTACTTTCTCTTAACTCTTTTAAATTCTTGTAAAGGCTATGCAAAGGCTTATCTTCTCTTGTTGCCTTTTCTGTACTTTTGGTTTAACGACAGACTATATCCTCATTGGGGAGGGTTGGGTATATGCATGTAAGGATTTAAGAATGTAATATTTGTACTCTTCAATATCAATGGATATTATTCAGTTATTTTTGAGTGAATGTTTGTGAATAAATGATTGGAAAAGTATGTTTTGTAATAAAGAAATCTAAGAAAATAATATTTTAATATTAAAAACCATAGAACTCATGTATCTCTTAAAAGTAAGGTTGTGCATGCTTGAGCTTCGATGCCGCAAATATCCAAGACAATATTCGCTGTGCAAAAATACCCCATCCACAACCTTAGTCCTAAGATGATCAATAGAGCCATTGAACCTTTACCTTACTCTGAGCTCCATTGCTGGAACAACCCGAGGTTGTTACTAGAGGGATTAACTCCAGATTTAAGGGGATTAAGTCAAAATCAGAATTTCAATTTGTCAAATAAAAATTAAATAAAAATATCTACAAATAAAGCATAATAAATGGATCGTACTGCCAAAATTTGAGGGTAATTGGGATCCCGGATCATCCTAAAAAAATTCAGAAAGTTTAAACTTCTAGAGTTGATATTAGACAAAATATGAATTGAAATTTAGAAATTTTTGTATATTTAAGTTAAGCATCATATGAGGATGCTATGTCTTAAGTTTCTCAAATTTTTGAGCTTCGGTTTAGTCGTAGGAAATTTTTGAAGTTTTTCACTTAAAAATTAATATAAAATAAATTACTCATCCAAGTTTAAATATTTTTTGACGCATGCGTTCGTCTCATTGAGACACTCATTTTGATACCAAGTTTGAAATTGTATGAGTTCAATCAGTGATTGATCAAAATTTGGAAGTTTCAAGTGAATTGTGATCGCTCGATCGCGGTCCAATGCTCCTAAATGTTTGGGACTATTTATATTTAAGCCTCCCAAACCCTAAATAAGAAACCTAATTCCCCTCTCCTAGGTTCAACCAAAATTTCCTCTCCTTCCCACGCAAGTCGCAAACCACTTCCTCCCTCTCGCTTGGAGCCGAAAAAATTTCTTCTTCCATGGCCGAGCGGTTGAGATAGCCTATTCTCCTCCACGGTCAAGCAACAGCTCTCTTCTTCCACAGACGAACATCAGCTCTATTCTTCTCTTGGCTGAAACTCTCCTTTTTTGGCCGATCAACCTCCACTTCAACCTGACTCCTCCCCTCCAATCGAAGGTGTAGCCCTTCGTCGATTAGATCAACATCCACCTTTAGCTGCCGGTTTCAGAGGTCGTTATTCTTCTCAGCTGCTGCGATTTCATCAATGCATCTTCATCAATCAAAGTCCATTCAGGTACCGGATGTTACATAATCAAATATTAAGCTTAAGTTTATTAACATTATTGATTTAATTACACCATTAAGTTGTATATTCCTTTTTGTCTATTGTTGAGGATTTATGTTTCTGCTAGTTGTTCATGGATTGATTTTTAGTTTTCGTTAGGTCGTTAATGGCTGGTCGATTTTATATGCATACGTTTGCAGCCCTCTTATTCATTGGCAAGTTTTCTAGTCAATTTTGATAAAGGTTTTAATCACTATGGCTGAATCCTATGAATTTCATTATCATTATGATTTTATCTATTCAATGCAAGCTTAGTTAGTTATTAAGTAAGTATCTTAAGGCTAGAAGGTCATAAGTGCTATTGATTTACATTTAATTGCATGAAATTATGTCAATGACGATTTTGGGTAACACTCTGTACTTTTTATGAAATCTGAATTTATTTTGTTATTATGCTGAGCTAAGTTTAAAAAATGTGCATGTATTCTTATGGTCATTGATGGCTTCCTTAAGTTATATCTATGCTTGTAGCCACATTATTGTGATAGTATAATGATATGTCCACTAAAATAATCAATTTATATTTTGATTTGCTAGAGAGTACATAAATTTTAATTATGAATGCTTTCCAAATCTTCTATTTTTGTTGCTATAGCTGCATGCCATTCAGATTAAGTCAAGGCTTCAATCATGATAATGAGAAAATTATGCATTGCATATTTTTAAAGATTGGACTTGTTCATTCATAATTAATGATTATGCATACGACATTGATTATTATTGCATGCAGTTTATTAATGAACAATATGTCGATTATTTTGTAATTTTGATTTGCATATCAGGTTGTACATTGCTCTAATTTCAATATATTTTTCTTGTTGTGTATATCACATCGCTAATTGTAAGAGTTTGGAGAAATTCAAGTTATATTAATTGTTGGTGATTTTATCAATTTCATACTTGTGCAAGTAGTGGCTCATTAGCTCAGGGATCTATTTCTGTTGCTTGCATTGCATCAATTTCACGTATGGGTTTGGTGGGGTTAGGCAATGTTCTTGATCCTATCCATTCTTGATTGGAGATAGTTTAGTAATGGATTATTTCCATTTCTCATCGCATGCATGAAATAATCTATTTTTCCGGATGATAACTTCATGATGCTTGTTGTTTCTAATAAGGTGATAGATTGTTGACTCTTATTCATGCATCCCTCTTTTCCTTGTTAATTGATCATGTAAGATTAATTTATGCTAGCATCATCTTTGTATGCCCTTGCAATGATTAGTCACTATCTAATCCCTCATCCATATCATTATTAATACATGCATGAAGAATGTTATTTAGTATAATGTTAACTTTCGTCTCAATTAGATTTTTATGGATTATGTTCATAACATTCTCTTAAAATCCTCCATAGGATCGATTACTATCACTGTCAAGCAAAAATGTTGCATCCCATCTTGTAGATTCTTTCTCGCATGTTGTAGTTACTATTCTACCTAGGTATTTGAGATTGAATTAGGTAGAACCCATGTTCATCTAGTAAGCAAAATTTATCAAAGTATAATATAGATGTACCTAGCCCAATTATTGCAGGTGCTGTGAGTATCATCTCTTCCCAATCGATCATCGAGCTTCAGGTTCGAAGCGCTTTAAAGGTATGTTAAGTACTTAGAACTTATATTGAGTTCTAATAATTTAAATTGTTTATTTAGTTCTATGCTAAGTGCTTACATCACTTGCATAGTTCTTATTACTATTTTTGTGCTTTTATTTTCTTGAATTATATGCTAGTTTGCATTTATTTTGTAACTTGTTTTAAAAGAAATATTATAAATTACATGTTATGTTTATCACCTTGTTAAAATGTGAAGAGTTTAGGATAAATTACCTTGATTATTGTTCCACAATTTGCATTTATTAAAAATTAGCAACTTAATAATATGTGATTAATTTCTTGCATTAATTTCTGCATATTAGATCATTTAGTCTATAATAGATTAAAGTATTTTGATTCTATCTTGAACTTAAGCTTATATCTTATTGATTTTTCTCCTATATAAGAGAACCAGCATGTAATGATCTTCAGTTAATTAATAAGAGATATTGATTTATCAAACAACCAAATCCTAAGATTGTAATGACTTGTCTCATGATTGGAACAGTTAGAATGGTTAAGTAGAAAACAAATGATATCACCATGTGTATAAGAGTCCCTTACTTACTACTTGATTTTTGTGCTACACATACCTTGTATTTTGAGCTTATTTCTTTGAACATGTCATGTAAGAGAGCTTTGTGCATGAAATGAAAACCTACAATAATTAGAATAACAGTTACCTTAGGTTCAGTTATATTCTAGTAGGTTCTGGTGCACATTTACCTTAATAAACAGGGGTAAGGAGTAATAAGGACTCTTAACATTACTCATTAAGGAGTGTGTGTTAAGCTTAGAACCCGTATAGTCTTGCAGACGTGCTTGACTCCTCAGCTATTTTTGGACGTGTCCACAGAAACAAAAGTAACATAACTAAAGTTAATTGTATTTGTATTTACTGCCTCTTCAGTCTACTGTAATGTTCTGCTGCCCTAGCCCAGAAAGGCTTTGGGAATTTCTGTCTACCCTAGCCTAGAAGGCTTTGGGAATTATGATGGGCTCGATTGGCTAATTTTCAGATATGACAGTTATACAAACTTATTTTCTATTTAATGCTTACTATTTTAATGATACATATTATTTCAATCAGCTTTACATTACTTACCTGCTCACTTGTACATACTTATACGATGCTATATTTTCTTTTGCCGCTTACAATATGTACCACTTTCAGATTTACTGTTCTAAATCAGCATATGTCAAATGATCATCAGTATGCTTCTGATTAGAGTTTTCTTTTAGTATTTTTACTTACAGTATTATTCGTGTCCCTATCCTATGCTTACTACAGCCATGCTAGTTACCTTGCATAGTTTAAGTAAATTGTGATATCATAAAAACTCATGAACATCTTTAATTGTACTTAGGCTTATTAAAGTCTAACTAGATTTTTCTTTTTTCTTACTGTGCCCTGTCATATATGTACATATGGCAGATCAGGAGTATAGGTCAGATCTAGCGCTTGAGGAGTTAGCTTGATAGAAGGTTAAAGTAAGGTGCGGGTTGCTCAAGGAGATATGCTTCAATCTTCTTTGCTTGCATTTATTAAAGAAAAATATAATAATTAAGTTTTCTTATTCTTCTGCATTTATTGTATTGTATGTGAATGAATAAATATGGATTGTGTTTAGATGCATCCTTTTACTTGTTTTGCACCATTATACTGTATACATTTTTCTATTAGATCTTGCTCAGCTTATGATTAGTATTATGGATATATATTCCTATTTTGATATCCATGGTATTAGTGACAGCCACCTCTTAAACTTAGTTGATTAAGGGGTGGTCACCACAATTGCTTACCATTAGCTTATATGAAGAATTTCTGCATGATAATCCTAGAGCTATGCGACAACCTCTATGATCGTCATAGCACATGACCTTGGCTAAGCTAAGAAGTTGATACATTTGAGTCGAGATCCATAAGTTGAGCTCCATAGATCATTTAAGGTATATCTGTGGATTTAGAACATTGAGTGATAGGGTGACATGGCATAAACCAACTTAGCCCAATGACTCATCTGCTTTTCTAAACCTAGAGTTAATTCATGTGAGCCATTAGTAAAATCAAGTTCATGTGATGCGCAACTAAGGCTACATATTTTATAACTTAGACATAAGCATTGAACTTAATCAATATTGATCACATGAAGGTCTAAGTGCCGAGATTGAACATTTTTATGTTCATCTCTGAGCACTGGGCAAGACTTAGCATATTTAGGAGATTCCCTAGAGAAGTCCAAGTTTCTTGATTTTTAATAAAATAATCCAATTTTTTTGACACTAAATTGAGAAAGAATAGTACTATATGAACCCTTATATAATTGCTTGCTAAAGCCCAACTCTCCTTAATTTCTCCATAAGTAGTTTTGAATCTAAGAAACTCTATCTTTATTAAATTAGGACAAAAGTTTATCAACTATTTGAGCACTTAAACATTAGCTAAATTAAGCAAACTCTAATAGCAAAAAGAAAATCATTCCCAGAGGATGATAAATCTTAGAATTTTACTATCCCTTATTATTTTAAATCATGTGCACTTACATGCAAGCGTAGATGTGTATTTTTTGTCTGTTAAGATGGATAACAATAGCCAAATTAATAATTCTTCCCCGAATGATAGAGGTCATCATACAACTCTGAGAACTATAATCCCGCCTCACCTTATCATGAGACGGTTTATCCATTCAATCATGACGGGGTGAACCTATTGTTGCAATTTTTTAGCATTGGCTCAATTTGTGAACAACCATCAAACTCAAGTATAGTCGCTTGCACCAATTCAAGTTAGGGATATAAAAAAAAGAAATGAAGTCCATTCTGAGATTGTAACCCCTAAGGTTTCACGGAATGGAAAATCCTTCCAAAGCTAAAGAATGGATTCAAAGGATTGAAAAATAATTCAAATGTGCAAGGAGTGTTGATGACCAAAAAATAGCATTGGCTACTCATCTTCTCATCGACTCCATCGGAATTAGTGGAAAACTGCAAGGATCACTATATTTCAAGGAAGAGCTGAACAGGAACTTTCTTGGCCAAAATTTGTTAAGGCATTCCTTGGAAAGTATGTGCCACAGTCTGCTTGTCAAGAAAGGAGGAAGAAACTACTCAATTTTAAGCATGGAGGCCATACAGTGACTGAATATGAGGTGGAGTTCACTCATCTAACAAGCTTTACTCTAGAGATAGTAGCCTCAAAAGACATCAGATTCCATTTGTTACTTAGTGGATTAATAGTCTCCTTCTAGCACATTCTCACACCCTTCTAAATATCAGAATTTACTCAACTATTGGAAATGGCTAAGTTAATTGAGGTATAAGAGAATCATCCATCTCAAAAATTCAAGAGGCCATGCATGCCCCATTCTTTCCTACATAAGAAGCCCCACTTTTCTAGACCTCATGGAAGACTTCACAATATTCATGAAAACACTACTCAAGGTTCCAGAAAGAACACTACGTATATTATTTGTGGCATATTTCATTATACAGATAGATATTTTACTGAAATGGGTCAATGTTATCGTTGTGGAAGACGAAATCATATGGCAAAATTCTGCCATGATGCATATACAACAACTGGACACCAGATTCCTAGCAATTGTAAGAAAGTTGTTGAGGAGTAGAACAAACCCCAAGCCAATAGAGGAAGCAATATTACCTCAAGCAGTGGTACCAAGAATTCAATAGCGCAAGGTAGAATCTTTAATTTGATCTAGGCAGAAGCAAGGGATGAATCTGATATTGTGACGGTATCATCTTATTATTTCTAAGTCCTTGCACAGTTCTCTTTGATTTTGTAGCTACGTATTCTTTCATTGCTTTGAGTGTAATTAAGAAACTTAATTTACCTATTCAGAAACTGTCATCCACTTTTAAAGTAAACTTGTCATCAGGAGATTTCTTAGAAACAAATAACTAATGTATGTGTGAACTAGAAATAAATGGGAATTCTTTAGAAGCAAAATTAATCATTTTCCCCATATTACCTTTGATATAATCTTGGATATGGATTGAATGAGTTTGAATGTCACATTAATCGACCATGCTATGAAGAAAATGTATTTGCGTCAAGGCAATAAGTTTTCATTCATTGGTCAAAAAAGTGATGTTACCAATATCATTTTTGCAAATGAAGTCAAGAAGATGATTAGTAAGTGATACCATACATTCTTAACTATATTATCAAGTGCTGAGAATAAATCTGCGACTCTCAATGAAACACAAACTGTTTGTTAATATGCAGATGTCTTTCTAGAGGAACTTCTTGGCTTACCTCCCCCAAGATAGGTAGAGTTTAGAATTGATTTAAAACTTGGAATGAATCTTATCTTTATAGCACTTCATAGGATATCACCAAAGTAATTACAAGAATTTAAGGAGCAACTTCAAGAGCTATCCGAAAGAAGTTTCATCCAACCAAGCAATTTCCCCTGTGGGACTCCAGTGTTATTCATCAAGAAGTAAGATGGAAGCATGAGATTATGTTTAGATTATCGCGAGCTTAATAAGGTAATTATCAAGAATAGATACCCGCTACCTATAATTGATGATCTCTTTGATCAACTAGCTGGTGCCACAATATTCTTAAAGATTGATCTAAGATTTAGTTACCACCAACTCCAAATAGGAGAATATGACTGTAGCGCCCCATCACGTCGCCGCGCACAAAAAGGTAAAGCTTATATATTAGATTGGCGGCGGAGCGGTGCGCTACTCGGGAAAATGAGTATCTCCCCGAATAGGCTAATAGACTAAGCCACACTAAAGGCTACTGCCTCGAACCTAAGAGTAGGATCGAGAGTCAATACTTAAGATAAGAGTAGAATACTTTCTTAAGTATTAGACTAATACGTATATTGAATTTAAAGAGGTAAATATGAATCCACTACATGTTATCAATATATAAGCATTTCTAGTATGCTGATCATATCACAATACTAAGTATAGTAGTATAACAGAGTGCAGAAGCTAAAGCAAAACATCTAGGATACATTCATCACAAAGCAGTAGTAAACATTCATCTCAGAAAAGATAGAAAATAAAAGAAATACATCCAGAATTATTACAAACTGATTTTAAAGATGACAAGTAAAGTCTATCTGAAGTACTAAAAATAAAGCAGTAAGTAAAAGGTGGAAGACTGATCCACTAAGGTTCCACATACTCCTCCTGGATCTCCTGTAAGTCCTCCTGCCCTGTCTCCATAAGCTGCTCAGAACCTAGCAAATTGTCAGATCCCAAAAGTACCCCGTGTTAGACAAGAAGTCTAACACATCACAACTAACTAAGCAGTTCTAAAATAAATGCAATAGACAGTAAAGTAAACACAACTATAGAAAATAATAGTAAAAGCACTGTGTAATTGAAAATGTAAAGACTAAGCAAAGTAAAATTGCATCGCAACTGAATACTGAAAGTAAACAAAAATATCAAATGCTCAAAAATTAATGTGAAAATGTCCAATGCTGTACTATATGTCACTGGAATGATACGCCCAAATATGCCACAATACTATATACCATGGTATGTAACAGAACTATCACTGAAAGGCTATGAGTCGTACGGTCTAATGTATATATACACCTAGTTATGAAGATAGCATGGTGATGCCGATGCATCCTAAAATTCCCTAGTCAATGTATGCAATATTTCGTAACCCATAATTTGTCATTGATACTCATATGTTACCACTAAATCATTCATTATGCTCATGCTCATGTTTATGCCCATGCTTCTATGCTATATGAGGAAAAATCAAGAAATCCACAAGACTTTGAACATCAATAATGAATTCCAAGTCTCCACTGTGCATAATCCTACTAAAAGGATTATGACTCCTAACTTCTAGAATGATAATTGGTTAAAGTTAAATATTTACTTTAAAATCATTAGATGGGATGATTGAATACACATATTCAGCACGATTGCAAGAAAAGTGATTCTTATCACTTAGTTTAGTTAAGCCACCATAACGAAGCGGTCTTCGATAGGAGGTATCGCCCGTTGGCGATTTGTATCTCAAGCCAAGTTATTAAGATGCCATACTCACAATCACACTTAATGTCTTAAATAAGATAGCTCTAATTACTTAGTTTGTTTGAGCCACACCAATTAAAGCAGTCTTCGCTAGGGGCATCGCCCGTTGGTGATTTGTATTTCAATCAAACTAAGGAACGAGTACTTATTTAATACACTCTTAGTCTTGGGAGATTTACTCTAATGGGACTGTATTCTTCTAATCCCTCGGGATAGCACCTGCTCATAAGTCCACCTTAGAGTGAATTAACCCATCCTGAATACTATTGAAGGAGTCCAGTATTATGGGTATATCATACTACACCAACCAATAACCTGGGTTTAACAACTCTATTTAACAATAAGGGTTTATCAAGACTATTGATTCCTATGCTAAATAGGTAAGTCCTATACAAGACTTTAAGAAGAATGTGATCAAGGATCACTCAATATAGAATCTACCACAAGAAAAAGTAACATTATAGTATCTTGAGTGTTTCCTACCACGAGGGGTTAAGATCAACTTCTAAGGTTAAGGGATCATCTAAGCTTCTACCTCAATGAGTTATACAAAATTCTCCTACCTCAATGTATATTTAAATTTAGGTCTTTAATAAAATATTCTAGATACAATCTTATGTTGAGATACTTAAGATCTCACACCCTTAATTCTAAAATTAACATTTTAGGTTCTATTTAATAGTTAGGTTTAGAGTGATCAGATCAGATAATTAAGTCATCTGATCATATCTTATTCTAAGATTATGGATTTAAATCAAGGATGTTATTAGAGTAAAATCAATTATTAAATCACTTTAGTTATATTATCTCTTTATGCTAGTAGTCTTATTTAGGAGAAAATTAAGGATCTAAAGTTTTGATTCAGATTATTCAATCACATAGATTTATCAATACCCTAACATATCTAATTTAAATATTTATAAGATCAATACCAAATCAGATGCATTATTGGAATAATGTCAATTTTATTATCTTATAATCAAGTCAATTTAAATAAGGATTTAAGAGTTTGGATCTTAATCGAATAGATTAGGGTTTAACCCCTTACTCATGCTTAATTTAAGATCAAATGTTTATTTATAAATCAAATGTCAAATCAATGAATTTGGGATGTATTATTGGTGACAATCTTAGACCTAGATCAAGTCTTAATAGCTTGATCAAAGTCTTAAGACTTCTTAAAGTTAATTAAGAGGTTTAAGTTCCCAATTATAGATTTATTATATTTATACGTCATAAATGGGCATACATGATCTTAATACATCTAGCTTACTGTTTTGAATCAGATTAATAGAAAATTTCAGAAAAACAAAAAGTAATTAGTGCTAATGAAACCCTAAGTTAATCCAAAATGATTATCACATAAATACAAATCCAACCATCAGAATTTCATGCAATTTGGCTCATAAGTTCTAATTTGTTATACAATTAATCAGAGACTAAGTTTGCTAAGACCCTATGGTTAAAAACCCTAATTATCACTAATCATGTTTTAATAATATTAGGGCATAAATTAAAATATAGAGATCATAAAAATAATTCACTTAGTACATTCATTCTAATCTACATAAGGAAACTAATGACACCCTAATCATGCAATTTTGATAAGTATTCATGCTAATCAACCCTAATCAAGATCTGCAATAATTAGGCAAAAATGGAAAATCTAACTATTAGATGTTCAATTTTATTTTATATTCAGATCCCTGAGGATTTTCTAATCAATTTCATATATAATATCATAGGGTTTGAACTAGTGGATTAAAAATTATTTATTTAATATATTCTATATTGTTATTTAAATTATTCCCTATGATTGGATTAATTGGATTGTTTTCCTTAAGGAAAATAAATCCAATTAATCAGATTTAATTAACCGGGCTCGGCCCATTAGCTGAACCCCGCGGGTCGACCGAGGCTTGAGGAACCCGACACTGTTGCGCTGCGCGGGTCAGGGGCTGACCCGGCCCGCACAGTGCCGTCGTCCCCAACTCCCCTTCCCCGATACCCAGGGAATTAGGGTTGGCTTCTGCAGAAAAAGGCCGAGCACTGCGGTCACACCGTGGCCCCTAATTGATCCTCACACCATTAGTGGGCCAAGACGCTTCAATCGAACCCCTTAGCCCCTTGTGAGGTGGTCAGGGTAGCCCATACCTTACTCACCCAGGAGACTTCACCTCAGAACTACTGTGGGGAGACAATTATCCCTACAGAAGCCACACTAGACCTGGGGCTCAATCCCTATACCATCAAGGAGGTGAGATGGATCAAAGCCCCCTAGTATAAGGGCCTGAGGTAGGCTGGATCGTCGGGGCCTTACTCGACCCGTGGCGTTTCGTAAGGACATAGCCTAATCGATTGATTTGATTAATTGGGGCTAGCTTAGGGCTTTGGTTTGATAGCCTTGGGTTCGTTTCGATAATACACATAATTACGAATCGAAAGGAAGAGTGTCTGAGCCCAATTGGCTCAGGCTGAGCAAACGGGGGTACCTAGTTTTGACGGGAAACTTGTAGACGTCGCACGGGTGAATGCCGAGTTACCCGAGCTTCCTAAGATTTATCTAAGAGTTCCTAAATGCCTGGAGACTCTTCTATCAGTGGTACGCATGTCGAGAATGCTTGGGAGAGCTTAGCCGATCAGCAATGGCGATTTGAGAAGGAGACTCCAATTGATTAGTAAGCCTTACCCCAAGGATATCTAAGGCTATTTATAGCCTCAGAGAGAAGTGAGGAAGGTTCCAGATGAAATGGCCCGGGCTGGAGAGGCCTGAGAGACCGGGCCATGACCGAGCTCTCAAACTTCCAATTCGAGCTCGGTTGGGTCACGAGGCCCAATCGGGGCTCCTTGCTAAGAGGGGAAAGGTCGTAACAGTCTGCTGATGTGGATGCGGGAGTGGGGGACAGGCACGATAACTGGCAGTACGGGGAGATCTTCCCTGTCGGGTGCGGGCAAAAGGAAGACGAAGCTCCACAGTCGCAGGAGGGTCCGTAGCCGTCTGATTGATCGATCAAGGAGACGCGACAGTCTTGATCCTCCGGATCCTAACGGCCAAATTCGATTGAATCCGCACCGTATGATTCACGGGACGCATCCAACGGCAGATCCATGGATCCGCGGGATCTAATCATAGCCGTCGATTATTTGAGCGCGAAAGTTAGATTTACAGTACCTCGCTGTCGCGTGACCCAGGCTCCGCAGCGGATCACCCGCGGTTCGCACAGTGGATCCCGGTCGTTAATTTAGTTTTAGGGATATATTTGCAATTTGGAAAGATTAGGAACCCTTTTATGCAATTAGACTATTTTAATTAAATGTGAATTATGGCCTAAACAATTTCCAAATTGCACCAAACTTTCACCCCTAACTAATTTGGGGGTGAGGAATTCAAAAATGCAATCAGATTTTAGTTTTGAGATCAAAATATTTTAGGTCTAATCTAGGGCATCTCGACTAATCAAAATATCCTCTTTGACTTAGAGAAGTCTAAAAGGCTTCAAATCTTTAGGATATGCTCAATTTGATGTTCTATAAGCAATAGTATTAAAGTTAGGGAGCAATTAAACTATATTTCAATAAGGTAACAACTTAGGGTTGTTACAGACTCCCCCACTAAAGAACGATGACGTCCTCGACATCATCTCAAGATAGAAGATAGACATGCAAAAATTTGAAGGATAGATATACAATTCAGAAGGATAATGGGTACCTAGATTTTCAAAGAGACTGGGATACTTTTTTTTCATATTCGCCACTTTCTCCTAAGTAGATTCTTCTAAAGAGCAATTTCTCCACTGAACCTTTACCATTGGGATCGAGCAATTTTTCAGCTGATTTTGATCATGAGCTAAAATCTTAACTAGCTCCTTCGCATAAGAAAGATTTGGTTGGAGAGACACTGCTGGAAGTTGAATTAGATGAGATGGGTTACAAAGACACCTCCTGTGGCACCCCACTCCTTAAGTCCACAATCATTAGACTAAGGAGCAGAGTGTCACTCGTGCAAATCCCTCACTCAACATTGGATTACGTGAGATCCACAATCCACTACTGAGGTAAGGATGTTCACATAATAACAAAGAGGATCAGTCACTAAATCTATATATACATACAGAGTGCGAAAGCAAAATGAGATAAATATTACATCCATTCACCATACATCAGACATGAAACAAAATGAAATAGCTCAAAAAATAATAATGTGCAGAAAGTAAACACAGTCACAATACCTATATTATTACAATATTTTAATTAAAGTTAATCAAATGAAATGAATATACTCTCATCCTCACATTAGATATAAAAGGGCAGCTAAATATCCTCTAGTCCAAGCTGCTGCACCTCCTCTAAGTAAGGCTCCTCCTCAGGTACAGGATCCTCAAGCTGCTCAATATCTGACATTGTCAGTTTCACAATGCCAACGCCCTAGCCAATAAAGAAAAATCTTATTAGACAAAATATCTAAGTACATTTTAGGCAAATAGTTTGTTAAGCATTTATTAATATCACCATTTTACTAAAAACCAAATGAAACATCTATCTAGCATGGTAGCATGTAAGCATATTAGTGAATGAGGATAAGTCATAAATGTAACATTTATAACTCAGCAAGAATTGAGGCCAAAGCACACCTCAAGTAAACTAAACAAGGTAGGGCATACATGTGTAATACAGTAAGTGAAAATACTGAAAAGAAAAATCTAAACCTAAATATGTTGATGATCATTGATATATGCTAATTTAAAACATTAATTTGAAAATGGTACATATAATAAGTAGTAAAGTCTAGCATCCTATACATGTATCTATACAAGTGAGCAGGTAAAATAATATATCTACAGCTTATTGAAATAACATATGTCATCAACATAATAAACAGTGAGCTGAAAACTGAAGGAAATGTATAACTGCCATATTATAAAGAATTGTCCAATCTGGCCCAATATATATATATATATATATATATATATATATATATATATATATCCATCCCCATAGCCTTTAGCCTTTATGAGCTAGGGCAAATATATCACAATAATATATCACTGTATGATTGAATTGAAGAGGCAGATAATACTATGCAAATATCTTTTAGTTATTTTACTTTTACTTCTATGGACAATTTTAGAAACAACTGAAGAGTCAAGCATGTCTGTAAGACTGAATGGGTCCCAAGCTTAACACACTCTCCTTAATGAGTATTATTAAGCATCCTAATCTCACTTTACCCCTATCCATTTGAGCAAATTTGCACCATAATCCACCATAAACTGAACCCAAATACAAATATTTTCCTAATATTCTAAGTTTTTATTTTCATGTAACAACATTTATCTTATATGATATGTCCAAGGAAAATAAGCATAAAATTCAAAGAATGCGTAGCACAAAGTCAAAGAGTACACAAGGGACTCTACTAAACATGGTGATATCATTAGTTATTTAATTTAAACATTCTAACTATTCCAAGTTACACAAGTTCAGGATTTCAAATTCTTACTATTGAGTGTAACTTAGAAGTATGTCCTTATAGGTTACAAAATATTAGGACTAGCTAGGTCCTAATATGATTAATCAATGTCGACTATATAAATCGTCACGACCTAATTTATGAGTTTAGACGTTCTAAACTAAAAGCTGGCTAAAGTCTACCAAGCTAGAGATTATGGATTAAACACCATGAGATTGGGCTTAATCACATAACCCCAAAGGTAATACTTAAGATCTAGGTTAAATCTAAATGTGAAATAATGATTGAGGTAAATCCTATTAAGCAAATCAGACTTAATAGGATGATTATCCTATCCTAAATCTAATGTTAAAAGATAAAATAATCTAAATAAGTTGTAAAATTTAGAAAACAGTAAAACCAAGGATTCATTCATTGAATAAACCCATTATTCGATGAATGAAATCTATCATATGATCTAGCCCTAATCTTAGGAATAATCTTATTGTGAGGTCTTGAATTTCTTAAGGAAAAGACTTAAGAGAAATTTTAAGGATTTTAACAAATTTGACCAAATAGCTGATTTTACTCACTTAAAAGATTCTAATACAGTTTTAATACTTTTTCTATTGACTTAGACGATAATCTAGGAGTTAACGATACTTAACCTAAATTTTGGGCAAAATGGTCATTTTGCCCCTACTTAAGGGTCCAAAAGCTACTTTTTGATTTAGGGCTCCAAATTGAGATTTCTCATAGCCAAATAATATCTTAATATCTAACATGAGGATAGACAGTAAGTACTCCAAATTTGAATGAGAAATGGGTCTTATAAGTCCAAACTAAGGTTTTTGACTTAAGGGGCATTTTAGTAAATTGCACTTAATGAAATTTGAATTTTATATAGTTTACTATTGGTTACTGTTCAAAGATTACATAGAGTCTACGAACACTAAATTCTGAGATCTAATGAAATATTTATAGCCATTTGAATTTCTAAGGGTAAATTGGTAATTTTCTAAGTTAAGAGGAGTCAAAAAACTAACTCTTCCATTTGGTATCCAAATTCAGCAAACTCAGTGGCTATAGCTTCCCTATATCACACTAAGTACTTTAACTGGAGTAGACCCAAATTGGACTTCAATTGGTCAAGTTATGACCTAATTATGATTAGAGGTATTTTGGTCTTTTCCAATTTTATAAGGGTTCAAAACCTAAATTTTATTTTAGATTATTGTAGGTACTAAAAATCTAAGCTATCTAGCACTTTAAATTTATGAATTTGGAGTCCGGATGACCAAATTATGGTCATTTTAATATTTCAAGGTGTCGTAGCGCGCCGTAGCACGCTGTAGCGGACCCAAATTGCAATTTTAAGTGCTTTGGCGCGCTATAGCGTACCCTACACGAAACTGGGGCGCTGCAGCGCACTGGAGCGGCCCAAAATTGCAACTTAGGCGCTATGATGCGCTATAGCGGACCCTACACATAACTGGGGCACCGCAACGCGCTGTAGCAGCCCAAAATTGCAACTTAGGCACTATGGCGTGCTGTAGCGGACCCAAAGTCGCAACTTGGGTGCTACAGCGCCAGACGGTGATTTCACATGTGCGAAAAATAACAATGAATCAACTTTCGGGCTCAATTACTCTTAACCTAGAGCACTTCACATGTGGTGCCATATACCGTTGGAAAGCTCTTTTCGAGACCTTTCCATTGTTATCCAAATTAGTACCAAAAGATTAAGTTATGAATGCAAATAGTGGGGTTAAAGGAGCAGGTATGCAAAATAAAGAAAAACATGACAACTTCATCTTCCTAATATCAGAACCTTAATGAGCTCTAATGTACTTAATACCTTAAATACAAGTTTCTAAGGATGCAAACTAAGTATAAGAGTGAAATAAAGTAGCCATTGAATACATTCAATGGGGGAAAAGAAGTACCTTGGTTTTGCAAATAGGGTTCCTTTTATGGATCCTTGGAAACTTGAGAGTTTGAGGGCTGGGGAACTTCTCTTTAAATCAGCTAGCACAACAGGAATGGGAAGAGGGGAATGGACTTCAGCTGGGCAAATGAGGGGGGAAGAGCTGAGAGCCAAAGGCTCTCTTAATGGGGGGAAGAGGGCTGCCAATGGATAGGATGGATGGAGTTGACCCAACCCACTTTGTGAGATAAGGGAGGGGTTGGCAGGAGATAGGGGGGACAAATTAGGTTGAGCATAGCAGGGGGCTGAAGGGAAAAGGACCTCAGCCAGCTTTGGGCGGCTGTGGGTCCCACTCAACCAATGAAGAAGGAAGAAGATAAAGAATGGAGTTTAAGAAATTAATTTAATAAATCTCAAAAATCATATTTTAAAAATGTTCTCCGAAAAATTCCAAAAATTCACCCCTATCTAATTTGGGGGTGTGGAACGAATTGACGAAATCGGATTTTAATTTCGATGATGATTTATTTTTCTTATTTTCTAATTAATTTAAATATATTTAAATATTTATGAAAATTTGACGACTTCGGAAAAATCCCAAATTTTCACCCTTGGCTAATTTGAGGGTGAGGATCGCAACGGCGAAGTCTGATTTTTGATCTGAGGTCAATTTAGATAGGTCAATTTTCAAAGTTTCTAGATTTTTTAAAAATCAAGATTCGATTCGTTTGACTCCTGATTTGAACTAGGTCTTAAAATTTGACTCCTAATAACTTGATTAACACTTAGGATCAAGATTAGGACTTAGATTAGTCTTAATCGATAAGGGTAATAACTTGGGTTGTTACAGACTCCCCCACTTAAAAATGATGTCGTCCTTGACATCACTCAAGTGGAGAGAAAAGGCAAGAATAAAAACATGAATTGAATTTGATTCTTAGAATGCTAAGAAAGAATACCTGGATTCTCGAAGAGTCTAGGATTTTTAACTCACGTATTTGACTCCTTTTCCTAAGTGGCCTCATTGCGAGAATGATTCTTCCACTAGACTTTGATCATATTGATAGCATGATTCCTAAGTTGCTTGCGATCACAGGCCAGAATTCGAGATGGTTCCTCGACATATGACAGATCGGGCTAGATCTGAATTTTTGGGAATTGCACGAGATAAGATGGATCTCTAAGGCACCTTCTCAGAGATGATACAAGAAATACATTATGAACTGTGGCAAAGTCATCAGGAATGTTTAGTCTGTGGGCGGAAGAACCTATTCTGGCTGCTATCTCAAATGGACCGACAAAATGGGGACTAAATTTCCTAGTTATGCCGAATCTGAAGACTCCTTTCATTGGACTAACTTTTAGGTATGTGAAGTCTCCAATTTTAAACTCTAGAGAATGATGATGAAGGTCATGGTATTTACTCTGGCGGTCCTGGGCTGCACGAATTCACTATTGAATCAATTGGACTTTCATATTTTTCTCTTTTAATAACTCAGATTCATATAGCTGAACACTGCCTATTTCTGACCATGCCAATAGAGTACTACAGTTCCTGCCATACAAGGCTTCATATGGAGCCATATTTATGCTAGCTGAAAATTATTGTTGTAGGTGAACTCCACTAGTGGGAGGTGATATTTCTAAGATCCAGCAAAGTCAAGTATACACAATCTGAGTAGGTCTTCGAGAACTTGATTTACTCGCTTTGTATGTCCATCTGTCTACGGATGAAAAGTTATACTCATGGCTAGAGTTGTGCCTAGATCCTGATGCACGGCTTGCCAGAACTTGGAGGTGAATCGACTGTCTCTGTCGGATACGATTGACTTGGGAATCCTAGGAGACTGATTTTATCTTTGATGTAGAGTTTTGCAAGTTTTTCAACTGAATATGTCTGCCAAACCGGAATGAAATGAGCAGACTTAGTCAATCAGTCAATTATTACCCAAATAGCGTCGGCTCTAGATCCTGCGCAAGGCAAACCCATAACAAAATCCATCGATATATCTAACCATTTTCATTCAGGAATTTCAAGTGGGTGAAGCAGACCACCGAGTCTCTAATGCTCTGCCTTGACTAAATTGCAAGCGTGGAACTTCACGACGAACTCAGCTACACTTTTCTTCATCCCTGGCCACCAGAAAGATTGTTTCAGGTCTTGGTACATTTTTGAACTCCCAGGATGAACGCGGTATCCAGAATTATGACCTTCAACTAGCACCTCCTAATGCATGGACTTAGGGATCCATAAGCAATCTCCTTAATAGATGGCACCTTTATGAAATTGAAAATTAGTACGATGACCACTCTCGATGGCTTGTTTAAAGTTTAGGTACTCATCATCTTTAGTTTGAGTAATGGATACATTTTTGTGGAACATGGGCTCCACATTAATCATTGAGAGAATTGAACTCACTTGGTCACTACGTGCTGATAGGATGTCCAGTTTACGGAATTCTTCTACCAGAGGACTCTTGGAGATAAGAGCATTGAGAGTGGCATGTCGGTTCAGAGTGTCAGCTACAATATTCACCCTTCTAGGGTGATACTGGATATCAAGGTTGTAGTCACTGATTAATTATGGCCACCTTCTCTGTCTGTAGTTTAACTCTCATTGAGTGAATATGTATTTCAAACTTTGGTGATATGTAAAGATTGATCACTGAATCCCATAGAGATAGTGATGCTAGATTTTTAAGGCGAACACTACAGTGGCTAACTCGAGATCATGAACTGTATAGTTCCTTTCATAGGGCTTCAACTGATAAGAAGCATACGCAATGACTCTTCCTTCTTGTATTAATATGGCACCTAAGCCTATACCTGAGGTGTCAGTATAGACTTGATAGTTCACCCCTTCTTTAGGAAGGACTAGAACTGTAGTGGTGGATAGTGCGTCCTTTAATGCTTGGAAGGCCTCCTCACATGCAGGAGACCATTCGAATGGCACTGCTTTCTAGGTTAGCTTAGTCAGTGGAGAGGCTATCTGGGAGAAGCCCTTTACAAATTTCCTGTAATAACCAGCTAAGCCTCAGAAGCTTCTGATGTCAGTCACTGTCTTGGGCTGAACCCATTCCTGGATAGCGCTGACTTTGTTCTGATCGACTCTAATACCTTGGGCAACTACCACATGCCCTAGAAAAGCTACTGAATCGAGCTAAAACTCACATTTAGAATATTTAGCATAAAGTATATGGTTACATAGTTCTTCTAGTACTATTCTTAAGTGCTCTTCGTGCTCTTTCCAGTTCTTGGAGTAGATTAAACTGTTGTCAATGAAACTGATTACGAATTTATCAAGGTATTGTTTAAGGATGTGCTGCATTAGGTTCATAAATATTGAAGGTGCATTTGTCAACCCAAATGACATCACTAACAACTCATTGTGTGCATAACAAGTCCTGAAGGCTATCTTCTCGACATCTGAGTCCTTGACTTGCAGTTGATGATAGCCCGATCGCAGATCAATTTTAGAAAATACCTTGGCTCCTACCAATTGATTGAATAGGTCATCTATGCGCGGCAACGGATACTTGTTTTTGAACATGATTTTATTCAGTTCACGATAGTCAATACACATATGCATGGAACCATCTTTCTTCTTTACGAATAGTACCAGTGCTCCCCAAGGCGACGAGCTTGGCCTAATGAGACCTTTCTCTAGCAGTTCTTGTAACTATTTATTCAACTCCTGCAATTCCTTGGGCGCCATACGGTAAGGAGCTTTAGAGATGGGATGTGTTCCTGGAATGGTGTCAATTAGAAATTCCACTTCTCATATAGGAGGAAGACCAGGTAAGTCTTCTGGAAAAATGTCGGCAAATTTGCAGACGACGGGGTTCTCGGATAAGGAAACACCTTCTTTCTTTTCTCCTAGTATTGTTACTAGGAAGGCATCACAACCATTCTGAACCAATCCCTTTGCTTTTATAGCATTGATTAGCGAGGCTCGAGTGCTAAGGTTACCAATAAAGGGTGTGGTCTTACTACCACTTCCTAAGGTAATCTTCTTCTTTGTACAGTTGATAGTGGCATTAAGCTAGCTTAGCCAATTCATGCCCAATATTACAACAAAGTTGACTATTGGAAGAACTACTAACTTGGCTTCATACTTCTTATTCTCAAATGGAATTTATAACTTGCAGAACTGGTGAGCTGGCAATTGGGTTCCAGAAGGTAACCCAACATTAAGAGGATTGGCCAGGTGATACAAGGGTATGTTAAGTGATTTTGCCTAGCCATTAGACACAAAGGAATGACTAGCTCCAGTGTCAAATAGAATGTTATAGGGTTTGTTATTTATGCAAATCGAACCTAACTGCATAGGTAATTAATTACTAATTACATAAAGCAAGTAATAATTATAGAGATAAAAGAGGTTCGAGAGCGTGTACCTGATACCACGTGATTGTCTTTAGCAGCCTCAACTGGTGTGAGGGTGTATACACGTGTAGGGCCGGCAGGCCTGTTGTTATAGGTCTGCCATGGAGGTGGTCAAGGTGCATTTGGGTGAGGGACATTAGCTATCTCGTTACCCACAGCTGGAGTAGAGGGTGGTGCTAGACGAGCTGCTGCAGGCTTCTAAAACAAGTCAAAGGCTTGGCGGTGCTTGGAATGGTCGATTTGATCTCCATCACTTATTTCGTAGCCGTACAGTGGTAGAATCCGTGGCCTGGCCATCTGCAAGTAAAGCAGACACGACTCCCGTGATAACATCGACCATATGGGTGTGGTTTAGGCACCCATTGAACGGATCGGCAGGAGAAACTTCAGCCTCGAGCTGGTATACCCTGGCTCTTTTGGGGGGAATCTGCTGGAATGACGTGAACCTGGTAATCCTCTTGGGTCCTTCATTGGCCTGGTCCTGCTTTATTACTTTGGCAGTTTCAAGTAGCTCTGCGAAGTCTGTTATGCGAAAAGGGATTATTTGGCTCCTAATGGAGGGTCGCAGGCCGCTCTGGAAATGGTGGCAATGGTCTGGCTCAGTAGGAACCAAACTAGTGGAAAACCTGGCAAGGCGACAAAACTTTGCCTCGTATGCAGCTGTAACGCCCCGCCCCGTCACCGTGCGCAAAAGTTTACAAGTAAAATCAGTGGCGGAGCGGTGTCCTACTCAGGATGAACGGGCTTACAAAAAACCTGTCTTCCCGAATAGGCTAAAAGACTAAGCCACACTGAAGGGTGCTGACTCGAACCTGAGAGTAAGATCAAGTGTCAATACTTAAGATAAGAATAGATTACTTATCTTAAGTATTAGACTAATACGTACATTGGATTTAGAAAGGTAAACATGAATCCAATATACATTATCGATATATCAATATTTCTAGTATGCTGATCACATCACAATACTAAGTATAGTAGTATAACAGGGTGTAGAAGCTAAAAGCAAAACATCCAAAATACATTCATCACAAAGCAGTATTTAAACATTCATCTCAGAAAAAAAAAAGTAAAATACATCCAGAGTTATTACAAACTGATTTAAAAGATAAAATGCAAAGTCTATCTAAAGTACTAAAAGTAAGGTAGTAAGAAAAGGTGGAAAGCTGCTCCACTTGGGCTCTACGTACTCCTCCAAGATCTCTTGTAGGTTCTCTTGCCCTATTTCCACAAGCTACTCGGGATCTAGCAAATTGCCGGATCCCAAAAGTACCCTGTGTTAGACAAGAAGTCTAACACAACGCAACTAATTATACAATTCTAAAGTAAATGCAATAGACAGTAAAGTAAACATGACTGTAGAAATAATAGTAAAGGCACTATATAATTAAAACTGTAGAGACTAAGCAAAGTAAAACTGCATCAAAACTAAATACTGAAAGTAAACAAAAGTATCAAAAGCTCAGAAATCAATATAAAAGATGTCCAATGTTGTACTATATATCCCTAGAATGATGTACCCAAATATGTCATGAAACGGTATGCCACGATATGTCACAGAACTATCACTGAAAGGCTATGAGTCATATGGTCCAAAGTATACACACATTCAGTTGGGAAGACAGTATAGTGATGTTGATGCATACTGAAATTCCTCAGTCTATGTATGTAACATTCTGTAACCCATAATTTATCATTGTTACTCATGCATCACAGCTGAAATGATTCCTCAAACTCATGCTCATGTTTATGCCCATGCTTCTATTCTATATGAGTAAAATTTAGAATCCATAAAACTTTGAATACCAATGATGAATTCTAGGTCTCCACTATGCAGAATTCTGCTAAAAGGATTCTGACTCATAACTTCCAGAATGATAATTGGTTAAAGTTGAGGATTTACTTAAAGATTATTAGACGGGATGATTGTATACACACATTTAGAACGTTTGCAAGAAAGGTGATTCTTATCACTTAGTTTGATTAAGCCACCCTAACGAAGTGATCTTCGATAGGAGGCATCGCCTGTTGGCGACTTGTATCTCAAGCTAAGTTATTAAGATGCCTAACTCATAATCACACTCAGTGTCTTAAAGAAGGTGATTCTAATTACTTAGTTTGTTTGAGCCATACCTATTGAAGCGGTCTTCGCTAGGAGGCATCGCCTGTTGGTGATTTGTATTTCAATCAAACTAAGAAATGAGTACCTGTTTAATACACTCTTATCCTTGGGAGATTTACTCTAATGGGACTGTATTCATCTAATCCCTCGGGATAGCACCTGCTCATAAGTCCATATTAGAGTGAATCAATAAATCCTGAATACTACTGAAGAAGTTCAGTACTATGGGTATACCAAAAATACACCAACTGATAATATAGGTTCAGACAGCTTTATTTAATCTGCAAGGATTTATCAAGACTACAATTCTTATACTGAATAGGTAACTCCTACACAAAGCTCCAAGAAAATGGGATCAAAGATCACTCAATATGGATCTACCATAAGGAACGATATCATTCTAATATCTTAGGTGATTCCTACAACAAGAGGTTAAGATCAACTTCTAAAGTTAAGGGATCATCTAAGCTTCTACCTCAATGAGTTACACAAAATTCTACCTCAATGAATACTTAAATTTAGGTCTTTAAATTATTTCAGAAACGATCTTAAGATTAAATACTTAAGATCTCATGCTCTTAATTCTAATGCTAACACTTTAGGTTTTACTTACCATTAGACTTGGAGTGATCGGATCAAATGATTAAGTCATCTGATCATTACTTATTATGTGATTTAAATCAAGAATGTTATTAGAGTTAGATCACTTGTTCAATCAATATAGTTCTATTAATCTTCTTATGAAAATAGTCTTATTTAGGAGAAAATCAAGGATCTAAAGTTTAGATTCAGATTTAAACAATCACATAACTTCATTATTAACCTTAATATGTTTAATTCAAATGCTTAAGATCAATGTTAAATTAGATGCATTATTAGAAAAATGTTAATTTCATTATCTTATAATCAAGTTTATTTAATTAAGGTTTAAGGCTTTGGATCTTACTTAAGTAGATTAGGGTTTGATCCCTACTCATATCTTAATTAAGATCAAGTGTTCATTTATAGATCAATGATAAATCAATGAATTAAGTATGTATTATTGGTGGCAATCTTAGACCTAGATCAAGTCTTAAAAGCTTGATCAAAGTCTTAAGACTTCTTAAGTTAATTAAGGTGATTAAGTTCTCCAATTTCAGATTATTCAATTTATACATCATAAATTAGCATACATTATTTTCATATATTTACCTTACTATTATGAAGCATATTATCAAAAAAATTTATAAAAATAAAAAGTAATTAGTGCTAATCAAATCCTAAATCAATTCAAAAGGATTAGCACATAATTACAAATCTAGCCATCAGAATTTGATACAATTTGGTACATAAGTTCTATTTAATCATACAATTAATCAGAGACTAAGTTTGCTAAGATCCAATATATATAAATGTTAATTTTCACTAAACATAGTTTAACAAGATTAGGGGATAAGTTAAAGTACAAAGATCAGAAAAATAATTCACTTAGCACATTCATTCTACTCTTCATAAGGAGACTAATGGCACCCTAAACATGCAATATGGTTAAGTATAATTGTTAATTCACCCTAATCAAGATATGCAATAATTAGGCAAAATAAAAAAATCTAACCATTAGATGCTCAATATTATTTTATATTCAAATCCCTAATAATTTTCTAATCAGTTTCATATATGATATCATAGGGTTTGACCAGTAGATTAAAAGTTATCAATTAATACATTCAGTATTTTTATTTAAATGATTTTATATGATTTAATAATTGAATTATTTTCCTTAAAACGGGTTATAATTAAAACGGGTTCGGCCCATTGTCAAAAGGCACGGGTCGGCCAGGGCCCGGATACGCTGGATTATCGCACCGCGTGGGCCACGGGTCGGCCCGACTCGCACGGTGCTTCGTCCCCAAGCCATCGTCCCGATGGAGGGATCCAATTAGGGAAACCCTAATCGGCCAATTCTGGCTCATCCCGACCATGCCACGTCCAACCAATGATTGATACACATTCACTGTGGTCAGGCGCACTGAACGGGACTCGAAGCCCTCTGTGAAACGGTCTGGATCGGCCGGACCTTACTCACCCGAGGGCTCTTTTAATGGAGCTACTGTGGGGAGACAATTCTCCCCACAGAAGCCACGCCAGACCCAGGACTCGATCCCTACCCCTTCAGGAAGGTGAGACGGGTCGAAGCCCCCTGGTCTGAGGGCCTGAGGTGGGCTAGACCACCGGGTTCTTACTCGACCAAGGCGTCCTTAAGGGACTTAGCTCGATCGATTAAATCGATGGATCGGGGCTAGCTCGATCGATTGCATTGATTTTGTTTCGGCAATACAGAGCTATACGAATTAAAAGAGGGAAGGTCTGAGCCTCATTGGCTCGAAATCGGTAAGTAGGGTACCTGGTTTGACGGGGGAGCTCGGGACGATCGATTGAGGAGATGGCTGGCCTTAGCTGGGCTTCCAATCACTGCAAAGGTTCCAGAACACCACGAAAGCCTACTATCAGCGATTCAAAGCTCCTAGGATCGCCTACTCAAGCTTGGACAGACGGCAATGGCAGAAGAGAGCAATGAGTTCAATTGATCAGCAAGGATCAAATGGAGGAAGACTGAGGCTATTTATAGCCTCAGGAGCTTACAAGGAAGGTTCCAGAGGGTTTAATTGGGCTGGAATTAAACCCATTTTGAGCTCGGCCGGGCCACGAGGCCCAAATTGTGCCTCTAACCAATACTAGAAGGTTTATAATGACCTTGCTAAGCTGGAGGCGCGAGTGGCAAACTGATGGGCAGCTGGCAGTACAGGGAGTTTCCCTGTCGGGGATGGGCGTGAGGAAGATGAATGTCCACTGTAACAGGACCTTCGGATGCTATCTGATTGGTCGATCAGATGGCGCTATAGTTGGGATCGCTCGGATCCTAACGGCCGATCACGGGAGTGATCCTGGCCGTAGGATCCACGGGATGGATCCAATAATGGACCCACAGTCTAGCGAGATCAAATCCCGATCGTTGATTAAAAAGGCACGACGGCTAAATTGGCGGGGCTCCACTGTCGCGTGACCCGGGCTCCGCAGCGGATCACCCGTGGTCCACACAGTGGATCCCGACCGTTTAATCGAGTATAAGGGTAGATTTGCAAAATTAAATTGTCAGGAACCCTAAAATGCAATTAGACCATTTTATTTAAATGTGAATTATGGCCTAAATGATTTCCAAATTGCACCAAACTTTCCCTAACTAATTTGGGGGTGAGGAATTCAAAAATGCAATCAGAATTTAATTATGAGATCAAAAAATTTTAGGTCTAATCTAGGGCATCTAGATAGATCAAATTGCCATTTTGGACTTAGAGGAGTCTAATGGACTTCAAATTTTCTGGATAGGATCAATTTGATGTTCTAAAAAAAATGGTATTGAATCTAAGATTTGATTAAACTATATATATATATATATTTAGCAGGGTAACAACCTAGGATTGTTATAGCAGCTACAGATCGGTCACCCTGTTGTAACTTCAGAAATATGTCTCTCAAGTGCTGTTTGGCAGATAGATGGATGAAGCGGGACTAGAAGGCTTCAATGAATTCATTCCATGTGATGTCCTCTAATGGTATCTCGGCAAACTACGTTCTACGGGTGGTGTCCCACCAGTACTCGGCCTCATCTTGTAGTAGGTGGGTTGTGAGACAGACCACCTCTGAAACAGGGCACTTTATGCTTATCAGGTTCTTCTCCACCATTTTTATCCAGGTGGTTGTGTCAATTGCAGAGAGACTCCCATTGAAGGTGGGTGGTCTCAAGTGAAGGAAAATGTGCAGCAGTCCATCTGCAGACTGAATGTGATGTCGATGGGAGTACTGTAATGTTGGTGCAACTTTGGTTGTGGTACAGTTCTGGCTTATCTGAGCTACCAGCAACCGCTCCAATCTCTTGGCCTACTTGGCCTGAGTATCAATGTCCTTCTTAGCCTGTCTTTGGTTGGATTTCGTTAGGATTCATTATCTTCTACTAGAGTCTAAATTAAAAACAACATACTTTCAAAAATTCAGAAACTAGGGGATCATAACATTTCACCTCTTTTATTAATTAAAATGAAACTACATCATCAGAAAGAGTAGATAGAACATCAGATAATGAAAGACAACAACTGGGAAAACATAGAGTCTATCCTATGTATTCTTCAGTGAAGGCCTGGGAAAAGTTAGCATAGAAATGAAAGCTAAAGGATCTATCTAATATATCTAACGGCAAAGGCACGGTGAAAGTCCACATAAGTGACCTCCCTTTGCAATCATTCAGGCCAATGGGTGAGTGCTCGTAGGGTGACGCTCCACCAATCCTTAGCTCTGCCATGTAGGAGGTAGGATACAATGGGGATCCTAATGTTTTTTGGGCAGTTAATAATTCCAAACATAAAATATGCCCGCTTCAGCCACTCCTTGGTTGCAACGGGGTAATCGTATCCCCTAAATACACTTTGTGTTGGATTAATAGATTCAGCATTCAAACTTCAGGGTTAGACACTCCTTCTATGTACTTCTCATGCTGCCAATGAAGTTGGACGATGTATTCCACCTATCTTCAAATCATTGGTGATGCCACCTAAGCGTCATCCTTGTACGTCTAGTATTTTTCTAAGTCACATTAGTTTACTAATATGTCACTTGTGCATGCAATTCCATTTCCATACTCTAATTATTTTGAGCTCTTGATCATGGTGTTTGGATGTAACTCCTGTATTTAGTTAATGACTGATTGGCAGAAGAATCATTCATTAGGTATAGTGGAATACAATTTCTAATCTGACACCTTATAGAATTCTCTAATACTAACTGTGGTGCCCCACTCCTTAAGTCCACAATCATTAGATTAAGGAGCGGAGTGTCACTCATACAAATCCCTCACTCAACATTAGATTAGCTAAGATCCACAATCCACTACTGAGGTAAGGATGTGCACATAATAAAAAACAGGATCAGTCACTAAATCTATATATGCATACAGAGTGCGGAAGTAAAATAAGATAAATATTATATCCATTCACTATACATCAGACATGAAACAAAATGAAATAGCTTAGAAAATAATAATGTGCAGAAAGTAAACATAATCACAGTACCTATTTTATTATAATATTTTAATTAAAGTTAATAAAATGACATAAAAATACTATCATCCTCATAATAGCTATAAAAGGGCAGCTAAATATCCTCTAGTCCAAGCTGTTGCACCTCCTCTAAGTAAGGCTCCTCCTCAGGTACAGGATCCTCAAGCTGCTCAATATCTAACATTATCAGTTTCATAAAGCCAGGGCCTCAGCCAGCAAAAAAATATCTTATTAGACAAAATGTCTAAGTACATTTTAGGTAAATAGTTGGTTAATAATTTATTAATATCACCATTTTACTCTAATATAAATGAAATATCTATCTAGCATAGGAGCACATAAGCATACAAGTGAATGAGGATAAGTCATAAATGTAACATTTATAACTGAGCAAGAATTGAGGCCAAAGCACACCTCAAGTAAACTAAATAAGGTAGGGCATACATGTGTAATACAGTAAGTAAAAATACTGAAAAGAAAAATCTAAACCTAAACATGTTTATGATCATTGATATATGCTAATTTAAAATATTAATTTGAAAATGGTGCATATAATAAGCAGTAAAGTCTTGCATCCTATACATATATCTATACAAGTGAACAGGTAAAATAATATATCTACAACGGACTGAAATAACATATGTCATCAACATAATAAACAGTGAGCTAAAAATTGAAGGAAACGTATAATTGGCATATCAGAAAGAATTGGCCAATCTAGCCCAGTATATATATATATATATATATATATATATATATATATATCCATCCCCATAGCCTTTATGAGCTTGGGCAAATATATCACAATAATATATTACTGTATGACTAAAGAGGTAGATAATACTTTGCAAATATATTTTAGTTATTTTACTTTTATTTCTGTGGACAATTTCAGAAACAACTGTGGAGTCAAGCATGTCTGCAAGACTGAACGGGTCCCAAGCTTAACACACTCTCCTCAATGAGTAGTATTAATCATCCTGATCTCACCTTACCCTTGTCTATTGGAGCAAATGTGCACCATAATCCACCATAAACTGAACCCAAATGCAAATATTTTTCTAATATTCTAAGTTTTTATTTTCATGCAACAACATTTATCTTATATGATATGTCCAAGGAAAGTAAGCACAAAATTCAAGTAATGCGTAGCACAAAGTCAAATAGTAAGCAAGGGACTCTACTAAGCATGGTGATATCATTTATTGTCTAATTTAAATATTCTAACTATTCCAAGTTACACAAGTTTAGGATCTCCAATTCCTATTATCGAGTGTAACTTAGAAGTATGTCCTTATAGGTTACAAAATATTAGGACTAGCTAGGTCCTAATATGATTAATCAATGTCAACTATATAAATCATTATGACCTAATTTATGAGTTTAGACATTCTAAACCAAAAGCTGTCCAAAATTTACCAAGCTAGAGATTATGGATTAAACATCACGAGATTGGGCTTAATCACATAACCCCAAAGGTAAGATTAAGATCTAAGTTAAATCTAAATGTTAACTAATGATTGAGGTAAATCCTATTAAGCAAATCAGACTTAATAGAATGAATCTCCTATCTTAAATATAATATTAAAAGATAAAATAATCTAAATAAGTTGTAAAATTTAAAAACTAATAAAACTAAGGATTCATTCATTGAATAACCCCATTATTTGATGAATGAAATCTATCATATGATCTAGCCCTAACCTTAGGAATAATCTTATTATGAGGTGTTGAATTTCCTAAGAAAAAGACTAAGAGAAATTTTAGGGATTTTAATAAATTTGGCCTAATAGCTAATTTTACTCACTTTGAGGATTATAACATAATTTTAATACTTATTTTATTGACTTAGAAGATAATATAGGAGTTTAAGATACTTAACCTAAATTTTAGGCAAAATAACCATTTTGCCCCTTCTTAAGAGTCTAAAAAGCTTCTTTTTTATTTAGGGCTCCAAATTGGGATTTCTCACTACCAAATGATTCATTACTATCTAATATGAAGATAGATAGTATGTACACCAAATTTGGATGAGAAATGGGTCCTATAGGTTCAAACTAAGGTTTTTGACTTAAGAGGCATTTTAGAAAATTACACTTAATGAAATTTGAATTTTTATACAATTTATTATTGGTTGCTATTCAAGGATTCTATAGAATCCAAGAACACTAAATTCTGAGGTCTAATAAAATAGTTCTAGCCATTTGAATTTCTAAGCATAAATTGGTAATTTTTTAGGTTAAGAGGGGTCAAAAGCTAACTCTTCCATTTGGTGTCCAAATTTAGCAAACGCAGTGGCTATAGCTTCCCTATATTATAGTAAGTACCTTAATAGGGAGTTGACCCAAATTGGACTTCAATTAGTCAAGTTATGACCTAATTATGGTTATGAGTATTTTAGTAATTTCTAATCTTTTAGGGTTCAAAACCTAAATATTATTTTAGATTATTGTAGACACTGAAATTCTAAGATATCTAGCACTTTAAAGTTTTGAATTTGGAGTTTGGATGACCAAGTTATGGTCATTTTGATATTTTTGAGCGTCGCAACAGGCCGTAGCGCGCCGTAACGCACTGTAGCGGACGCAAATTCCAATTTTAAGTGCTGTGGCGCACTATGTGGACCCTACACGAAACTGGGGCGCTGCAGCACGCTGGAGCGCCCCAAAATTGCAACTTAGGCGCTATGGCAGGCTATAGCGGACCCTATAGGATATTGGGGCAATGCAGTGCACTGTAGCGGCCCAAAATTGCAACTTAGGCACTATGGTGCCCTGTAGCGGACCCAAATTTGCAACTTGGGCGCTGTAGCGCCAGACCGTGATTTCGCCTGTGCGAAAACATCAATGGGTCAACTTTCGAGCTCAATTAATCTCAACCTAGAGCACTTCACGTGCGGTGCCATATACCATTGAAATCTCTTTCCGAGACCTTTGAATTGATACCCAAATTGGTACAAAAAAATTAAGTTATCAATACAAACTGTGAGGTTAAAAGAACAGATATGCAAAAATAAAGAAAAATAGGACAACTTCATCTTCATAAAATCACAACCTTAATGAGCTCTAATGAAATTCATACCTTAGATACAGGTTTCTAAGTATGCAAACTAAGTATAAGAGTGAAATGAAGTAGCCATTGAATACATTCAATGGGGGAAAAGAAGTACCTTGGTCTTGCAAATGGGGTTCCTTCTATGGATCCTTGGAAACCTGAGAGTTTGAGGGATGGGGAACTTCTCTTTAAATTAGCTAGCACAGTAGGAATGAGAAGAGTAGAATGGACTTCAGTTGGGCAAATGAGGGGGGAAGAACTGAGAGCCAAAGGCTCTCTGAATGGGGGGAAGAGGGCTACCAATGGATGGGATGAATGGAGTTGACCCAGCCCATCTTGTGAGATTGGGGAGAGGCTGGTAGGAGATAGGAGGGACAAATTAGGTTGAGCACAAAAAGGGGCTAAAGGGAAAGGGGGCTCAGCCAGGTTTGAGTGGCTGTGGGTCCCACCCAATCAATGAAGAAGGAAGTGGACAAAGAACGGAGTTTAAGAAATTAATTTAATAAATCTCAAAAATCATATTTAAAAACGTTCTCTGAAAACTTATCCCAAGCTAATTTGGGGGTGAGGAATGAAATAATGCAATTGAATTTTGATTTCGATGATGACTTAATTTTCTTATTTTTTAATTAATTTAAATATATTAAAATATTCAAGAAAATTTGACGACTTCAGAAAAATCCCAAAATTTCACCCTTAGCTAATTTGAGGGTGAGGATCGCAACGGCGAAGTCGGATTTTAATTATGATGAGTATTTAATTTTCTAATTTTCGGTGTATTAAATATTATTAAAATATTCGTCGAAATTTCGACGACTTCTGATTAACTCAAAAACATCACCCCTAGCTAATTTGGGGGCAATGAGCATAAAGATGAAGTCCAATTTTTGATCTGAGGTCAATTTTCAGGGTTTCTGGATTATTCTAAAATCAAGATTCAATTTGATTGACTTCTGATTTGGACTAGGTCTTAGAATTTTACTCCTAATGACTTGATTAATACTTAGGATCAAGATTAGGACTTAGATTAGTCCTAATCAACAAGGGTAACAACTTGGGTTGTTATAACTCCGTAGAGAGGAGATGTAGAATACATTATGGACTATAAAGAAATCTTCAGGAAGTTGCAATCGATAAGCTGCAAAACCAATCTTCTCTAGGATTTCAAATGGTCCTACATAGCGGGGACTTATCTTCCCGGCTACACCAAAATGTCACACGCATTTCATCGGACTAACTTTAAGATACGCAAAATTTCCAACATCAAATTCCAAAGTACAATGATGAGCATCATGGTACTTACTCTGGTGATCTTGAGCTACTTCGATTCTTTGCTGGATCAGTTGAATCTTACAATTAGTCTCTTCAATTAATTCTGAACCATATAGCTGAACACTGCCTGTTTCAGACCATGCCAAAGGAGTACTGCATTTTCTGCCATACAGAGCTTCATATGGAGCCATGCCAATACTCGCCTAAAAACTGTTGTTGTACGCGAACTCTATGAGAGGAATATGATCTTCCCAGAAACCTCCATAATCCAGAATACAGAGACGAAGAAGATCTTCCAAAACTTGATTGACTCTTTCCATTTGTCCATCAGTTTGACGATGAAAAGCAGTTGTTCCCAAGTCTTGATGCACTACTTGCCAAAATTTAGAAGTGAAATGGCTATCTCGATCAGATATGATAGATCTGGGAATTCTATGGAGTCTGGTAATTTCCTTGATATACAATATTGCTAATTTCTCCACAGAATTGATTTGACGCATAGGAATAAAATGTGATGATTTGGTCAGTCGATCGACAATGACCCAGATTCAATGGGCACCGGATCTTGATTTAGGTAAGCTCATAACAAAATCCATAGAAATGTCAAACCACTTCCATTCAGTAATTGCCAGAGGATGAAGAAGTCCTCTAAGCTTTTGGTGTTCAGCTTTAAATAAGTTACAAGCGTGAAACTTTGCTATAAATTCTGCCACACTTTTCTTCATTCTAGGCCACCAAAATGATTTCTTCAGATCTTGATACATCTTGGTACTACCAAGATGTACTTGGTAACCATAATTGTGACCTTCTACTAGAATATCTTGATGCATGGATTTGGGAATCCATAGATGATCTCTCTGATATATTACATTACCTCAAAGCTGAAGATCAAAGCGACGACCACTTTCGATATCCACCTTAAACTTCAGATAGACTTCATCCTTGGCTTGAGAGATAGAGACATCACAATGAAATGTAGCTCCAACTGAACTCATGGATATCAGTATGCTTAGCATAGCACCACGCACTGGCCTGATTTCAAGCTTTCAAAATTCTTCTTCTAGAGAACTTGATAGTATCATAGATGATAGAGTAGCATGACGACTGAGTGCATCTGCTATGATGCTCACTTTTCCTAGATAATACTGGATGCTTAAATCATAATCACTTATTTGCTCAAGCCATCTTCGTTGTCAGCAATTTAGCTCTATTGGGTGAAGATGTACTTTAAGCTCTGATAATCGGTGAATATGGAACACTGGATGCCAAAAAGATAATGATGCAAAATTTTCAAAGCAAAAACTATGACAGCTAATTCAAGATTATGTACAGGATAGTTCTTTTCATGTGGTTTTAACTGATGAGATGCATAGGATATAAGTTTTCCTTCCTGCATTAGCACACATCCCAAACATATGCCAGATACATCGGTACAGAGTTGGTAGTTAAGACCTTTTTTAGGTAAGGCTAGAACCGGTACAGAGGAAAGAGCATATTTTAATGATTGAAATGCTTTCTCATATTATGGTCTCCAGATAAATGGTAATGCTTTCTACGTCAACTTTGTGAGAGGAGATTCAATTTGTGAGAAGCCCTTAACAAATTTTATATAGTACCCTACTAGTCCTAAGAAACTCCTGATATCGGTCACGAATTTTGGTTGTGACCAATCTTGAACTGCGCTCACTTTATTTTGATCAACTTTGTTTCCTTGAGAGTCGACGACATGACCCAGAAAAGCGACTGAGTCAAGCCAAAATTCGCATTTGGAATACTTAGCATATAGCTCTTGGTTTTGGAGCTCCTCTAGTACTAATCACAGATGGTTCTCGTGATCTATTTTACTTTTCGAATAAATCAGAATATCGTTGATGAAGACGATGATGAATTTATCTAAATACTCTTTCAATATGTGATGGATTAAATCCATAAAAATGAATGGCACATTTGTTAAGCCAAAGGACATTACCAAAAATTCATAATGTCCATAGCGGGTTCTAAATGCTGTTTTCTCCATATCTGGATCTTTAACCCGCAATTGATGATATCCAAATCGCAAGTCTATTTTTTAGAAAACCTTAGCTCCAGATAACTGATCGAATAAGTCATCGATATAAGGTAGAGGATACTTATTCTTGATGGTTACCTTATTTAATTCCCTATAATCGATGCACATTCTCATCGATCCATCTTTCTTCTTTACGAACAAAATTGACGCTCCCCAAGGAGATGAACTTGGACAAATAAGACCTTTATCCAACATTTCTTGAACTTGCTTGTTCAATTCTTGAAGTTCTTAGCGCCATACAATACAGAACTTTTGACAGCAGTTGAGTTCCGGGAATTAATTCGATTGTGAGCTCTACTTCTCTAACTGGAGGAAGACCGGGTATGTCTTCAAGGAAAACATCAGGAAATTCACAAACTATACGGTTCTCAGAAATAGGCACGACTTCTTTCTTCTCTCCCAACATTGTTACGAGATATGCTTCGCATCCCTTCGTGACTAGCCTTTCTGCTATCATTGCAATGATCAACGATGCTTGGGTGCTAAATCTTCCAATGAATGATTTTGATTTACTTCCACTGCCCAAAGTTATTTTCTTCCTTTGGAAATTTATGGAAGCACCATGCTGGCTTAACCAATTCAAGCCTAGGATTATATCAAAGTTTGCGATTGGCAATACAATTAATTTAGCCCCATACTTTTGTTCATCAATAGGAATATCTATATTGCAGAATTGTTGGGACTGCATATGGGCTCCAAAACGCAACCCAATGCTCAACGAGTTAGCTAATTGATAGGTTGGTAGCTTAAGAGCTTTAGCCCAATTTTCCAATACGAAGGAATGACTCGCTCCCGTATCAAAAAGGATGTTACATGATTTATTGTTTATTGATAAGGTGCTTATGATTAAGATGACTTAATAAGAATAGCTGCTCGAACATGTGGAAATGCTGAAATGGTAAAGACTGATTACTAAAATAGTAAGAACTTAATAAAATTAATTTAAGGCGTACCTGAAACCACATCGTTATCCTCGGGAGCAGAGGCAGGAGTTAACATGTATACCCTTGCCGGTGCTGAGGGTTATTTGTTCAGAGGCCTTTGACCTTGACGATCATAGTTCGGCTTTTGTGTAGGTATATATGCCTTAGAGTTTGAAGTAGTAGCTGGCATTATAGTAGGAGCAGGCTCTCATCCGTTCCATGGTTGTGCATGGAATGCTTGTTTATGACGGGAGTGATTGATGAGCACTCAGTCGATTGTGTTCTTCTCATTGCATCCATAATAGCAGTGGCCGCTACAACCACAAGTAAAACATAAACCACCGAAGTGGTAGCTTTTTCAGTATAGATGCAATCGTTTGTATTCAAGGTTCTGAGGCTGGGGTTGTGTAGTTTCCATGTTATATACTTTTGCCACCTTATGATGGCCAAAACATTCCTTCCTCGGCTGCATAACTATTGTCTTCCTTTTCCAGTCCAGTTGACCTTGGAATCCTTCCTGTAGAGGGGCAGCCTCGATTAATTCAGTCAGAGTCTTGATCTGATGAGATACTAAGTGGGGTTTAATAGAGTCTCTCAGACCCTTCAGGAAATGGTGGCATCTAGATGCTTCCATTCTTGCTAGATCTAGAACGAAACGGGAGAATCTCAAAAATTCTTGCTCGTAGTCAAACACTGAATTATTGCCTTGTGTGAGATGGAGAAGTTCATCCTCCAGAATTGCTTGAGCAGACGCCTGTATGAACGCTTCATGGAACGCTTCCAAGAACATATCCCAAGGAATGTCCTCTACTTCATAATCGACAAATTTGTTATTCCGCTCATTCTCCCACCAGTACTCGGGTTCTTCTTGAAATAAATGAGTTACTAGGTAGATGGCTTCAGAGTTAGGGCACTTGATACTGGCCAAGCTCTTCTCAGCCATCTTAAGCTAGTTCATTGTGTCCATAGGATTCAGTGCTCCATTGAACGTAGGAGTTCGGAGACGTAGGAAACTATGTGGGATTCCATCGCCCGTATAATGTGAAGACGATGAGAATCCTGATGGGGTATAGATTACTATCTAACCGAGAGAATAAGAGCACATGTATCTTGCGCCTGTTGTGCGTTGCTATCTATTAAGGCCTATAATAAACTGGCTATGGGGTTGGACTCCTCAGGTCCACCTGGCAATGTGACCATATTCTTATTTGGAGTAGGAGCAGATGGAGAGCCAGGATTCATGACTATAAATACAAGTATGAGTTTAGAAACATAAAATTTTACTATAATTTCATTCATTCATTTCTTTCTCAAAAGTGAGGATACATAGATCCACAAAACATATAACTGCGATAAAGGAAATGACATGATGAGATCTCTGAAATCTAGTTACAATATTATACCCAAAAGGCAGCACAAAGGTCATTATATGTGACTATGTGGCTCCTCCAAGCTAATTTCCTATATACCCAATACCACCAGTGACCCGCTAATCCCCTCAGTAGGATCTCTATGATCTCCAAGCGATACTCCTCCGGATAGGTTGTCTCTCGAAGTGCGATAGTAATGCGATCCAACCACGCTCTGGCAAGTGCTGAAAGACTAGTGCCTCCAAAGGATGAATTGATAAGGATTTTATCTGGCACCTCAACTCCTCGAGGTGACACTCCATCGACGACCCTTCCGTAGATCTGGCCATCTTAGAGGTCATCTATCCAGTAGTTGTGAGACCTCCTAAGGTAGAACCAAAATGCTGACTGCGAGTATTCCATCCCTAAAATAACTCAATTTATAAGTATTTCATTTTTTATCATTACCTTCAAGTTCGTTCAAATCCTAAGATGTCAGTTTTTGATATTAAGAATAGGCATATTTTAAATCAAGTTATTATGTGTGTTAAATTCCCAGGATGTCATTATTCTAGACATAGTCCATCCTTTCCTTTCTGAGGTAATTTAATAAATGTTTGGATGTTTGCTTTTCATTACACTTAGTAACTTGTGATATGTCCTGATATAGAGAACAGATCATAAAGTAGATAAGAACAAAACTCCTTATCTGACACTTTATAATACTTCTCTAATACCAATTGTAGTGCCCCATCCCGTCGCCGCGCGCAAAAAGGTAAAACTTAAATATCAGATCGGCGGCGGAGCAGTGCGCTACTCGGGGAAATGAGCATCTCCCTGCATAGGCAAATAGACTGAGCCACACTGAAGGCTGCTCACTTGAACCTAAGAGTAGGATCGAGAGTCAATACTTAAGATAAGAGTAGAATACTTGTTTTAAGAATTAGACTAATATGTATATTGGATTTAAAGAGGTAAATATGAATCCACTATATGTTATTAATATATCAGCATTTCCAATATTCAGATCACATGACAATGCTAAGTATAGTAGTATAACGGAGTGTGGAAGCTAAAGCAAAACATCCATGATACATTTATCACAGAGAAGTAGTAAACATTCATCTCAGAAAAGAAAAAAAAATGAAATACATCCAGAATTATTATAAACTGATTTTAAAGATGACAAGTAAAGTCTATCTGAAGTACTGAAAATAAAGTAGTAAGTAAAAGGTGGAAGACTGATCCACTAAGGTTCCACATACTCCTCCTGGATCTCCTGTAAGTCCTCTTGCCCTGTCTCCACAAGCTGCTCGGGATCTAGCAAATTGTCGGATCCCAAAAGTACCCCGTGTTAGACAAGAAGTCTAACACATTGCAACTAACTAAGCAATTCTAAAGTAAATGCAATAGATAGTAAAGTAAATAAGACTATAGAAAATAATAATAAAATCACTATGTAACTAAAACTGTAAGGACTAAGCAAAGTAAAACTGCATCGAAACTGAATACTGAAAGTAAACAAAAATATCAAATGCTCAGAAATCAATGTGAAAATGTCCAATACTGTACTATGTCACTGGAATGCTGCGCTCAAATATGCCACAACACAACATATCACAGTATGTAACAGAGCTATCACTAAAAGGCTATGAGTAGTACGGTCCAATGTATACATACACCCAATTGGGAAGACAGTACAGTGATGCCGATGCATCCTAAAATTTTCCAGTTAATGTATGAAACATTCCGTAACCCATAATTTGTCACTAATACTCATACATTCCCACTGAATCATTCATTATGTGCATGCTCATATTTATGCCCATGCTTCTATGCTATATAAGGAAAAATCCAAAAATTCACAAAACTTTGAACACCGATAATGAATTCCAGGTCTCCACTATGTAGAATCCTGCTAAAAGGATTCTGACTCCTAGCTTCTAGAATGATAATTGGTTAAAGTTGAAGGTTTACTTAATGATAATTGGATGGGATGATTGAATACACATATTCAGCACGGTTGCAAGAAAGGTGATTCTTATCACTTAGTTTTATTAAGCCACCCTAATGAAGCAGTCTTCGATAGGAGGCATCACCCGTTAGCAATTTGTATCTCAAGCTAAGTTATTAAAATACCCTACTCACAATCACACTTAATGTCTTAAAGAAGGTAAATCTATATACTTAGTTTGTTTGAGCCGCACCTATTGAAGCGGTCTTCGCTAATGGCATCGCCCGTCGGCGATTTGTATTTCAATCAAACTAAGGAACGAGTACCTATTTAATACACTCTTAGTCTTGGGAGATTTACTCTAACAGAACTGTATATGTCTAATCCCTCAGGATAGCATATGCTCATAAGTCCACTTTATAGTGAATCAACCAATCCTGAATACTACTGAAGGAGTCTAGTATTATGGGTATACCATACTCCACCAACCAATAACCTGGGTTCAACAACTCTATTTAATAACAAGGGTTTATCAAGACTATTGATTCCTATGCTAAATAGATAAGTCCATTACAAGGCTTCAAGAAGAATGTGATCAAGGATCACTCAATATATATTCTACCACAAGGAAAAGTATCATTCTAGTATCTTGAGTGTTTCCAACCACGAGGGGTTAAGATCAACTTCTATGGTTAAGGGATAATCTAAGCTTCTACCTCAATGAGTTATATAAAATTCTCCTACCTCAATGTATATTTAAATTTAGGTCTTTAAAATATTCCAGATACAATCTTATGCTTAGATACTTAAGATCTCACACCCTTAATTCTAATGTTAACATTTTAGGTTCTATTTAATAGTTAGGTTTAGATTGATCAAATCAGATGATTAAGTCATCTGATCATATCTTATTCTAAGATTATGAGATTTAAATCAAGGATATTATTAGAGTCAGATTAATTATTAAATCAGTTTAGTTATATTATCTCTTTATGCTAGTAGTCTTATTTAGGAGAAAATCAAAGATCTAAAGTTTTGATTCAGATTATTCAATCACATAGATTTATCAATACCTTAACATGTCTAATTCAAATGTTTAAGATCAATACCAAATCAAATACATTATTGGAATAATATCAATTTCATTATCTTATAATCAAGTTAATTTAATTAAGGATTTAAGAGTTTGTATCTTAATCAAATAGATTAGGGTTTAATCCCTTACTCATGCCTAATTAAGATCAAATGTTTATTTATAAATCAAATGTCAAATCAGTAAATTTGGGATGTATTATTGGTGGCAACGTTAGACCTAGATCAAGTCTTAATAGCTTGATCAAAGTCTTAAGACTTCTTAAAGTTAATTAAGAGGTTTATGTTCCCAATTTTATATTTATTCAATTTATACATCATAAATTTGCATACATGATTTCAATACATCTAGCTTACTGTTATGAATCATATTAATAGAAAATTTCAAAAAAATAGAAAGTAATTAGTGCTAATCAAACCCTAAATTAATCCAAAAGGATTAGCACATAAATACAAATCCAACCATCAGAATTTCATACAATTTGGCACATAAGTTCTAATTTACTATACAATTAATCAGAGATTAAGTTTGCTAAGATCCAATAGTTAAAAACCCTAATTTTCACTAATCACGGTTTAATAAGATTAGGGCATAAATTGAAATATAGAGATCAAAATAATAATTCACTTAGTTCTTTCATTCTAATCTGTATAAGGAAATTAATGGCACCCTTATCATGCAATTTGGATAAATATTCATGCAAATCAACCCTAATCAAGATCAACAATAATTAGGCAAAAATGAAAAATCTAACCATTAGATGTTCAATTTTATTTTATATTCAAATCCCTGAGGACTTTCTGATCAATTTCATATATGATATCATAGGGTTTGGACCAATGGAATAAAAGTTATTCTGTACTTTTTTTAAAAATATTCCCTATGATAGGATTAATTTGATTATTTTCCTTAACCGGGTTCGGCCCATTAGCCAAATCGCGCGGTTCGACCAGAGCCCGAGGAACCTGGCACTATCGCACAGCGCGGGTCATAGGCTGACCCGGCCCACACAGTGTCATCGTCCCTAACCCCCCTTCCCCGATGCCCAGGGAATTAAGGTTGGCTTCTGCGGTAAAATCTCGAGCGCTGCGGTCACGCTGTGGCTCCTAATTGATCCTCACACCATCAGTGGGCCAAGACGCTTCGATCGAACCCTTTAGCCCCTTGTGAGGTGGTCGGGATAGCCCAGACCTCACTCACCCGAGAGACTTCACCTCAGAACTACTGTGGGGAGACAATTCTACCCATAGAAGCCATGCCAGACCCAAGGCTCTATCCCTACACTGTCGGGGAGGTGAGACAGATCGGAGCCCTCTGGTCTGAGGGCCTGAGGTGGGCTGGATTGCTAGGGCCTTACTCGACCTGTGGCATTTTGTAAGGACTTATCCTGATCGATCAATTCGATCGATCGGGGCTAGCTTAGAGCTTAGGTTCGAAATGCTTGGGTTCGTTTTGACAATATGCACGACTACAAATCGAAAGGAAGAGGGTCTGAGCCCAATTGGCTCAGGCCAAGCAAACGGAGGTACCTTATTTTGACAGGGAATTTGCAGACGTTGCGGGGGTCAATGCTGAGCTACCCAAGCTTCCTGAGATTTCTCTAAAAGTTCCTAAATGCTAGGAGACTCTTCTATCAGTGGTACGCATGTCGGGAATGCCTGGGAGAGCTTAGCCTATCAGCAATGGCGATTTGAGAAGGAGACTTTAATTGATCATCAAGCTTTACCCCTGGGATATCTGAGGCTATTTATAGCCTCAGAGGGAAGTGAGGAAGGTTCCAGATGAACTAGCCTGGGCTGGAGAGGCCCGAGAGACCGGGCCATGGCCGAGCTCTCAAATTTCTAATTCGAGCTCGGCCGGGTACCGAGGCCCGATCGAGGGTCCTTGCTAAGAGGGGAAGGGTTGTAACGGTCTGCTGATGTGGATACGGGAGTGGGGGACAGGCACGACAGTTGGCAATACGGGGAGACCTTCCCTGTCGGGCGTGGGCGAGAGGAAGACAAAGCTCCACAGTCGTGGGAGGGTCCGGAGCCATCTGATTGATCGATCAAAATGACGCGACGGTCCTGATCCTCCAGATCCTAATGGTCGGATCCGATTGAATCAGCGTCGTAGGATTCACGGGACACTTCCAACGACAGATCCGTGGTTCCGCGGGATCTAATACTAGCCGTCGATTATTTGAGCGCGACAGTTAGATTTACAGGACCCCGCTGTCGCGTGGCCCATGCTCCGCAATGGATCACCCACGGTCCGCACAGCGGATCCCGACCGTTAATTTAGGTTTAGGGATATTTTTGCAATTTTGAAAGATTAGGAACCCTTTTATGCAATTAGACCATTTTAATTAAATGTGAATTATGGCCTAAATGATTTTGAAATTCCACTAAACTTTCACCCCTAGCTAATTTAGGGGTGAGGAATTTAAAAATGAAATCAGATTTTAGGTTTGAGATCAAACTATTTTAGGTCTAATCTAGGGCATCTAGACTAATCAAAATATCATCTTTGACTTAAAGAAGTCCAATGGGCTTCAAATCTTCAGGATATGCTCAATTTGATGTTCTATAAGCAATGGTATTAAAGTTAGGGAGCAATTAAACTATATTTCAATAGGGTAACAACTTAGAGTTGTTATAATGATACTCCCAAATCTACATTCAAAACTTGTTATGGGCATTATGAGTTTTTAGTAATGCCCTTGGCCTAACTAATGCTTCATCTTATTTTATGAACTTAATGCAATTAATATTAAAGCCATATTTTGATTCATATATTATTGTATTCATCAATGATATACTAATTTATTCTAGAGTGCTACTGAACATAAAGAACACCTTAGAATCATTTTAAGCTTTCTAAGAAAACACTAACTATATGCTAAATTTTCCAAATGTGAATTTTGGCTATTATCACTAGACTTCTTAGGCCATGTGATTAGTAAAGGAGGAATATCAATCAATCATGACAAAGTTAATGCAATATGATAATGGCCCCAGCCTACATAATGATTGAAATTCACAGTTTCTGGGGTCTAATCAGTTACTACTGCAAGTTGGTAAATCATTTCTCCCAAATTGTTGTCCCTCTCACTTGTCTAACTTGAAAGGGTGTACCCTATGTATGGGAGCCTTCATGTGAAAATACATTTCAGATGCTTAAGAAGTGTCTAACGATAACTCCAATCTTAGTCTTATCCACAGAAAGAAAGGATTACCAGATGTATAGTGATGCCTCACTAAATGATTTGGGCTGTGTGCATATGCAAGAAATTCATATTATAGAATTTCCTTTTAGATAGCTAAAGGTCCCTGAAAATAACTATGCAGTTCATGATTTAGTTCTGAAATCATTATTTGTCTGGTTAACTCAAGATGAATCCAGAATCACCCCCAACCACTACACCAATTAAGTCTGCTATAGCTTCCAGTAGTTCAACTGATGAAGTAACCCATCTTTGGGGAATGGTAGCAGTAATGTTGGAGAACCAAAATCAACAAGATTTGACTATCCAAAAGCTAATTTCCATCCACCCCTTGCATTCAACAACTAACCCTATACCAAACGTTCCTGTCCAACCTTTACCTCATTCGTTCCATCATTCCACTGATGGTCTTCTTCATAGCTTTCTTAGGCTAAGACTTCCTACCTTTAGTGGGAATTTGTCCCCGATGGACACACCAATTGGCTAAAAATAGTTGAAAAGGATATGATCAGTCTGAAGTGTCCGAACTCGGAAGCCATTCACCTCACTACACACTTATTCCACGAAGAAGTAGAATACTGGTGGGATAACATCAGAGACATTCATTTTGCAGACTACAAAATCGAAGATATTCTGTGAAATGAATTTGTTGATACATTAAGAGCTGAATTCATTCTGCTGTCTGCACAAAATATCTTCAAGTATACCATTCTCAGATTGAAGCAAGGATGTAGATCCATCTCAGATTATGAGATGGAATTTCAAAGATTAATCCGCTTTTCCCCAGAGCTTATATGAACTGAATCTGCAAGGTTTCATAGGTCTTAGAGCAGATTACATGATTCACTAAAGGATCACGTTGTCCTGTTTTGCCTTACTGATTTTGCTGAACTCATCAAAATAGCAAAAGTGGTGGAACACCACCAAATAGAATGAGATCTTAAATGCAAGATTCAAGAAGCTCTCAACCATCATGAAGTTTTCAAGAGTCAGAGGCCTCAATCCACCAAGGTGTATCATCTTGAAGCTGCACCTATAACTGAACCAATTCAAGGCTATGATTAGACTCATTCGTACAGCAAGTGCTATAACTTCGGCCACAAGTGCTACACCTATAGTTGTCCAGGCCATCTGTTCTACCATTGCACACATACTGAAATAGTGGATGGAGTTCAAATAAACTATTCTCACAGAAACCAAATTTCAGGGCAACACCTTTGAGCAAAATAAATCCAGGCTTGGCCATAATGCCAACCCCTTCTTCTGAACAAACTCGAGAGCAACCTGCCGCTCCAAAATTTTAAAAATCAATTCAAGCAGCATGCAAATAGTCGTCCCGCCGGTCCGGCACGAGTTTATGCTCTAACACCTCTTGAAGCCGCAGAGGTTAACAATGTGGTTTCAGGTACACATTTCTGAACCTCTTCTTTAAATTGCATTTCTGCACCTAAATTATTATAATTAGTTAATGCAATTTGTAAGAATAATTTTAGGAACACTTTATTTTAATGACAAACGCTGCGATGTGTTATTTGATACTGGGGCTAGTCATTCATTCATTTCTGAGCGCTTTATCAACCTGCTTAAGTTATCTACCTATAAGCTAGCTAAGTCGTTATATGTTGAACTTCCGTCTAGAGCCCAACTCAGTGTGCATCAATTCTGCGATGTCAAAATTCCATTCGATAATCAAATGTTTGATGCCAAGTTGATCGTACTACCAATAGCCAATATTGATATCATTCTTGGAATGAATTGGCACAATAGTCATAACACCATAATAAATTGCCTTAAGAAAAAGATCACTCTTCATTCCCAAAGCAAGCCTGTAATTTTTGTAGGAAAGATTAGTACCCAGTTATCATAAATAAATGCCATCAAGGCTGAAAAGTTAATCAGTAGAAAATGTGATGCTTTTCTAGTCACTATGATGGGTGATGCAAGAAAAAGTATAGCCCTTTCTGATTGTAAGGTGGTGAAGGATTTCGCTGATGTTTTCCCTGAAGATCAGCCAGGAGTACCTCCACCTAGACAAGTAGAGTTATTTATTTAGTTAATTCTACGTACACATCTATATCTAAAGCACCTTATAGAATGACACTTAAAGAATTTCAAGAGCTTAATGAACAGTTGTAAGAGCTCTTGAGCAAAGGCTTCAATAGGCCTAACATGTCTCCTTGGGGTGCGCCAATTCTATTAGTTAAGAAGAAAGATGGATCTATGTGAATTTGTATAGATTATCACGAATTAAATAAAGTCACCATCAAGAATAAGTATCCCTTGCCTATAATTAATGATTTGTTTGATCAGCTATCGGGAGCTGTCATATTTTCAAAGATCGATTTAAGATATGGATTCCATCAGTTGCGAGTAAGGGAAGCTGATGTTGAGATAGCTTTCTGTACCCATTATGGTCATTTTGAGTTTCTTGTAATGTCATTTGGACTCACAAATGCGCCATCAGTACTCATGGACTTGATGCAGCGAGTCCTTGAGCCGTATCTAGATAAATTTGTCATTTTTTTCATTGATGACATTCTCATTTATTCCCAAACTCTGAAAGATCATGAGAATCCTTTGAGGATAGTATTAGAATCCTTGCACAATCATCAGTTATATGCTAAGTTTTCCAAATGTGAGTTTTGGCTAAATTCTATTGCCTTCTTGGATCATCTAGTTGACGCCCAATGTATACGAGTAGATCAAAACAAGGTAAGCGCAATTCAAGATTGGGTACAACCCAAGTCAGTTAGCAATATCAGAAGCTTTTTGAGATTGATCGAATACTACATAATATTTGTCAAAGGCTTCTCTCAGATTGCCTCACCTTTAATTAAATTGACTCAGAAAGCCATACCTTTCATTTAGAGTCCTGAATGTGAGGAAGCATTCTAAACCCTTAAACATGCACTCTCTACAGCTCCAATGCTTGTTCTGCCCAAGGAAGGTTCGAACTATCAGGTGTACACTGATCCATCTGGGATTGGCTTAGGTTGTTTGCTAATGCAGGAGGGTAAGGTAATTGCTTATGCCTCTCGTTAATTGAAACCCCATGAGAATAATTATCCAGTTCATGACCTTGAGTTTGCTATTGTAATTTTTGTCTTGAAAATGTAGTTCAGTGCTCTATTTTCACTGATCAGCTAAGCTAAAATACATAGTTACTCAGAGAGAACTGAACTATATTAGAGAAGATGGTTAGAGCTCATCAGCAATTATGACCTAAGTATTCAGTATCACCCAAGTAAAACAAATGTGGTGGCCGATGCTCTTAGCTATCATGCTACTCTATCTGCCATGATTGCTTAAAGTTCTCTAGATCAAAAATTTCGTAAACTTGAAATTTCTCCAATAAGCGGTGATATGCAGAGTTTGCTTCTGGTAAATATTAATGTGGAAGCCACGTTCCATAGAGATGTCTCCATCTCATAGACCAAAGATGAAAACTATATGAAATTTAAAGTCGATATTGAAAGAGGTCATCATCAAGATCTACAAATGTGTAATAGCATAGTTTATCAAGGGAATCATTTGTGGATTCCAAAATCCATGCATCATGAATTTCTGGTAGAAGTCCATAATTCTGGATATCACGTTCATCCAGGCAGTACTAAAATGTACCAGGACTTAAAGCAATCTTTTTGGTGGCCCGATATGAAAAAAATGTAGCTAATTTCGTTGCTAAATTTCATGCTTACAATTTAGAGACGGTTGAGCTCCAAAGGCCTGGTGGTCTTCTGCATCCTATAGAAATCCTTGAATGTAAATGGTTCGATATCTCAATGGATTTTATTATGGGATTGCTTCACCCAAAATTTGGTACCGATGGAGTCTAGGATATCTTCGATCGATTAACTAAATCAGCACATTTCATTCCTATCCAGTAGACTAGCTCTATCGAGAAACTCACAAAGCTTTATATCAAAGAGATTGTCAGGCTGCACGGTATCCCTAAGTAAAAGTATCTGATAGAGATAACAAGTTTACTTCTAAGTTCTGGAAAGCAGTGCACCCAGATCTGGGAACTACCCTAGCTATGAGTATAGCTTTTTATCCTCAAACGAATGGTCAGTCTGAAAGAGTAAATTAAGTACTTGAAGATTTGCTTAGGTTCTGTATTCTTGATTTCATTGGTTCCTGGGAAGATCATATTCTGTTAGTGGAGCTTGCATATAACAAAAGTTTCCTATCCATCATTAAAATGGCTTCTTATGAAGCCTTATATGGCAGAAAGTACAGTACTCTGCTAGCATAGTCAGAAACAGGAAGCGTTTAGCTTTATAGATCTGAGTTGGTTGGAGAAACCAATTAGAAGATTCATCTATTTCAGCAGAGAAATTGTTCTGCTCAGGATCATCAAAGCAAGTATCATGATGCTAGTCACAATTTATTAGAATTCAGTGTTGGAGATTCTGCTTACCTGAAAGTGAATCTGATGAAGGGTGTCTACAGATATGGTAGCAAGAAAACTCAGTCTCCACTATGTTGGACCTTTTGAGATACTGGCCAAAGTAGGATCATCAGCCTATAGGCTGAATCTTTCTAATGACTTTGCATCTATTCACAATGTGTTTCATGTGTCATCATTAATAAGATGTCTCAGAAACCCTTCTCAACCCATTCAGCTTCCAACAATGGAAATTCAACCTGATCTTCCTGATGCCGAAGAGCCAATTAAAATATTAGCTCGTGATCAAAGGCAGCTAAGGAATCATTCAATTCTAATGGTTAAGATTCAGTTGAGTAATCGATCGTTAAAAGAATCTACTTGGGAGAAAGAGGTGTATATGTGCCATAAATATCTACAACTCTTTGCAAACTAAGGTACTTTTCCTATCTATTTCTTTCCAGTTGTTATTAATATCTCATTTTTGTAGTACTTTCTTCACTTGGGTGATGTCGGGGTGACATCGTTCTTAAGTGGGGGAGTTTTTAATAACCTTAGTTGTTATTATCCTAGTTATTCAAAATTAAATTAAGCTTAACCAAGCTTAACTCCTGATTCTATTAAACTCCTTGGGTTATTTAAACCTAACCCTATGAGTTTGGAATCAATTAAGGCTAATTTGATCAACCTATCTATTTTTGCCTATTTTGGATCCAAAGATTAACTAAATTAAATTGATCTCCAAATTAAAATCTGATTGCAATTTTGAATTCCTCACCCCCAAATTAGCTAAGGGTGAATTTTTAGGAATTTTTGGAGGTCATTTAGGCCTATTTTGGATTTAATTTAAATTGGTTCAATTACAATTTAGAGTTTACAACATTCCATAATTGCATTCCTATCCTTCCTCAACAGTCGGTTGACCCCAAACCACTGGCGCCATCTGAGCCATTGATCCCGCAAATCTGATCCAACGGCCCGCACCTTTGATCGGATCTGTCTCATATCGACTATTTTGCGGTTTCGATATTTGATCAGACTGCATCTAGCTGTCCATTTTAAGTAACCCCAATCAAATGTTGGATCCCTCGATCTAATTTGATAGCCAATCTAGCATCCATGCTCGGTCGTTAGATGTCAAGAGATCAGGACCATTTTGCATCAACCGAAGATCAATCAAACGGCTCTAGAATTCCCCGCTACTATGGATCATCCCTTTCCTCCAACTTGTGCTCGACAGAAGATCCCTTCATACAACCACATCCCCTGGCAGATCTGCCACTCTCGCACTATGTTTGGGAGGCCGTTACGACCCTTGCCTTCGCCTCCCTATCACTCCCAGCCAAGGTTGTGGGCCGGTCCACTCCAATTTGGGAAAATAGATAGAACACCCTCAAGCAGAGCCTGAACCATGGCTCCTAACCTTGGTAGTCACCCCAGAACCTTCCCTCAGCCTATAAATACCTCTGGGTTTTTATAATGATTCCCTTTGCTCACTATGATCTCCCAATTTCCCAACTGAAGTCTCTGGAGCTCTCAGCACTCACGACAATCTCTAGAACTACGAATCACTGATAGAGGGCTAAATCTAGTGTTCAAACTCACTATGCTTCACCTTTAGTCATTTGGAATCTCCTGCCCACTTCAATTCCTCCCAAGTTGCCTCTATCATTGCCAATTCCAGGTACTTACCTAATCCAGTCGAGTCATGTGGACTCGACGTTTAAATTAAGCAATGTGGATAAGCCTCTGGATGTCGTCTAGCTATCCCTAGCACCTTAGGCTATATGCGCATAAGTTATGGATCATTTGAGCTCAATCCAAATAGCTATTACTCACTGTCTGGATGGCATTAGTGTTCAGTGAGGTTAAGACTGCCCCACTAAAGATTGGGCCTGAATTTGGCTCAAACCTAATGCAATCCTTCTTATCTTAGCCATTCAAACCCATTGTGATTGTCGCCAGGGTCTTAGCTAGCTTTGATCGATCGTATCGATCGATCGAGCTCATGGTCGAACCAAAGGTTGAGCCCAAGTAAGGGCCCAGCCATCGGCTGCACCCTAGGTCGCATAACCATGGGGGTTGAACTCGCATCACCACACTGTTGGTGTAGGGATTGAACCCCATTTGTTTGGTAGTCTCTATGAGGAGAATTGGCCCCTCACTGTAAACCCTAAATGTCTGTTCTTATACCATTTTGGTGGAGTAGTCATATAACGTTCTACTCCATCTTAGTTAGGGCATCTAGGTTCAACCGACACACCTTGACTTCCTGAAGGGTGGCAATTGAATGCTTTTCATGGAGTGGAGCTTCGGTGACAAATTTGGTGGTCCAAGGTACCCTCCCGCGATTGTCTGCAAAGGGGGCACTGGGCCAGTCCAGGCCCGCACAGTGCGACAGTGCAGCCCCAGTCGAGCACCAATCCAGCACGTGCGGTTTGGTATTGGGTCGAGCTATTTAATTTATTTAAGAATTATTTTTCCTTCTGTTAATTAATGATAAATGGAAATTATTAACTATCCTATGATTTGATTAATTAAAAACATTCAAACTAAATTAATTGAATAACTCAATCATATCTTATCTAAATGGTTTGATCCAATATATAACTTAAATAAAAAATCATAAGGAATAATAATATGCAATAAAATTCTAAACCCAATGGTTAAATTTTTTGATTTAGCCTAATCTCTTTCTAATCTTAGTTAGCAAATAATTAATTCATTTAATGTCCAAATCTTATTAATAGGGTCTCTGATTGTTCATAAGATAGAGGAGAACATATGTACGCCCTTAAAAATAATGTAAGAGTACTAAATTTATTAATCACCTCTTAATTTCCCTAAATCTTAATTAGTAATTAATGGCCTAGTTAACCCTCTGATTTAGGTGAACCAAGTTCCTATTATCTCCTTAAGTGTATTATAACCTGCCTATGTATTCAGATTTCCATTCCTAAACCTAAATTCCTTAATCACTTTTCTTAGCCTTAAAAAAGTGCTAATAAATCTTATCTTATGTCCAAACTTGAAGTTTAGTGCCTCATTTCTTTTATTAGTCAATTCTAATCCTATTAAAACTAATTAGAATTAATTTGGGTGCTTAAATCCTAAAATCTCAATTTTAGCCTTAAGAAGGTATTTTGGTCATTTTGACCAAAATGTGGTTTAAGAGCCCTTAAACCCTGAAAATGTTGTTAAATACTTCTAATCAGTAATATAAAGCATTAAGATCATTCATTAAGCTTTTAGACCTAGTTAATTAATCTAGAATTGCTTAAGCTTAATTTCTTCTTAAAATTTCCTTAAGTATTTAGGATCTTAGAAGATCTTAGATCCTCCTTTATTGATGAACCTGAATCTTATGAAACCAGTCTTAAGTGCCTTATCAGTAATTGATCTTAATAATATTATTCTTAAGAAATGTCTTAATGAAATCCCTAAGTTAAATCCAGTTGAATTCTTAAGTAATTAAACTTAAGACTTAGATCTTAGATCCTAAATCATCCTTTTTTAATTGTATTATCTTATCCTTGGAAATTCTAATTGATTTAACCCTTTTACCCTTCTTGAATCCTCCTTGTGGGTCTAGGTTGGTTCAACTTATAGAATAATGTGATTTTTTTATAGATTGAACTCAGATCTTCAATTCATATGTTCTTATTTGATTATTTTGTCTTATAATCATAGACTTAACCTTTCTTAAGTCATAGTTTATTAATCCTTCAGCTCTAAGTCTCTCTATCTTTAGAATAAGAGGGGTAGTGAACCTTTAGATCCTTAGAAGTTTAGTACCTTAGATTTAGGATTGAACCCCAAAATGGATTTAAGTCCAGCATCCATAATCTTGATTTAGCATAATTATGATTTGGGTTTGAGTTATTAAAATACACTAATTAAGTTGCTGATTTAATTACTTAACTATTATAGCCATCACTTCTGATTATGAATTAGAACTATTAAGTTCTAATGTTAACTATAAATTTGTAAATCTGAGTTGTACTGGACAATTGGATATTGGAGACCCTAAGCCTATATTAGCTCATGATAGATAGAACGTATTAAATTTAGACAACAACAGATATTACATATGTTTAGTTGAGTCCCTTATTTACTTGATTATTACTGCTTCGTATATCTTGTATTGAGCCTTTTTCCATGGACATATTAGTTGGACATAGGATATTTGATGAGTACCCTATGTTAGACTTGAACTTGCATACACATAATTATGTTCATTCAATTCATTCGGTACAATAGAGTGTGTTATGGCCTAGTCTAACTCTTCAGTTCAGTTCTTTATTTATAGATTAAACTCGAACCTAGCTCTATACTTTGCAAGGGGGATACATGTCTAAGTCTATATGTTCAACTCGGACCTAGCTCTATGGATGCTTAGGGGATACATGTTGAAATTTCTGTGCAGTGGCCTTGTTTGGCCCATTTTTGTTATGGCAATACTATGTTAGGCATACTTTTACTTTTCAATTTGGTTCCAGTTTAGTAGCTTCTTTAGCCATATGATTTAATTACATTTCTAACTATTTCTATACACATTTTCAATTTATTTTAGTTCAATATTTTCAGCTCAGGATTTGTTCAGTGCTTGTATATTTAGGATGTTAGTTTTATTCAGCTTTCTTCTATTTCTATTCAAATTTATTATGTAACGTATTCATATGATCATAAGCATGTTAGGATGAGTTTCTTTCAGTACCTTTCAATTATTACATATTTACTGCTTAAACCTTCTTGTAGCTTCTAGTTGAGTTATGTTACTCTACATAATTTGTTTTGAGTGATCATGAATGTTAATTTTAATTATCTCGTTCTTGTAGCTTATTACATTTTACTTACTCATATGCTTAGTGTAAGATGTGATATCTTAAAATATTCAATTTCGTTAATTTAGCCTAAAATGTGCTTAGACAATTTATCTAAATGTAAGTTTTTCATTTCTTGGCTGGGGCCCTGGCATTGTGATACCGACAATATCAAATTTAGAGCTTTTTGTTGAGGTTCCTATAGGAGAGTAGCTTGGCCAAGAGGAGGAGCTTTCTATGGTTTAGCTAGTTATTTTACTTTCAGATGTGAGATCGACTGTTATTCTTTTATAAACTTAATTCTATAATAACTTCTTGTTTTCTGGCTGTATTTACTTTTCTACACTTAAATATATCAAGCTGAGTTATTGTTTTACTTTCTTTACTATGATGTGATATGGATGTTATGTTATTTTACTTTCTTCTTCTACTACTTTGATGTTTTGATGATTTCAGTCTCAAGTGACAAGTCTTCTAATTTAGGCAGGTTGGGCTTATACTTGACTCGATTATGGCTAGGAGGTTTGCCATAGTGGGAGACCATATTCACTGTAATCATGTTAATCTCAATATTAGCATGATCACAGAGGTACAAGGACCCATAGTTGGTATCAGAGAATACCATAAGGTGTCAGATTGGGACTTATATTCCTTTCTACCTAATGAACCATTCTCCAAAAAAATTCAATCATCAAAATATAATATTAATGGCACAATACTCTCAACAACTTTATGAAAGTGTATATTTGAAGATATCCATTTAAGATAATTCAGTCATTCTCCAAATACCTAAGTAAGCTTCTAAACTCTTCTGATAGAACAAAATGGAGTGTGACAGAATTGGACTACTACATTGTTACCTTTGAGATTTTCTAGGAACTCATCCACAAATAGAGAAAAGGAAGTGAGAGATCCATTGCAGGAGCATCAACACAAGGAATTCTAGTCTTAGACAGCCTTCTTCAAGAGCCTGTATTCCAAGGTCTTGACTTCCCAATCTTAGCAAAAGAATGGTTGAACTATGTGGAATCAGTTCTGAATCATATCGAATGTCTTGAGTTCATTCGTGTCAATCTTACAGCCTATCTTCTTCAAGATTATGCAAGAGATTGTGGGATATCTCTAGTAAGAAGCTTGAGAGAAAGAGCAGGAGGAAGCTTCAAGTTGTGACATTCAAGGACTTCTGTCTTGCATTTAGAGCCAAGTTTAATAAATAACATTAGTGCTAGTTTAGTTAATGTGGTTGTAATCCTTTAATATCTTATGAACTCATAAATCATATGAATTTCTCTATTTCCTTTCAACACATGTAAACATTCTTTCTTTAAAATAATGAAATTTCATGGTTTTCAAATGAATGTCATATTTAATTTTTGCTTATGCTTTTTCTTAATTTAGTTCTGAAATCAATATTTGTCTTGTTAACTCAGGATGAATCCAAGCTCACCCCCAACCACTACACTCTGCTATAACTTCCAGTAGTTCAACTGATGAAGTAACCCATCTTTGGGGAGTGGTAGAAGCAATGTTGGAGAACCAAACTCAACAAGCTTTGGTTATCCAAAAGCTAATTGCCATCCACCCCTCACCTTCAACAGCTAACCCTGTACTAGCCATTCCTATCCAACCTTTTTTTCATTCATTCCATCATTCCGCTGATGGTCTTCTTCACAACTTTCTTAGGCTAAGCCCTCCTACCTTTATTGGGAATCTATCCTTGATGGACAACCAATTGGCTTAAAATAGTTGAAAAGGATCTGATCAGTCTGAAGTGTCCAAACTCGGAAGCCATTCGTCTCACTACACACTTAGTCCACGAAGAGCAAAATATAGGTGGGATAACATCAGAGACAATTGTTTTGCCAACTACAAAATCAAAGATATTTTGTGGGATGAATTTGTTGAAGCATTTAGATCTTAACTCATCCCGTCGTCTACACATAACATCATCGAGCATACTATTCTCAGATTAAAGCAAGGAAGTCGATCCGTCTTGGATTATGAGATGGAATTTTTAAGATTAACCTGCTTTGCCCCAGAGCTTGTGCAAACTGAATCTGCAAGGAGCGATAGGTTCCTGTGTGGATTACATGATTCACTGAAGGATCACGTTGTCCCTCTTTGTCTTACCGATTTCGCTGAACTTGTCGAAACAGCAAAAGTGGTGGAACACCACCAAACTAAACAGAATCTTAAATGCAAGATCCAAGTAGCTCCCAACTATCATGAAGTTTTCAAAAGGCACAGGCCTCAAACTGCTAAGGTGTATTAGCTTGAAACTGCACCTCTAGTTGAGCCAATTCAAGGTCATGATCGGCCTCATTTGTATGGCATGTGTTATTACTTTGGCCACAAGTGCCACACCTGTGGTCATCCTGGTCATATGCTCTACCATTGCACACATACTGAAATAATGGATGGTGTTTAAATAAATTGTTCTCAAAGAAACCAGGTGTTCAGGGCAACATCTTTTAGCAAAAGAAATCCAGGCTTGGCCATAATGCGAGCCCCTTCTTCTAAACCAACTCGGGAGAAACCTGTCGCTCCAAAATTTCAAAATCAATTCAAGAAGCAGGAAAAAGGTTGTCCTGCCGGTCCTACACGAGTTTATGCCCTAATGCCTTTTGAAACTACGGAGAATAACAATGTGGTTTTAGGTACACACTTCTGAACCTATTCTTTAAATTGCATTTCCACACCTTAATTATTGTAATTAGTTAATGCAATTTGTATGAATAATTTTAGGCACAGTTTATTTTAATGTCCAACCCTATGATGTGTTATTTGACATTAGGGCAAGTCATTCATTCATTTTTGAGCACTTTATCAACCTGCTTAAGTTATCTACCTATAAGCTAGCTAAGTTATTAAAAATTGGACTTTTGTTTGGAGCCCAACTCAGTGCGCATAAATTCTGCGATGTCAAAATTCCATTAGATAATGTTTGATGCTAAGTTGATCATACAACCAATAGCTAATTTTGATATTATTCTTGGAATGAATTGGCTCAGTAGTCATAGTTCTGTAATAAATTGCCTTAAGAAGAAGAACACTCTTCATTCCCAGGGCAAGCCTGTAATTTTTGCAGGAAAGATTAGTACCCAATTATCA